>CM059973.1:11614625-12101141 GCA_030490835.1 Annona cherimola | reverse complement strand
TTAACTCTATTTGTAAACCTCAACCCTAACCTTATTTTTGAAATTCGGGCTCGGGTTGAGTTTCGGCTTGACATTCTCCTATTAATATGTCTTTGTTACTCATCCTACATACATAGTTTTCATCACAAACTTATTGTATAAAAAGTTTAAAAAATAATTTTTTATATGAAAGCAAGAAAAATTCAATGTTCATTTCTAGCTTGCTAATATTGTCTTGCATATTACTTGAGCTATCTATATTGATTTGATCACATAAATATCATTTTTTATAATATATAAAAATAATTAGAAATTATCTATGTGAATTTCAATAGTTCTACTGGTTTCAGAGCAATAACAAACTAATTCAAAAATACGATCACACGACATATAGTTCTAAAGACCAAATAATAATTGATTCCTCAATTACCTCATTGGGATCCACAGGCTCCGCATATACTCCATATATGTCCTTCCTGCACCATCCAACAAAAGAAGGAAAACATCAAGACGATGAAAAAAATTTAAAACATTTAGCAAAAGGAATGCTGCAGCAGCAGGGCAAGGATTAGCACAATGTTGTAATGAAGACGGAACAAAACTCAATTCATTACTTAGAAATTTTTTTTGAATCAGGCACATAGTATAAGACAGAATATGCTTCCCACCCAACTAACAAGTTGATTGCAAGCTACCCTCGACTAGATTGTATCTAGATGCATTAAAAAAAGCGAAAGCCAAGAACTAGATTACGCACTTCTGAAGCTTGTGTAGAATGAAATCCAAAGTCTTCTTGTATGGCAACGGAGTCGTTCCCGTGTAGTAGTCTGCTGGCGAAGTTGGAATTACAACATCTGTCTCTCATATTCCAAAGAAAGAAAAATACAAAAAATATCAACATCTCCAGAGCAGACGTATAGGGTGAAATCTGATGGTGATAAGGTCAAAGAAGAAGGAAAATTTGAAGAAAATCTTACACGAAGTAGGAGTTGTCAAATCGGTTATGTTGTCCAAGGACCTTTAAAGCCAAACCTCTCTTTATGTGCTCTTCCCTGCAACAAGAACATAAAACATGGATTATTAAACAGGCAAGCAGTGTGAGCCGCTCCCAACTCGTAACAATTATTAAACAGGCAAGCAGTGTGAGCCGCTCCCAACTCGTAACAATTATTTTATTTTAAGCGTATTAAATATTCTCGGCTTAAGTTGATGATTAGTGATCAATCGATAAAGCTACGTCTAAATCAAAAAATCAAAATTTGGCGGGCACTCGTGTACCTGACGGTTGTAAATGAAAGAAAAGAAGGTTGGAAAGGAAGGGAGTGGGTTTCGGCGGTTGTTTGGCTCTCCGTTGTAAAACCAGAGAGATACTGCGCAGTTCTGCTCCCTTCTTCTTTTCTCCTTTGCACAAACCCACCAGCCCTGCATTCCTTCCCAGATGCTGTCGACGACACGAATCTGACGGCGGAGATCCTGTTCGACATCCATGGCTCGATTGTCATGCTAGCGGCGGAGCTTCAACAAGGGCGATAGCGATCCTCTGCCTCTGCCCGACGAATCCTTCTTCTCCCCGAAATCCTCCTTCATCCGGCCTGATACGCCCTGAGCTCCCGCAGTCACAGAAGTGTTGCCGCTGCCGGAGAAGCCTGTCTGTGTCTATGGACAATGCCACAATATCCCCATCAGATAATCCCACTGATCGGCGCAATCGATGGAGTAGATGTAAAGGGGCAGAGCGGCGGGCTGGAGTGGGAAGGAATTGGGAAAATCAAGCTACGGTCGAGCGGGAAGTCGATATTCGGGCACTGTTAGGAAAAATCCATCTTATATGGCTACTGAAATCGGGTTCGGGTTGAGCGGGTTAGGGTTCTCATCAACTCGAAACTAGACCGATTTCAAATCGAGCTCGAGTTCAACCCGAAAAATCAGTTTCGGTCTCAGCAGCAGTAGGTTCCAACATTGCCTAAATCCGGGTTCGGGCCGAACCCGGCCCAAGTTGCACCCCTATTTCTCACATCCAAAACAATGTCTCCTCCCAAAATATGACCACTTAATGGGGCTCTTAAAATATTTAAATGACCTTTCTTTTTATGAGCTCCTGGCAGGGATACCCATGCTACTCGTTCTCAATTTCACCACAAGTGTATAGGTTGTAGATTATAATATACAAAATATCAATCTCATAGGAAATTCAGGACTTAAAACATTGAATATATACACTTTATAACCAAGATTAAGAGAATAAGATAAGAAGAAAGAAGGAAATAACAAGAAGAAAGTTGATCTTAAGAATATAAAAATTATAGAATGAGAGTACCTAGAGTCAAGGGCGTTGCATATGTCTTTTACAACGAATACGTGGAATACTTAATTTAGATATTATATGTTAAAGAAGAACAGACTTTAAATTATCCTTGCATCTTCTCTCGAAATCTTCAAAGCATGACCCTAATTTTTTAACAACTTATTCCAATGAGATTAAGTTGAATTAGAATTCATTAAATGTTGTGGCAATTTGTGGAATTTCTCAAGGTCATCATGATTTTATATTTCTAAGTTTAATATCTTGATTGTCGCATATTAGACTTTCACCTCTCAGTTCCTTTACATAATATATTGGAATCCTTGTTAAAGTGTAAGCCTTTACACTAAGTATTAAATCGCAAGATATTAAATTAACACATAACATCCTTCATAAATAAATCAAAACCACAAGATTCATTACATTGTACGCATGCTACATCCAATACCCTAGATTAAGGGCTTAGTTAAGCATGTTTAACCATCTCAAACAAGTAAATTGAGCTTAGAAAGAAAGAAAAAAAGAAAGCTTATTGATTGGAAGCTTCAATAGTGTTTTGAATGCTTCAAACAACTCATCATCTGACTCCTTGCCTCATGCTACTTGCCTTCTTTTGCTTCTAGACTTTAACCTATGTTCAAAGGACATTCTATGATGCCTTAGGATGTTCCTAGGATGTGTTTATATTCAGAATAGGGGAAGACTTGCACATACAGTTTATTTTGTGCATGAAATTACACAACTCAAAGAGCAACACAGACTGGTCTATGTTATCTTTGCCAGTTGAGTTGGGTTTCAGCCATGCTCAGTTTGTGCTCAGTTTCGCTCATTCTTCACCCATTTCATGGAAAAACTTCTCCGAAACATTCTGGGTTGATTTAATTCTTGATTTTTCTCTTTTTAATCTTTCAAAATCATCAAATCGAATATGATTTTGGTCATTGAGCTTTGAACTTCTCGAAATAGGAGCATATTGCATCGAAATGAACGGACCAGCTTCAACTGACTATAATTTTTAATCCAGGAGGAGTTATGGGAGTCACAACATATCAGCAGAAAACATCTTTTGAGTACATTGATATAGCCTGGTTGAACTTGTTTTCAATGTCACAATTTTTGTATGATTGGGCTCCGACATTGCATATACTTTTCCTGCCTTGCACGAATCAATCAAGTGGTGAGAATTTTTACATAAACAAGATAAATCAATCAATATTCAACTCAAATCATCTCAATCACTCACAGTCCTATCCAATTATGATCCAAAATAAATAGTGTAAAAATGAATTAACACTACTGACTTTTGAACTTTAAATTGTGAGATGACCACTTAAAATTACACTTACACTATTTGTGACCACCATTGCTTGACCAACATTAGCATCAAAATTGTCTACTCTAGTCCCTGTGGATATTCCAAGACATCCTCCTCTCTCATTTGTCCCTTCCTTATTCTTTTGTTGTTCAATCTTTTCATTCACTCCAAGATTTCCTTATACAAATGTGATTTCATAATTTTATATATCAAGAAATTTTGCATCGCTTCATGCTTAAGAAAGGCCAAGGATTTAGAGAGAAGATGGTTATGTAAGATCAGACTATTTTTTGAGTCTAGTGACAGTGGATGTGAAGGCTACTTTAATTAACTTTTTGCATCTCATGTCCATCTAGGAAGAATGTACCTCAAAGGCATTTTTGTAATTTTCTTAAACAAAAAATAGTACAAACATGTTTGAATAAAAACAAAAAAATTTAAACTTTTCACAAGAGCGTAATGCCTTTACCCCATCCACAATGCATGATACTTTTTTCTGCAGACTTTCATCCTTTCTTCAAGTCTATACACCTACCATTGTTTTGTATCCTCACCTTCTATTATCTTTTCAAACCGGTAGTAAGTGCAAGTGACCAACTCTTCTGGCAATGCATAAAATTCTTTCAAAGTACATACTTTTGCCATATCCACTTTGATACTCTATTGTGCCTTCTAAATTTAGGTTTCATGTAATGTATCAAAATTTGCATGGTTTTCAGCCTCGTCACGCCATTGAACAACATTTTCATAACCATTTGCAAAATTAAGCAAGCTAAATTTATGATTACGAAATTATCAAATTATGTATTGACACTTTTACTTCTATTTATGGTTCTCATGATGACAGTAAATATGGATCTAGTGAATACGATAACTCATTTCTGTCATATATTGTACAAGTTCTGAAGCCAAGGGTTATCATATAGATCAAACTCATTTATCATCTTCATCCAAGCACTTTAAAATTTTCTAGTATTTTATGAACGATAGAAGCATTGATCCCACTTTGTCTTGAATGTTAGGTGCTTGCTACGCACATGAGACAACTTCTCAAGAAATTTCTCAGTAATATTCCACAGACACAATAAGTTCCGTGTTGAAAAATGCTGCAACAATTGCCACTCTCATCACTGCATCCTGGTCAATTATGATTACCTTGGAATGAACTTCACCACTTGAAATCATCAATTGTTTCACTATATAGAGTAAACCTACACTAAATAACATGGTCTACATGTGGTAGTTGACATCAACAAAAGGTATAAAAGGTATATCATACTCATTTGTCTTGTAAGTTATGTCAAAAGAAATAATATCAATAAACATCATGCAATCACATTCTAATTTTTCATCCACCCATAATCAAGATAGCATCCGGATATTCTCATCCATTCATATCTCATATGTGAAGTTCTCATCATCTTTGCTCCTTATCTAAAAAAAATTAACAATGCATCGACATCAATTTCATGCATAGCCTGTCGCTTCCTCCAGAAGGCATTCCTAGCCTCCCTTTTCGTATATCCAAGTTCAGAATATCCTCCAAAATTGGATGATAAAAAATTGATAGATCTTAGCACATGAATGCCAGAAGCACTCGTACTAATAATCATAGTAAAGTGATCTTCTAATATGCTTTTATGAGAATGCCAATAATAAGTCTTTGCTAGTGTGAAAAGCTAATGATTATGAGACTCCTTGTAACGAGTTACTTTAAAGTTGCTTTTTTCCTTTTACAGTAGTATAGCGATCCTTGCTGACCAATCACAATGAGTTTACTCACAAGACTTTCTTTTACCACCTTCTGTCATTGCAATGCTGATGCTTTCTTCATGCTAGCCCTCGAACATAAGAACGGATACCTAAAAATTTTCCTAGATTTTGATTTCTATTTTTAATCTTTTCTAACACTGAACTCAAAGTAAAATTCATAGGTGTTGTAAAACTTGTATGCATCTTCAACAGTAGCAAATTGCTGACTAATACTTGGCTTTACTTTGGGTGGTACATTTTGGACAAAGGTTCCTAATATTACTTGGGCTTCATTAATATCACCACCTCCTTCTAGTCGATCATCAATATCCTTTATATTGTCTCCTTACACATGATCATGCATACTATAAGCTTATCTATCAAGATAAGGTAAGAGATCGACATAGCAATATTATAATATGCATCTATCTTTCTTCTTATACCTGATTGTTCAATTCTCTTCGCAAGTGCACAGGTCGTAAATTATTGTATTTAATAAGATCGATTTCATAAATAATTTGGGACTTAAGATGTTAATTTTAAACACTTACATCAAATATTGAGAAAATAAGATATGAGTAAAGAATGAAATAGCAAAAAGAAAAGCAAATGTTGAGAACGTAGAACGAGTAGTAAGGAATCAAGAGATGAGACCACCTAGGGTCTAAGGTTTCAAATGCGATGTTCTACAACAGATACGTGGTATGTTTATTTAATCCAATTATTACATGTTAAAGGAGAACGGACCCCAAGTTGCACTTACACTTTCTCTCAAGACCTGCAAGGCGTACCCTGATTTTCTTAACCACCTATTCTCATAGGATTAAGTAAATTAGAATCCATTAAGTGCTATAGAAATTCATGAAACTTTTCAAAGTCATCACGTCTATTCTCATAGATTTCAAAGATTAATATTTTAGTTATTTTATATTAGACTTCCACCTCTTAACTACTTTACCTAATATATGAAATCATTGTTAAAGTGAGAGCTCAAACACTTGACAAACATTAAATCCACAAGATGTCAAATCGACACACAATATTCTTTATAAATAAGTAAAACTACAACATCTTTTATACAGTTCTCATGCTATATTCTAAATCCTAGTTTATGGGTTTAGCTTAGCATGTTTATAATGAAAATTAAACACAATATAATATTATATTCAAAGTCTATAAAAAATAAGATAATATAATTAAAAGAAAGAAAAAAAATTTGTTGGTTTGGAAGCTTCAATTTGTCTTGAATGCTCCAACCAATATGCTGCATTGCTTCTCTCCTAGTGTTCTTGAGTTGCTCTCACTCCTGGACTTTAACTTTACCTCCAAGGACGCTGTAAGATGCCTTAGGATGTGTACAACAAGCATTTATATAGAGATCTCTTGAAAATTTAACAAATCAAGTCTGATGTGAACTGAAACCACATGTTCAAGGCTCCACAAGGTTAAAACTGTGTGGCACTCTAGATGCTTTGTTTTGCTCTGAAATTTTGTGGTATTTTGCCCCGACACTCTCTAAACTATGTCGTAACTTTCCTGACATATTTAAAGTCATTTTCCATGTTGTTTTACTTCCAAATTTCCACTTGCTTTTGCTCCTAAACTTTACTTTTTATCCTGACATCTTGAATTATCACCTTTACTATCGATCTTGTGCATATTTTACCTATTTTGCTCAAATAACATTGAATTATGAGTAATTGCACACAAATAAGCTAAATCAATCCATAATTGACTCAAAACATCATATTCATTTATCTTCTCATCAAAAAATTATTCAAAATATATAGTACAAAAATTACGAAGTAAATTCTCCTGCACTTGGACTTTTGCTTATCCTAAAGAAAATACTAAATAATAAAAAATTAAGTCTTTTAATGACTTTGAGAAAAAATTTAATACCATCTTATACGACTCAAGAATGAAGGAGAAAGTTGACAAAAATTACTAAGCCTTGCACTAATCAAAGACCCCAGTTAAAAATCTCGTCTCACTTAATTAATACTATATATGCTATCACCTTTCTTTCTTTAAAAAATCAAACATTAGAAGTTCAAAAATCTTATAATAGAAACTCTCAATCCTCAGATAACTGTCCTCTCCATCTCTGTTGTTTCAATACACACATTCAATCAGTCTCTTGAGGGTAGTATCATAGGAAAGTATAAATCTGATTAACTTATATACATCTTATTAAATTCTAGTATCCAAATTTTCTCCACTATTCACTTGACTGACTCATAGAATTATAAGAGCTTAACAAGACAATGATTAGGTTCGAAATTAGGAATTAAAATTCAAAATTTGAATAGTCACCAAGCTGTTTTGAGCCTGATATTACAAAAGGAAATAGTATCTTCTCCACACTTAGTTCTTTAATTTTTTTTTTGAGAGCCTGTTATTATCTTTGGTTCGGATTTTTTTTAACACAAGCTTGACATTAATTCCCCTCACCATATTCCAAGATATCTAGGGAAGAACCATTTTTTCAAAATACTTTCAATAATGCACTGGAGGTATTGTTACCTTAATTCTTGTTATGCTTTTCGACTCAAAATTCAGATTCAAAAATAATTCAATTCAAACAATGAAAAGTAAGGGTTAGAGAAATTCGAGTCCAGGCTCAATAGGGGCAATCAAAAGGTAATTATACACATTTAGGATCATCGTCATACAAAAGAATACATTAATCATATTCTATAAACAAGTTAAAGTAAGTATTAATTTCATAGATCCTTTGACTAGAATGAGACTCATGTGTATGGAAAAAATTATCCTTTTTTAATTCAATAATAATGTGTATTCAAAATAATTTTTAACAAATATGAAAGAATTACTCTAGGTCTGAAAGAAAGCAAAGTTAGTGTCTTGGTATATCAGTTTTATCAAATGATTTAGGACAAAAATATGAATGTTTTCGAAAAATAAATTTAACATCTCACTAAAGTCCGATTATTCGTGTAACTCAAAATTCTTGAAGTCTCAATTGTGGTCCGGTTAAGGAATCACAAGAGTTTAATATAAGGTCCAAATCTATTCCATGACAATTCTTGTGCATTTTCAAAACAATTCCTCAAAATATGATAGAAATATTCGCAACAACAATCAAGATTAAAATGCAACGCATTCACCCCAACGCTTAGAAGTGACATTGTCCTTAATGTCAAGAGCAATTCAATCAATCGGACATACGCATCAAACAAAAATCAAGTGAATGTTTTCAATGAGTGTGAATTGTCAACTTTCCTGATAAAGTATTGAGATTCTGAACTACAAATTTTTTAAATTTAATCTTTATAAAACAACCATGAAGACGTTTTAATCAACAAGTATTAAAATTCTAGAAAAAATAGAACAAAAGTAATAAAAAACTACTACTTTCCTAAAACAAACACTGTGCTATCTCCCAAATAGCGGTTAGTTTATTGTCTTTAGCTTAACTATGGGTAGATTAATATAAAATAGCCAAAAGTAGCCAACTTTAGCTTTTGCATCGATCTACTTCTTTTGCTTGCCTCTAGATTTGCATACACTCTTCATCTTTTGAACTAGCCTCCAAATTTGCATATAAATTTTTCCTATCAATAAGCCACAATTAGTTTTAAGAGATCAACGGGAAGGAGAAAGAGTTGTTACTGTTGTGTTACCATGGTTCATTAATTTTTTATATTTCAATTATTGTGGTGATTTTTATTTTTCACTTTCAAAAGGTGTAGCAACTTCGGCGACTTCTCGATTAAAAATGTTAATGGTTCCTCCTTTAGTTATGCATGCTTCCATAAAATCAACTGAGCTTTCTTTATTGCACGCTCCTTCAACCGTATCAATTCGCATACAAATGTGCTCAAGAGAAGGTTTTTCTTGTGCAAAGAACAAGTTGAATACTACCTGCTGGTCTCTAACTATTAACATAAGCTTTCAATGCTTTACATCAATAAGGGCACCAACTATTGCTAAAAATAATCTTCCTAGTATGATTAGGGTTTAGTGATCCTCCTCTATGTCAAGGACAACAAAGTTCATAGGAATGAAAAACCTTCCAACTTTCATTGGCATGTCTTCTATGATTCCCATAGGATACTTGACAGAGCGATCTATAATTTACAAAGTAATGGATGTGGGCTTAGGATTTTCCATCTTTAATTTTTTTACAGATGGAAAGAGGGATTCGGCATATGCTTGCTCCAAGGTTACACAAGGTTTTATCTACTTGCATATCACTAAGAAAATAAGGGATAAAAAAATTTTCTTGGTCCTTGAGCTTTCATAGAAAATTATTTTATAAAATAGCACTGCACACCTTTGTAAGTGTCACAATCCTATGTTCTTAGAGCTTGCACTTGTTGAGTAAAATATCTTTTACAAAATTGGCATAAATTGGCCTTTGGGAGAACGTATTAATGAATGGAACATTGACCGACCAATTTTTTAAGTTGAAATGAATTTTTTGAAATACTTTTGTAATTCGGCTTAGATAATTCTCTTTGAAAAGGGCAAAGGAGTCTAGTATGGGGAAGGTGGGACATAAGACTTCATTGCTAATTCAGGTTGCGACTTCGTGCTTTGCTTCTGCTCTCGCTTAAATCTATTATTAGCTTCATTCTCTTCAACATGGGCTGACTCAAGTTGCTTACTACTCCAGGGAGTGATTGCCATAATTTGTTCCCTTGGGTTGACTTCTAGTTAACTCAAGAGTTGATCTTAGTTTCTTTGAGAGGAGGTTAAGACTTGTTGAGTAATTTGGTTTTCATGAATTTTTATATAAGTTTGTAATTACTCAATTTATTTTTCTTAGGATTGGAGTTGTTGTTGGATTGTCTCTTTAGTTTTTCTTTGAGAGAGAAGGATGCTTTTAAGTAGAGAATGAATAGTTAGTGTTGAGTTTGATGCAGGTAAAGATGACTGAGGTTGATATATTGGTGAATTTGGTGGTCTTCTCAAAAAACCAGGTGGTTTATTTGACTGAGAAAAATTTTGATTGTTGGATTGGTTTGACCAAGAGAAGTTGAAGTGGTTGTGCCATCCAGGGTTGCATGTGTTTGAATATGGATTATTATAAGGGTGAGTGTTGTATTGGTTGTTGACTGCATAATTTTGCTCACCTAAGGTCTCCTGGACATAGAAGTTGCAGGCAGATGTGTAGTGAGATGCCTTGTAGATCTCGCAGGAGGCATTTTGAGATGAAGCTGCACTTCGTTTGGTTACTTCTTATCTTCTTTGTCGCAACATTATTTGATCCATTTTGATATTAAGTGAATTAAAAGCTTCAACTCATACACTCCCCATGTTAAGAAGGACATCGAATGTCACTATACTAGAAGTCACAAAGGACCAAGTTATCAAGAAGTTCGAGTGCCTCCCATTAGTGAGTTGCATGAATTTGCCAGCAATAGCTAAATGATGGCACTTCGTATTGGTTGGTCAAGGAAATTCTCAATAATGTCTTCTTATAGAATGTCGTGATACAGGCACTTTTGTTGCAAGTCTTTCATTCTCTCTCACATGTTGTAAAGAGTCTCACTATCTTTTTAGATGAACTGGATGATCTCATCTTCGATTTTCTTAGTTTTTATGGGTCGAAAATAGCGAAAATAGTTCTCCAAGAAGGCAATGAAAAGGTCATCTCATGTGGTAAATGAATTAGGGCTCAATTACGTAGAGGGAATGGGAAGAGCTAAGACAAATGACCTCACGTGGGATTCCGCAAATTTTAATTATATTGCATAGCTACATGACTTGATGATGTACACATTAGATTCTTAGATGGGAGTCGTACAAAGTAGTTCTATTAAACCATCTAGATGAGCCTCAGTTTAAGTTTGCAGTTCCTTGCCTTGATTTTAGGTTTGACAATGTAAGATCTAAAGTCTCTAAAATTTGGACAGTTATGGCCGCTTAGGCTCATCCTTCTAGGCAGGTTATTATTTTTTGCCTGATCTTTTGCATTATCTTGTTGTAGTGAGTCAGGATTATTTCAATTTGCCATTGTTCTTTGCTCATGTGAAGTCTAATTTAAAGTGAATTGTTATTGTCAAGACTCACGAACTCTTTTCCTAAAAGTTCATTCCATCTAAGGATCTACATAAAGAGTTTTTTTTTTCAACTACTTTTTTAGCAAAATTTCAAGTATGTGAGTTCATACAATAGAGATGAACTAATAATAAAATAGAGAACCGTAAATAGCTAGAAAGAGAAGAATAGAAGAAGAATAGAGAGAAAAAGAAAGTATCTAAATGCAAAGTCTTAAGTAACACTGAATTTTTTAGCAACAACTCCAAAATACTTATTTAGTTCTCTCTGCAAGTGCATGGGTTATGAATTGTAGTATTTAATAAAATTGATCCCATAGAGAATTCGGAACTTAAGATGTTGACTTTAAACACTTATATCTAAATCGAGAAAATAAGATAGGAGTAAAAAAAGAAATAGTAAGAAAAAAATGTAAAACTTGAGAAGGTACAACAAGTAGTAAGGAGTCAAAAGATGAGAGTGTCTAGAGTCTAGGATTTCACATGCGATGTCTGCAACGGATATGTGGTATGCTTATTTAAACTAGTTACTACATATTAAAGGAGAACAAACCCTAAGTTGATCTTGCACCCTCTCTCGAGATTTTCAAGGCATACTCTAGTCTTCTTGACCATATAATCTCATGGGATTAAGTTGATTTAAGTTCTTTAGCAGTTTATTGAATTCCTTAAGGTTATTACGCTTATTCTCATGGTCTAAAGTTTTCATGTTTAATATCTTAATTATCGTATATTAGATTTTCATCTCTCATTTTCTTCACCTAATATATATAATCATTGCCAAAGTACAAGCTAAAACATTCAACAAGCATTAAATCTATAAGATATCAAAACCACAATATCCTTTACATAGTTTGCATACTACATCTAAAATCCTAAATTATGAATTTAGCTTAGCATATTTATAATAAAAATCAAACAAAAATAATATTTTATTCAAAGTCTATAAATATATGATAATATAATCAAAAGAAACAAAAAAAGAAAGCTCATTAATTTGGAAGTTTCTATGGTGCCTTGAATGCTCTAAGCAATATGATACCTCGCTTCTCTCCTCGTCCTCTTGAGTTTTTCTCACTTCTAGATCTTAACCTTAGTTTCAAGGATATTCTAAAATGACCTAGGACATATATAACAAGCATTTGTGTAGAGGCTTCTTGGAAATTGCATAAACCAAGTCTGGCGCAAACTAAAATCACATGTCTAGGGTTCTAGATCCACATAGTTCAAATTATTTGGCACTTTGGATTCTTCATTTTGCTCCAAATTTTTATGGTGTTTTGCCCCAACACTCTCTAAACAATGTTGTAAATTTTTCGAAATGGTTTAAGCCAAATTGCACCCTATTTTGTTTCAAAATTTCATCTTGTTTTTATTATAAACTTTACTTTCATCTTGGCATCTTGAATCATCACCTTTATTATTGATCTTGCATGTATTTTATCTTTTTTAACAAATAATGTTGAATTGTGAATAATTGCACACAAACAAGCTAAATCAATCCATATTTGACTCAAAACATCATATTCACTTATCTTCTCATCCAAAAATTATTCAAACAATATAGTATGAAAGTGACACAATACTGGTCTCTTTAGGTCGTGTTGTTACCTTCATAGTTTATATTTATTCTTCAATACACAAACAGGTAGATCATTTGTCTTTAAGCTTGGCTATGTATAACAAAAGAGAATGTAATACAAGATGGAATATACTAGACATGCACAAGCATAAAATTCAATAGCATTCAAGATAAGCGTTTGATTACCTACTTATGGCTCTTGATGAAATTACATAATCAAAAAGATGAAACCCATATGCTCGAGGACTTTGTAAAATTAGTCGAGAATGGAGTTCACTGGACTTGGAGATCATTGCTATGGGACGCTTTGCCGTTGCTGATTTCCTTTATTGAGATCATTTTTAAATAGATTTTAGAAAAGTTCATCTTCAAAATTTTTTCTATCATTTTCCCCTATTGCATATCTTAAAGGATTAACCCCATTTCCTTTGCCTTGATCACTCTCAACCCTCTTGATTTAAAATTGATTTGCAACCGGAACATATAAGGCATCTCTATTTCTTTCAAATTCATCCCCTACTTCTTGTATTCATTACATTCCTTTCTCATGTCCGATGCATCCATAAAAATAGCAAAAATGAGAAGTTTACCATATTGAAATCTCAATCATTTTTTTATGTGTTTCATGTTAGATGAAAATACCAATTCTTAGAGGTTTTTTGACATTAATCACCACTTTAATTTTTAGGGTTTGATTAAACATCAACATATTTAAAAAACCAAAATGAGCCTCCAACTACCTTAACCACCTCTGCCTTTGCTGTTAAAAAGGAGAAATTGCTTGTTTACATCCAAATTGGCAATTTCAAAACGGCAATATGACAATTGGAAATTAATAATATATTTTGTAGGTATTTTGTGATAATTTGGTGAGCAATTATTTAAGTTTAATGTGAAAATTGTTTTAAAATATATTTTCGCAACATTTTGGTAATAAATATTAGTTTCAAGTGATTTAAATAATATTGGTGATTTTTGGCTTGAAATTATATTTTTTTACGTGTTTCGGTAAAGCAGGTGTGCTTGATATTTTCTTGGGTTTCATATAATTTTAATGCATTAAATACTTGTCCATTAATTTGATCAATTAATAATTTAAAATATTTTTTATGCAGTAGAACAAATTTCAGCAAGTGGGTCCCACGAGATCACGTCTAACTGCCTAAGATGATCTAGCCGTCCAATTTATGCCATGTCTTTCCCAGTCATTCAAAGCTTCCAAGGCAATCAGCGGTTGATAATTCGGTAAGCTGTATCACTGTCCATTTAATCAGAAAGCCAGCTAAGCAATTATGAGCCTTCCAAATTTTAATAGTCCATCCTGGCCGTCCAAATTGAAGATGTCAGCCGTTCGTTTATTTTGATTCTTGTAGTTGCCCATCGCATATGCCAATCTCCAGCGCCCTTTAATATTAATTAAAACGTCCTTATGCCTAATTAATGTGGGGCCCACCAGTGATTTAAGAAATTAGCAGCAAATTTGGCCGTCCATTTTTATTCCACCGTCCAAGCTGTCCGCGCCAATCAAGTGTCCATAAATAATCACAGCTCGTCCAAATTTTCCAGCCGTCAATCTTCCAACTTGCCTTGTTGACCGTGCATTTCACCTGCATTAATTCTGCACCATTCATCAGCCCATCTCAGCCGTCCAAATTATAATTTTCAACGGCTGAAAATCCTGAAAAAATTTTCATGTCCAGTAGACTATCCATGCAGATCAGAGTTGTCCTTTGTAATGGGCCCCACGAGATCTTAATGCTGAAATTTTCAGCAATTAGATCAACCCTCCAGATATTACGTGCTAGTAGATATGTAATCTATGAATGCAGATGCACAATAGCAGAAGTCCATGCATCCTAACCGGCCATCCAGAAACTAAATTCATCAAGACCGTCCATTTAATTCTCATTCATGCAACCGTCCAGAAGCATCCAAAAACCAGCCGTTCTTTTCGTGATTTACGCAATCCAGGTCGAGGGTAAATTTAGGCGCAAACCGCCCAAGGATCCAATTGCATAAGATTTTTCATGTGCCTCTCAGCTCTTATAAATAGGGAGAATGCCACGAAAAAAATTGACAGCAGAAAAAGAGTGAGAGAGAGCAAGTGGTGGAGACGACGCAGACAGCACAGCGTGGAGCAATTGACACACAGTTGGGGCTTCCAACAAATAAGATTTTATTTCTCTTTTCTTTTCTATTTTAATTGTCTTGTTTAAGATGAGTTTGAATTTTAATTTTATTTTGGATTTAAAAATGCTTAGCTAAGCCTTAAATCTAAGATTTAGGATATAACAAGAGTACAATATAGCTTGGTGTGTGGTTTTAATTTATTTATAATAAATATTATTGTTAATTTAATATCTTGTGATTTTAATGTTTGCTTTATACATGGGCCTATATTTTAACATGATTCCATGCATTAGGTGATGAAACCGAGAAGTAAAAATCTAATATATAATAATCAAGATATTAAATCTCAAAATTTAAGACCATGAGAATAGACATGGTGATCTTGAGAAATTCCATGAACGACCTCAAAAATTAACGAATCCTAATTAACTTAATCCGGTGAGAATAGGCGGTTAAGAAAATTAGGGTATGCCTTGCGAGGTTCGAGAGAAGTGCAAGGATAAATTAGGATTTGTTCTCCTTTAACAAATAATATTCGGATTAAATAATGAGACTTCTACCTCTTATAAAAGATGCATGTGAAATCCTAAACCCTAGATACTCACTTCTCTGCTTTTTAATTTTCAATTCTAAATTCTATTTTCTATTTTCTACTTTTCTATTTTTCTATTCACTTTATTATCTTTATATTTGATACAAAAGTGTTTAAAAACAATGTTCTAAGTTTTGAATTCTCTGTGGATCGATATTCTATATATACTACAATTCACGATCCGTGCACTTGCAGTGAGATTGCAAACTAGTATTTTGACACCGTTGCCGAGGAATTCGATATCATTTAGGACTTTCTAGTTAAACACTTTTCTTGTCTTTCCTTTTTCTATTTTTCTATTCCCTCTTTATATATTTCTTGTAGGTAAACACTTTTTTATTTCTTGTTTGATGGCATGCTATAATCAGTCATATAATGATAGAATAGGTGATAGATCTTTTCATAATGATAGGATGGACTAAATTGAATTGTTATCAAGAAAGTTAGATCTGTTGATTACAAGAGAATATAGGCCAAATTCAAATGGAAAGAGGATTTCAATGATAAATGCATCATACGAACCAGACTGGTGATGTGGACATTAAAATTTTTATAACCATAACAATCTCCACCTTGTTGAAAATCCTTACTCAAACATTTACAATTCTGAGGGGTCTACACATTCAAAATTTTCTTAATCCAATAATCATACTTTTACATCTAAACAAAATTGCTTTCCACCTCAACAATATGAATCAAAACTTGAAAAAATGTTGAAAATTTTTTTTCTCTCCATTCCACCAACCGTCTCACCATAGCCTGTGGAATCCATTGTTAACAAAATTTTAAAACTTCTTCATCAATCCACTCAAGAACTTGTTCAACTGAAGGAGCATCTTCTGATTTTAGGAGAAAAAGTTGCACACCAAGCCAATTATTTAAATGAAAACTTTGATGAACCTCCTAGTCAACCATGCATGGACTCTATAATTTTTTCTAAGAATTATTGTGAAATCATCTTGAGAGATAAGGATCAAGTAGAGGATGAGATGCACGTAGATGAACAAGTATAGATTCCAAACCTAGCATATCACGAAGTCATTCTGAATAATGGGAATCATGCAGAGGATGAGATGCAGAATGATGACAAAGAGCAAATTCAAGATTAGTTAAATCTTTAAGATGAAAGCAATGAGAAAGAGATGATGATCAACCCACCTAAGAACATAGAGGTAGAAAAGTCATCCATATCATTCGAACTACAAAAGTCATCAATTGTTTTCCATAAAGAGTAGTTGAAGAATGCATAAATCCTAAAGAGATGGATATCGATGATCATAACTTTAGGAAAATTTCTCTCTCATCATATTTAGATCTTTGTTTAGGCACTAGCGACATCCATGATTTCACAAGAAAATATAATAGGACGATGTTGCAAGAGGAGTTGGTAGATATCATGTCTGGTGATAGTTCAAATTTCACGAGTGTGGAATGCACCACAAGAGAACTTTGAGAAAGACCCGCATGAACTTGTATTTGAAAGGTTGGGTATTAGGTTATGTAATTTCAACTAATCTGGCTGAAGATGTTAAACTTAGCACTTCTTGAGAGGCAACCCAAGGTTTAGTTAGGAGAGTTTTAGTTTCCTTTTTCCTTTTAGTTTATTTTATTTTAAAATGTTGATACTTTTTAGTTTTCAACTCTATTGGTTAGTTCACAGAGCCTACCTAGATAGGAAGCACTACGGGATGAAAATTCAGTTCAACTCACCAAAACAGGAATCATACTCTTTACATCTACTCCTTTAATTTTAGACTTTTTTGAATGATTTGCATTGAAGACAATGTCAGTTTCAAGTGTGGGGATGAATACATATTATTTTCTCTATTTCTTTTGACTACTACAATGATTACAATTTTTGCCACATTTTTTTCTCTATTTCTTTTCACTACCCCAATGCTTACTATTTTTGCCGCATTTTGAAATTTATTTTCTTGCAAATTGTTGGTAATTCTTGCACATTTTTTAACACTGAATTGATTGAGACTCCACCTTGAACCATTGAAAGTCGTTTAAACAAACCAAACTTGGAATTTCAAACTCTTTAAGTTAGGCAAATAACTAAAACTCTAGTGAGATGTTAAATTTATTTTTGAACATGTACTTATTGAAAATATGTGAATTTTTAACGTAAATCACTTAATGAAACTGATATACCAAAGAAATAAATTTTTTTCTCTCAAAATCATAGTAATCCTCTCTAATTTGTCAAAGGATGTTTCTAATACATATAATTAGTTATGTTGAATGGTAGTTTTCCCATATATATGAAAATCTTATTCTTATTGAAGAATTTTCAAAGCTAAAACTCAATTTGACTTGTTTATGGACATGATTAAGGTAATTTTTTTTCTAATGAGCATAACAGTTGTTACCTCTATTGAGCCTAAATTTCAAATTTTCTTTTCCAAACCTAAATTTCTACTTAATTGAACCAACTTTAGATCTAAATTATGAGCTAAAAAGTATATTGAAAATAAGGTTTGATCACTTGGCTTGGGCAAATAATGAAAATAACTCTATAGATACCATGAAATATGATGAGGAGAATTATTTGTGAAAAAAAAGAAAAGGATCCTTAAATACCCTGAAATATGATGAGGGGAATTATTGTCAGAATTATTTTTAAAAAAAAATTCAAAATAAAAGGATTGCTAAACCAAGGGTAAGAGCAGGCTAAAAAATATTAAAAGCACTAAATGTAGGGGTAATACTATTTCCTATTGGAAAATGAGACTCAAATTGATGTGAAGACAGTTCAATCTTTGAAAACTTTTAAAATTTTATCTCTTGTGTTGAACTTAACCACTGCCCCATCAAGTCATTATGATCCCATGAATTAATTAATTGAGTTGGTAGAAGAAATTTAGATATAAGAAATTGAAGCGATGTATATAAGGTAATTTGACTGATGTTTTTTCTAAATTTCTACCATAATTGAATTATTGAATGTATGTATTAAAAAACTAGATAAAAACAGAACATACCTGATAATTAGGAGTTTATCGTGAGAGTTTTTGCCTTTTTAATGATTGAGAGCATAATAGGTGATAATGTCTGCAGTATGAGTTGAGTAAGAAGGAATTTTTTACCAAGGTTTTTGATATTACCAAGGTTTTTGATAAGTACCATGTTTAAAATGTTTGATCTCACATCCTCATTAGTTGCTCATTTGCTATTGGCTCAAAATTTTAAAATTCGTAATCTGTTTTTGAGGATAAGCAAAATTTCAAGTGTGGGGGTATTTAATAATTGAAAATCAATAACATATTTTATGTGTATTTTTTGATAATTTGGTGGGAAATTATTTGAGTTTAATGTAAAAAATATTTTAAAATATATTTTGGAAACATTTTGGTAATAAATATTAGTTTCAAGTGATTCAAATCATTTTAGTGATTTTTTGGTTTGAAATTATATTTTTTATGTGTTTCCGTAAAACCAAGTGTGCTTGATATTTTCTTGGGTTTCATATAATTTTAATACATTGACCACTTGTCCATTAATTTGATCAATTAATAATTTAAAATATTTGATTTATGCAGCAGAACAAATTTCAGCAAGCGGGCCTCACAAGATCACGTCCAACTGCCTAAGATGATCCAGTCGTCTAATTTAGGTCATGTTTTTCTCAGCCATTCAAAGCTTCCAAGGCAATCGGTGGCTGATAATTCAGCAAGCTGGATCACCATCCATTTAATCAGAAAGCCAGCTAAACAATTATGAGCCTTCCAAATTTTAATATTCCATCATAGCCGTCCAAATTGAAGATGCCAGCCGTTCATTTATTTTGATTCTTGCAGCTACTCATCACTTATACCAATCTTCAGCGCCCTTTAATATTAATTAAGTTGTCCGTATGCCTAATTAATGTGGGGCTCACCGGAGAGTTTAGAAAGCAGCAGCAAATCTAGTCGTCCATTTTTATTCCACCATCTAAGCTGTCCCCGCCAATCAAGTGTCCATAAATAATCACAGCTCATCCAAATTTTCCAGCCATTCAATCTTCTAACTTGCCTTTTTGACCGTCCATTTATTTCAGCTAGCAAGCACATCTCACCATCCATTTCACCTACGTTAATTCTGCACTGTCCACCAGACCATCTTAGTCCTCCAAATTATAATTTTCAACGGCTGAAAATCCAGCAGAAATTTTCATGTCCAGCAGACTATCCATGCATATTAGAGTTGTCCTTTGTAATTGGCCTCACAAGATCTTAATGCTAAAATTTTCAGCAATCAGATCAACCATCTAGATATTACTTGCTAGTAGATATGCAGTCTGTGCAAGCAGATGCACAATAGTAGAAGTCCATGCATCCTAACCGGCCATCTAAAAATTAAATTCATCAAGACCGTCCATTCAATTCCCATTCATGCAACCGTCCAGAAGCGTTCAAAAACCAACCGTTCTTGTCGTTATTTACGCAATCCAGGGGGAGTGCAGATTTTAACCGCAAACCGCCCAACACTTATAAATAGGGAAAATGACACGACAGAAATTGATAACATAAAAAGAGAGATAGAGTAAGGAGCGGAGACGAGGCGAAGACACGATGCAAGAGGCGAAGCAACGATTTGCATAGAGCAGTCAACAAGACATTGGGGCTTCCAACCAATAAAATTTTATTTCTCTTTTCTTTTTTATTTTAATTGTCTTGTTTAGATATATTTGAATTTTAATTTTATTTTGGACTTAAACATGCTTAGCTAAGCCTTAAATCTATGATTTAGGATATAGCACGTGTACAATGTAGCGTGGTGTGTGATTTTAATTTATTTGTAATGGATATTATTGTTAATTTAATATCTTGTGATTTTAGTACTTACTTTATACATGGGCATGTACTTTAGCATGATTCAATGTATTAGGTAATGAAACTGAGAGGTGAAATTTTAATATACGATAATCAAAATATTAAACTTAAAAATTTAAGACCATGAGAATAGGCATGATGATCTTGAGAAATTCCATGAATGACCACAGAACTTAATGGATCCTAATTAACTTAATCCTACGAGAATAGGTGGTTAAGAAAATTATAGTATACCTTACAGATTTCGAGAGAAGTGCAAGGATAAATTAGGATTTGTTCTCTTTTAACAAACAATATTTGAATTAAATAATTAGACCCATACTTCTTGCGAAAGACGCATGTGAAATCCTAGACCCTAGGTACTCGCATCCCTGCTTTCTAATTTTCAATTATAATTTCTAATTTCATTTTCTACTTTTCTATTTTTCTATTCACCTTATTCTCTTTATATTCGATACAAAAGTGTTTGAAAACAACATTCTAAGTCCTGAATTCTCTGTGGATCAATATTTTATATACTACAATCTATGACCTGTGCACTTGCGGTGAGATTGCGAATACAATATCCTTCATTACAGTTGGTTTGGCAAGCTCCTCAAAGAGTATCATCATCCTATCAAAGATTCAAAGATGCTTCTTTAGGATTTGGCCCTATCTTCTTGTATTTGAAACTTATCAAATAGAGATTGTTAAGTCATTTTCATACTATGCATTTTGGATGATAATTTGATAAAAATATAGGTGGTCGAGATGATTTAAATCATATTTTGATTAATTAAGCTTAATTTTTTGTAAACAATCTTAATTGATTCAATTTGTACAAAGTAGGAAAGTACATGTAAATTTGGAGCCTCGAATCATGTAAAAATTAGATTTTGATATCGAAAATGAGTTCAACTGGGCTGCACCCTGGTTGCCATGTCGACAATCTAGAAAAATATTTTCCGTTGATATGTTGTGGCTCCCATAACTCTTCCCAGATCAGAAGATATAGCAAGTGGAATTTAGTAAGCTTATTCATCATTATTCGCATATATTTTGAGAAGATTCAAAGCATGAGGACCAAGACTCAAATGCTTTAATGATTTTGAATTATTAAAAGGAGAAAAACGAAGGATTAAATTAAGCTAGAACGTGTCAGAGAAGTTGCGACATAAGTTAGGACAAAACGGGCAGCAAAACCTCAAAATTTCGAAGCGAATCAAGCACTCAAGAGTGCTACACAATTTGAATTGTGTGGACACAGTTCAAATTGTATGGACCCCTGCTTACACAAAATCATATGCAATTTGGACTTTGTGTGCAAGGGGCTGTGAGATCTCTATATAGACACCTCTTAGGAACGTCTTAAGGTATCTTAAAACCCCTTGGAGCTTAGATTAAGGTTCAAAAACTAGAGAAGGTGTAAAGGAGGGGTAAGGAGCGAGGCGGTGAGTTGCTTAAAGCATTCAAGACACTATTGAAGCTTTCTACTAATAAGCTTTCCTTTCTTCTTTTCTTTTGATTGTATTGTATTGTTGATGATGGGTTTAAGATACATTTTTATTTTATATTTGGATTTGATTATAAACATGTTAGGCTAAACTCTTAATTTAGGGTTTAGGATATAGCATGCGTACAATGTTGTGGATATTGTGATTTTATTTTACTTTATAAGGATTTTGTGTGTTAATTTAATATCTTGTAATTTAATATTTACTTTGTGTGAAAGCCTACACTTCGGCAATGATTCCCATACATTAGGTGAAGGAACCAAAAAGTGGAAGTCTAATATATGCCAATCAAGATATTAAATCTGAAAATTTAAGACTATGAGCATAGACATGTTGATCTTGAGATTTTCATGAACTACCACAGAACTGAATGAATTCTAAATGGACTTAATCCCACAAGAATAGATGGTTAAGAAGATTAAAGTAATGCTTGCAGATTTTAAGAACAATTGCAAGGATAATTTATGATTAGTTCTTCTTTAACACATAATATCATGATTAAATAAGCACTCTACGTATCTGTTGCAAAAGACCTATGTAAAACCCTAGACTCTAGGTACTCTCATCTTATAATGTCTAATCCCCATTCTATGTTCCTAATATAATCTTTCTTCTTTCTATTCCTCTCCCCACTTTTCTTATCTTATTTTCTTGATTTTAATTATGAAGTGTTTAAATCTAACATCTTAAGTCTCAAATTCCTTGTGGAATAGGTATTTTATATATTATGATCTATGATCTGTGCACTTATGGAGAGATTGCTAACAGAGATTCTCTTTATATCGACAAATGCAAAAGTCCCTTTTGCCTTCCAAATTCATTGCATTATCACCTTGAATGAATCCTCATTATAACGTTGAGATGCCCATATTGAGCTCAACACATCTACACGACTGGTGTGATCAATTTTGCTGCAAAGTTTCTACCTAAGTTATAGGGTTTGCAACTTCAGCAGTTTATCCTTTTCTTTAAGAGGCATCCTTCTTCGTCTACTCATTTCAATCTCCCCCTTCTCTCCTTTTTATCGTTCCTAGCTACTCCCACTTGTTCAAAATCTCAATTCCCTCTACCTTAGTCTTACACACAAAATAGTTGCCTCTCAACACCAATGATGGAGAGGACTAAGACTTTGAATTCAATAGTAGCTCATCTAAAAAAAATAAAGAGGAGGGAGTCCTTCCCTCTATCTCTCTCTTCTTCTTCGTCACATTATGGGTAATTTGAGAGATCAGTTTTGTGTGCTATCGGCAAGTGTACTGGCCATGGACTGTAGTATTTGAAAGATTAATCTCATAAGAATTTTGAAATTCTAAACTTCGTTGATTTAAATATTTTATATCAAATCAGAGAGAAAACTAGAAGAGAATGGTAAAAAATAACAAATATTAAAAATGTTGAACGAGGATTTAGTATCAAGACATAAGAGCAACTAGGATCTAGGATTTCATATATGATGTTTTACAATGGATAATTAGTTTGCTTGTTTAATCTTGATAATTTATATTAAAGGAGAACAAACTTTAATCTAATCTTACATCCTCTTTTGAGGCATGCAAGATTTACACTAGTCTTCTTAATTATCTATTCTCATAAGATTAAGTCAATTAGAATCTATTAAGTTTTATGACAATTCATAGGATTTCTGAAGGTTGTCATGCCTATTCATATGGTCTATACTTCTAAGTTTAATATCTTGATTATTGTATATTAGACTTCTACCTCTCTATTTCTTTACCTAATATATGGAATCATGTCAAAGTATGGGCTTAAGTATTAAGGTCAAAAGATATCAAATTAACACAGAGTATCCTTCATAAACAATTAAAACCAAATTATCTTTATATAGTTCATATGCTACATCCTAAATCCTAGATTATGAGATTTTTTTATAGAGCTAGATTATGGGATTTTGCTGAACCCGTTTTCAATAAAATCAATCAAAAAATTAATATACAATAATCATCAAAAATAAGACAATAAAATCAAAAGAAAGTAAGAAAAGAAAGTTTATTAGTTGAAGTGCTTCAATGGTGCCTTCGAAGGCTCCTTGCTTCCCTCCTTGACTCTTGGACTTTCTCTTAACCATAAATCTCAACCTTATCTCAAATCCAAGTTCAAAGATGCCTTAGTGCATGTATAACAAGAGTATATACAAAGATCCCTCATAAATTCTGCAAAACGAATGCAAGCTTGCTTACTTTGATTTACATTGATTTTTCACTCGACACTCCTCGAACAATGTCAAAAATTCTTCAACACATCCTTGCCTATTTTAATCACTAAGTTGTCTCCTTTGTAGTCCTCCAATTCATTTAATTGAATGAGTCTTGATTCTTGAACTTTAATTCTTCATGATTCTCACCCATTTAATATCAAAATTACCCGAATTCATACACATCAGTCAATCATGAGTATCTTATGCTTAATAATGTAATTTTTTCCATTCAAGCTCAAAAAATTATTATTAAACCAATGGCATGAGGAATAAACTTGACACAATAAATACCCTCGCACTTAAATATTTGCTTTTTCTCAAGCAAATATCAATGGTTAACCACTATCATAAATCTAATTCAGAATTCTGGCAATTTTAAGCAATGCAACACAAACATCAAGATGTATGTCATACACAATAAGTATTAGAGACCAAGTAATCAAAGGACAATTAACTTCTATCCCACTGAACTCAACTTTCATACACTTCTACCAATTCCACACCCTAGAATCAAAGGCTAAAAAATTTTGGAGTGAAAAAAAAGTCATCAACTCTCGCATCCTTTTGCAAATCTCTCCTTTCTACCTCCACTAATATAAAAAATAACACATAATAAAAAATCAAGAGGTCTTACATAGGTTGTAATGGGGTCTTAGATTTTTGACTAAAAAAGAATAGGGTTCAACATGATATCAAAAAATGAGACAACTCATTATTAATGAGGACTCAAGATACTCAATAAGAATCTCCAGATGCACATTATTAACCCTGGTTTTCAAATCTTCTCCACTTATTTTTCCAACCTTTCCATTGAATCAAGAGGTCTTTTTAGGTTGTAATGTCAAGTTCAAGTTCAAGTTTATCAGTTTCAAAGTAAATTCAAAGAAATAAGTTTTCAACCATCTCCAAACCGAATTGAGCTTTTATGCACCCCCCTTCCACTTACTCTTTTTTCTTTTTTTCAAAAGCATATTATTACCCTTGGTTGTTTTCTTTTTAACACAACAAATCCAGCTTAATTTTCTTCACCGTATTTTAGGGTATCTGAAGAAAATACAAAAATATTTAAGTTTGTCCAATTTATTCAAGTACCTTAATTCCCTCTTCCTTCCTTTCAGCTCAAAAGAAACATTGAAAAATGATTTTCAAAAGTAGGTCATCAAGGTAGAGAAGAAAACAATTTAAGGCTTAAAATGGGGAACAAAAAGTTAATTGATTCAAAATGTTAGCTCCAAGTCAAATAAAAAAATGTCTCAAATATATTCTCTAATAAAATTAGATAAATCACAATTTCGAAACTTTGAAGTCATAATAAATTATAACTCAATGTATGAGCTTTTCGAGCACTCTCCTCTTCTCCAATGAGTTTCTCAAATAGGTTTAGGCCTCAAATTTTTGTAAAAAGGGTTCTAGGTCAACTAATTAGGGTTTAATGAAGGTCAGGCTTCAATAGCTTCAAGTTGGCTGCAAATAGATAATTATGACAAAAATACGAGGGCTAAGGCTGATTGGCTAGAAAAGAAATTTCTTTATCATTTCATTCTCATGGGTGTACTAGAATTTCACCTCGGAAAATCAAAAAGAAATTTTCTAAGGTACGTGGGAATAAAAACTAATATTCATGCGTGTAGATGTCATTAAGTAGTCTAGAATAAAAAATAAGAAAAAAATTTCACAAATACATGCATAACAATAACTCCAACAACTCACTAAGTATCATTCTCTGTCTCTAAAATTTTCATAAATTTGCAAAATTTTTCAAGAATTCAATCTAAGTAATCTCAACATATGGTTTGCTCAATATTATCAGGTGTTGTTCATGGTTCTTATTCAAAGATTCACATCTCAATATTATAAGGTCCTGTGCATGTTTGTTTGTTCAAAGATTCACATAAAATTCTATATGACATATAATTCACCTCTATCAAGTGTATTAATGCAACTTTAAAAATTATCTCAATAGAATTAAGTAGTTAAGGCCAAAATGCATCTCATTAACACCCCCATATTTAAAATTGATATTATCATCAATGTCGAGGAGATACAACCTTATCAAAAAATCAAATCAACAATCCAAAAAAACTTCAATAGGCATCAATCAAAAATCTCAGTTCTTTATCATCATGTCAACATGTCGAGATAACAAAATAAAGTTGTAAACAAGTTCAAAGAGCCATAAGATAACAAAAAAAAAATCAAAAGCGTGCAAAACAAATTGCAAAGCCCCCTCAGTTGATGCCTATTATGAACGTCATCCATAGCCTTCGCAAGGCTATCTATACAGCCTTTTAACACATAAAGGCATTCCATTAGGGTAGTTTTGAGGTTCTTATCTTGTGAATCACACTATCAATGCAAAACTAGGGTGCATACGAACTAGATGGTGCAAGTGGTGAGAATAGTAGCAATGGAAAATTCAACATCTGAACATTGTTAGTCTCATGAAATTTTTTTAGGCATGCTAAGCAAGGATAGGTATGACAACTCTAATTTTCTCTACAAGAGTGTCATCTAATTTTTAAGGAAGTAATTGCCACTTTTGTCATTTAGTATCGTTTTGATGGCAAACAACATCAGGATGTCAACGTACTTGTGTTTGCCAATCCTTATGTGAAGAGCTTATTCAAATGTCACACTACATTTCATTGCAATAATGGAAACTATACATCCTACATAGATCATGCTCATTGATTTGTTATATACTAATAATGCTTTAGAAGCTAAAAACTAAAGTTGACCTTATACTTCCTACCCATGATTGTTAGATAGAATAATTCTTACTAACTTATCTCTCATGAGCTTTCCTATCTAGCAAAGATCGAATGGGCCATAAACCTGTGCAGATATTCGAGGGTGCGATCTCAAATCTAAGACAACTTTAAATTGCTTGGGTTGTAATTATCATCTCTAATCATTGTGACAACATCAAGGTCTTTTGTTAGATTCACCCATTCACTTATGCAGTGCAACAACCCTAGTTTGGGAAACCAAAGATCGCATTAGCTTGGTCAAAGCTTGTTAGGCTCATATGAAACTGATAAAAAAAATAATAGCACAAAGAGTGATCCAAGAAAGAATAGGATAAATTTTACACACCACAAAAATAATCTAAAGAAGACACTACAAATTATAATAGTTCGGTTAACACACCTACCCACTCTTCAAGTCAATGCCTTGACTCAGGTTTCCACTAGTCAACTTAGAACTCAAGTTATAATGGTATGATTTCAATTATCTTCTAGATTACACAAATGGCTCTAGGTGGCACACAAAGCTTTCCAAAAATCACAATGAAAGTTTTCCTCTTGAATTAGACAACTTCTAATTCAAGTTAAAATAAATAAAAATAAAATAAAACTTACAACCAATTTAATAGCACAGAAGCACGAAGATGAAGCTTTTAGTAGGATGATCATGATGATCTTCAATATGTTGCTTCTAACAGATAGACAGAGGATCACAGAGAACACCTTGAGACAGATCTGCACTTTTGAAAATATTCTCTCTGAAATCTGTTTCCAGTTGAAATTGATTATCTATTTATAACTTTTAACATCCAATCGCCAAGAGAGATTTTCTCCACCAAATTTGCAACCAATCAGATTTTTCTAACAACTTGTAACAACTTAAGAAACTGAAACAACCAAGAAAGATTTTCTCCACCAAATCACAACCAATCAAATTTTTCTCAATAACCTATAACAACCCAAGACAGTTGATAACTTGTGAAAATGCGAGTTATCATGGCCCATTTAGACTAGTTTTACATGTTAGTCCAAGAGAATGTGGTTAGTTTATACCCATTTAGCTTAGTTTTCACTCATTTTGCATTCTAGGAACAATATATAGTTTTTATACATTTTTAGTATAAAATAGGCATTTATAGTTCATTTATTTAGTTTTAGTAGATTTGGCAGGAAGGACGAACAACTATAAGTGTGCGAGTGCGTCAAATGAAGAACCGACCAAAGTGAAGAAGCAATCAGGCTGGCGCCCAAGCGCCGACCAGCAGCCTTAGACGAACGTTCAAGAACTTCACACGATGAAAAGCTTCCAGTGAGATGGGGCCTAGGCGCCAACTTGAGGCACCTAGGTGCCACTTCACTATCATGAGAGACATGTTGAAAAGCTTCTAAGTCAAGCAGCCTCCAAGGAGTTGGCGCCTAGGCGCCACGGCGAACCTGCACACGTGCGTGTCTGCACGTGTGTCATACAGACTAAGAGGAACTTAAATAGTTACCTAGGGATTTGTGTCGATGGAGCTAGAGCCGACGGAGCAGCCGTAGAGAGAAGGAAAAGGAGTTCCGTTTCCAACGCATCTAAAGAAGAGATCCGATCTCATTGGTGGAAGATCAAGAGCTTAGTTTTTCTTTTTCTCCATATGTTTCTTTTCTCTGTTCTTTTGGAAATACTTTCACTTTGGATGTAATGGGAGTTGATGCTATGTTCTTGAGCGAAACTTCCATAGATGGAAAGTTGAGATGAATTGATATCTAAATAAATTGTCTTGGTTCTTTATGATTCAAAAATGAATATTTGATTTGTTGTATGATTGTGTTGTGTGGATTTACCCTTGCATATGTTGTATAATGCTTTTTACAAGATTAGCTACCTTGTAAGATGATTTAATTGCAGAATCCATCCTTAAAAATGGAAAATCCATGCCAGAACCATATGTAGAGCATAGGTTTCTGCCTTTGTTAAGGGAAAATGTTTAATAGATAGGAATATACGTTAAACCCTATGTAGTCATGAACAAGTTATGTATCTATCAATTTCATTTCATTTAATTACATGGGAACATAGTAATTAGGTGTTATGTAATTAGCTTTGTATGTGTTGGAAGATATATATAAGATTAATAAACTTGGATTAGGAAATTCTTGCACAATCTAAAAAAAAGAACTAAATCGATATAGTTTAGATTCGAGGATTCCCAACTATCCAATCTGTCATCCCAATTTGATAAATCCTTTTTGGTATTTCAGCTATTCCGTTAAACTCTTTTCTATTTCTTTTACTTATTTTGTATTTTCAACTTTATTTGCGAAATCTATTTCTAATCATCGAAAGCAACTGAACTAATTAATAAAACTAGTTGGATAATATCCTCGTGGGAACGATACTTCACTCACTCTTTATTACTTGATCGGCACGTATACTTGCATTAAAACGAGCATTTTAATTAGACATATACGCAACTTGTCAAGTTTTGGCGCCGTTGCCATGGATATTCGGTGCTAACTAATTATTGTTAGTTCTATTGTTCCTTGTACAATTCTATCATAATAGTTCATTTTATAATTTCTTTAGTTTAGTATTTTCCAGCTTATTGCAGTTGAACTGGTTTTTGCAGGGCTCATTATTTTTTTATGCACCGAGGCAGGGCTGGTAAGGACAATATTATACCATTTGATCCGAAGCCAGAAAGAACTTATCTAAGAAGATGTCACAAAAGCAGAGCAGCTAGGAATCAACCGCATACAATGAAGCGCATTGGGAATCAAGATGAAAATATTCATGCAGATCAGCATGGGAACTAATGGGTTGAGGTTCCAATTCATCCACCACAAAAAGATTTGGACCAACCTATTTGGGATCTCAATGCATTGGGGCAAAATGCAATTCAAACTAGCATTCAACCTCCTCCTGTCGATACTAACAATTTCAAAATCAAACCTGTGGTATTCCAAATGCTCTAGTCTATTGGGAAATTTGGAGGTCTATCTTTTGAAGATCCATACCGCCACCTGCAAAACTTCTTGCAAATCATGAAAACTTTCAAGCAGAATGTAGTCTCTGATGAAGCAATGAGGCTACGAACTTTTTCATTTTCATTAAGAGATACAGCTTCGGAGTGGCTGATTCTTTGCCACCGAACTCTGTCAGCACATGGAACGACTTGGCACAGAAGTTCCTTGAGAAATATTTTCCACTTGCCAAGTTAGCCAAGCTCAAAATGGATATAGTTTCATTCAAACAACACGGAGAAGTGACTCTATCAGAGGCGTGAGATCGATTCAAAGATTTACTCCGCAAATGCTCGCATCATGGAATTCAGCCATGGGTGCAGATCCAGATATTTTATAATGGTCTCTAGGATTCCACCCGTCATATGGTGGATTCGTCATCGAATGGTTCCCTGCTATGGAAAAGCTATGGAGTATCAATTGCCATCTGACAGAAGCCAAAGTGGGGATTTACTCCAATTGGACGCAGTCTCATCTATAAAGGCCCACATCGACGTTTTATACAAGCAAATCTAAAATTTATCAAGGCCTACCAATGTCAACGCAGTAGGGGCTTCCACACCACGGTCGTCATCAGCAGAGTATTGTACGTGTTGTGGAGAGTTCAGCCATCCCGGTGATCAATGTGCCTCCAATCTGGAGTCCATTAATTACATGGGCAACTTCTAGAGAAATCCAACAAATCCATATACAAGCAACTATAATCAGGGCTGGAGAAATCATCCCAATTTTTCATGGAATAATCAGGCTAGGTCGAATCAACTGCCAGAATTCTCACAGCAACCATCTTAGCAACAACCAGCCAGACCAGTTTAAATCAACCCACCTCCTTGAGAAGAAAAGAAATCTGATTTGGAAAATTTATTTATGTAGGGTATGTTTGGCAACAGTTAAAAAATGTCAAGTTAAAACTTTTCACTCTCCACAACTATCATATTTTTTAATTATTTTTTCACATTTTCCTATACAACTACCCTACTATTCAATCATTTTTGCACAACTATCTACACAACTAACCTATCTATTTTAACTTTATCATCTTTACTCCTCATCATTACCTCTATCATATCACATCACTTGACAACTTTTACTCTTCAAAATTTTTCATCAAAAATTTTACCCATTCCCAAACACACTCGTAATTCATGCAATCCCATATCACAACAAACAGGAATTTGGAAGTGCAAATCGGCCAACTTTCTTTAGCTTTAAATAACCAACCTCAAGGTGCATTGCCGAGCGACACTAAATAGAATCCGAAAGGAAATGGAAAGGAGCAAGTGAAAGCATTTACATTGCGCAGTGATAGGCAACTACCAGAAGTAACTCAACTAGAAGCAGAAACTAAAGTCGCTAGTCCTCCTATTCATCAGTCACAGGAGGTAGAAAAATTAGAAACAAACTAAAAGTAGCCTGAGGATGAAACAACCACTAATCAAAGGCCTCCTCCTCCATTTCCTCAAAGACTTGCAAAGAACAAAAAGGATGGCCAGTTTAAAAAGTTTAACAACTGCACATAAATATACCTCTTGTCGAAGCCTTGGAGCAGATGCCTAGTTATGCCAAATTCATGAAGGACATTCTGTCAAAGAAAAGGCGGTTAATAGAATTTGAAATGGTGGCGTTAACAAATGAGACTAGTACCATGTTGCAGAGAAAGTTGCCGCTCAAGCTCAAGGATCCAGAGAGGTTTACTATCCCGTGTACAATCGAAATCCAGTACTTCGGGAGAGCTCTATGTGATATAGGAGCCAATATAAATCTAATGCCGAAATCAATATTCAGAAAGTTGGGTATTGGGGAAGCTCGACCTACGACAGTCATGTTGCAATTGGCAGATCAATCTATAACATATCCAGAGGGTATTATTGAAGATGTTCTAATCAAAGTAGATAAGTTCAGCTTTCTAGAGGACTTCATCATTCTGGATTATGAAGAAGATCGGGACATGCCAATTATCTTAGGTCGGCCTTTCCTTGCAACAGGCAAGGCTATAATTGATGTACAAGTCAAAGAGCTAACCATGCGGGTGTAGAACGATCAAGTCGCATTCAGTGTGTTCAAGTCGTTGCAACTACAGAATGATCCAGAGGAGTGCCTTATGATTGATTGGTGGATTCAGTGGTTCAAGCTGAATTCTAAGTCACCTCTTACAAGGATATTCTGAAAGTATCGTTAGTTGGAGAAATTAATGAATCTGATGAAGAATCAACAAAGATGATACGTTACCTGGAACAATCTTCAACTTTTACACGATATTCGCAGAAATTCGAGTCGCTGGAGCTCAAACTAGAATCATTTAAACACTTGAAACCATCAATTGAAGAGTCGCCTGTTCTAGAGATGAAACCTTTGTCGAACCATCTAAGATATGTATATTGGGAGCTGAATCCTCACTCCTAGTTATAATTTCTACAGCATTGGATCTCATGCAAGAAGAAAAACTACTTGGAGTGCTTAGGTACCACAAAAAGGCTATAGGATTAACCATCGCCGACATCAGAAGAATTAGCCCATCTTTCTGCATGCATGGAATTCAATTGGAGGAAAATTCTAGGTCGTCCATTGAAGCACAGAGAAGACTAAATCCCATTATGAAAGAAGTGGTCAAAAGGAGGTTATCAAATGGCTTGATGCAGGCATCATATATCCAATCTCCGATAGTTCTTGGGTCAACCCGGTGCAAAGTGTCCCGAAGAAAGGTGGAATGATAGTAGTATCCAACGAGAATAATGAACTGATTCCAACTAGGACAGTTACTGGTTGAAAAGTTTGTATGGACTACCGAAAGCCGAACAAAGCCACCAAGAAAGATCACTTTTCGCTCTCGTTCATTGACCAGATGCTTGATAAGTTGGCGGGTCAGGAGTTTTATTATTTTTTGGATGGTTATTTAGGCTACTACCAGATCATGATAGAACCTGAAGACTAAGAAAAGACCAAGTTTACATGTCCATACGGCACATTCGCATTCAGGCGAATGCCATTTGGCCTATGCAACGCACCAACAACATTCCAACATTGTATGATGGCCATCTTTACTGATATGGTGGAAGACTTCCTGGAAGTATTCATGGATGATTTCTCCGTATTTGAAAATTCCTATGATGAGTGTCTCGTAAATTTTTCCAAAATACTTTAGCATTACGAGGACACGAACCTAGTTCTCAACTGAGAAAAATGTCACTTTATGGTGCAAGAGAGTATAGTACTCGGGCACCGAGTTTCCAAATAGGGAATTGAAGTCGATAAAGCAAAAATCGAAACAATCGAGAAACTTCCTCCTCTCACATCAGTCAAAGGCATTCGCAGCTTTTTGGAGCACGCGGAATTCTATAGAAGATTTATCAAGGACTTCTCAAAGATCGCCAAGCCGCTATGTACGCTACTAGAAAAGGATGCGCCATTCAAGTTCAACAAGGAATGCATGCAATCATTCAATGAACTGAAAAAGAGATTAGTATTAGTGCCCATCATTATTTCTTCCGAATGGAACCTCCCTTTTGAATTAATATGCGATGCAAGAGATTATGCAATGAGAGCAATGTTGGGCCAGAGGAAGAATAAAGTATTTCACTCTACATACTATGCCAGCAAAACCTTAAATGAGGTGCAGCTGAATTACACCACTAGAGAAAAGGAGTTACTGGCGGTAGTATTTGCGTTTGATAAGTTCAAAGCATATTTGGTGGGGATCAAGGTGATCGTATATACAGACCATTCTACTATTAATTATCTAATTGAGAAGAAAGATGCAAAGTCAAGCTTGATCCAGTGGGTCTTATTGCTACAAGAGTTCGACCTTGAAATTAAAGACTGAAAGGGAGCTGAAAATCAAGTCGCCGACAACTTATCCTGCCTCGAGAAAAACCAGCCATTCTAAGACATGGAGCAAATTCAAGAAGTGTTCCCGGATGAGCAGCTATTTTCAATCTTCCAAGGCAGTCCACCATGGTATGCAGATTTTGTAAATTATATCATAAGTGGATTATTGCCTCCGAAGATGAATTCACAGCAAAGGAAGAAATTTCTCCATGACGTGAAATATTATTTCTAGGATGAGTCATTCTTGTTTAAACAATTCCCAGATTAGTTATACAGGAGATATATAATGTGAAAAGGAACCTATACTACAAAGCTTCCATTCATCATCATATGGGGGTCACTTCTAAGGAGACAAAACTGCAGCAAAAGTACTTCAGTCGGGGTTTTATTGGTCATCCTTATTCAAAGATGTCCATCTATATGTCAAAAGGTGCAATCAATGCCAGCATACGAGTAATATCTTGAAGAGACATGAAATGCCGCTCACTAATGTCATCGAAGTGGAAATATTTGATATATGGGGTATAGACTTCATGGGACCCTTCATCCCTTCTTTTGGCAATCAATACACTTTGGTAGTAGTGGATTACGTATCCAAGTGGGTTGAAGCAATACCAACTCCAGCGGGCGATGCTAAAATGGTTCTCAAGTTCGTAAAAAAGAATGTCTTTACGCATTTCGACACTCCGCGAGTGATTATTAGTGATAGAGGTTCACACTTTTGTAACGGGCAATTGATGGCAATCTTGAACAAATATGGAGTACACCACAAGGTGACCACGACATATCATCCACAAGACAATGGACAAGTCGAGTTAGGCAACAGAGAACTTAAACAAATTCTGGATAAACAATTGGGTCATTTCGCAAGGATTGGTCTATCAAGTTGGATGACATGCTATGGGCATATCAAACCGCCTACAAAACTCAGTTCGGAATGTCTCATTACCAGTTGATTTATGAAAAAGCTTGCCATCTGCCACTTGAGTTAGAGCATAACGCCTATTGGGCAATTAAGAAGCTAAACCTGGATATGCAACAAGCTAGGGAGCGTCGACTGCTACAGCTTAATGAGTTGGATGAATTCAGAATGCAGGCTTATGAAAATGCTAAGATTTACAAGGAGAAAGTGAAGAAATGGCATGAAAAAAAGATCCTGCTGAGGAAATTCGAATCAAGCCAAAAAGTCTTGCTTTTCAATTCCATATTGAAGTTGTTTCTAGGGAAATTCAAGTCGTGATGGTCTGGACCATTTATTGTGTTAAAAGTAACTGAGCACGAGGCAGTGGAAGTGCTCAATGAGATGTCCGGTAGCAGTTTTGTTGTGAATGGGCAGCGTTTAAAATATTATATGGGGGACGATTTGTGGCGCTACAAAGAGGTGATGGTATTGAAAAATCTATAGACAGATGGAACGTTGAGCTGAGGACGTTAAGCTTAGCGCTAAATGGGAGGCAACCCATTACTCATTTCCAAGTTTGTTCATGTGTAGGATTTCTCTTTGGAGCTCAAGATCATGGATGTCACGCAAGGAAGTCTTTGTGAATTCCCTCCACGCACCAATGTTCAAGTTCTGAGTAATCAAAGAAGAAGTTTGGGGGCCAAATTCAGAAAGACTATTGAAGACCAGTGGCACCACAGCACCCCAACATGGCACCCCGGCGCCGTGATGAAGATCTCGGATATTACGGAGCGTGTAAGTGGCGCCCTGGCGTCGAGTCATGAACAACGCAACCTGGACGAGTTTATAAAGTTCGGGTTAGGGTTAAAACCCTAACACCGAGCCCCAGCGCCATTTTTCTCCTCCTTCTTCCTCTTCAAGCCGTAGCAACTCCATTCTACTCTATTCCAACTCCATTACTCTCCCATTTCTTCCCAAATCTCATCTTCATTTCATCATTTTCTTCTTCCATTCCATTTTCCCCTATCCCATCTCTAGATCCACTTCTAAATCCTCCCCAAATCAAGCATCTCCATCTCCAAACTTAAGCCTCATTCTTACCATACATTCCCTCTCCATTTCTCCCTCATTTTCTTCCCATTTCATCACCTATTCTCTTCCCCATTTTCGGCCGGCGCTAGATTTTCGAAGATAGCCGATCGACATCCCTCCGCGCCCTGGCACCAGTGCAAACAACCCACAACATTCCAAGTTTCCAAGCAAGCTAGTGGGTAACGCCTCTTGATCTCTAATTGGATTGATATTCTTCATATTGGGGATTCCTTGTGTTGATTGAATGCAAATTTGGTGCTTTGGGATTGAGATTTGGTGATTGGAAGTGTGATTTGAAGTTTGGTTTGGAGTTGGCGTGGTGATTGATTGAAATTGGTTGTGGATTGCCATCTTGGTGGGTTGTTTGATCGTATTGGAGATATGGCCTCTTCATCTTTTGCCGAAAGGAAGAAAATTCAACACCCCGTCGATTTTGATGTAAACCGCTTCGTATTGGCTCAGGCTTTTAAGTGGTATACGAATTCATTGCAGAAATGACACTTGATTCCTAAGAGGGGGATCAAAATCGACGCTTTCTCCGATGATTTCATCAATGACCTCAATGCCCAGGGCTGGCAAAAGTTTATGGCACAATCACAGCTAGCTATTGTACCTGTAGTGAAAGAGTTCTACGCCAATGTAGTGGAGCATGATTAGGGAAAAGTCAAAGTCCACAGCAAGATAGTCCCATTTCACCCCGAAGCAATCAATGTTTTTTATGAGACGCCTAATTTTGATCGCCCGGAACAATATGAGGCATTATTGGAGGGAGAGGAAAGGGATATCATTGCTATCACTTGGGACAACTGTGAAATGCCACCCACGTGGAAATCGACGAGAGGGCAACTAACATCTTTCAAGCGCGGCATGGGAAGATGCTATTTTACTTTATCTCAGTCAGACTTATGCCGTCGACCCATCGACCCATGTGAGTGAGGTTACCATGGATAGGGCCCTTCTCCTGCACGCCATCTACTCCAGTCTATCTATCAATGTGGGGAGGCTCCTATACAACCAGATATGTGCCAACGTAAGGGCACCCTGAGGTAGTTATTGGTTCCCATTGCTTATCACCGGGCTATGCAAACAAGCGGGAGTCCGATGGGAGGCCACAGAAGATGTGTTGAACTACCAAGCCATCGTGGATGATTTATTGTTCCGCACACAACCTCAAGTCCGAACCGCCACCACTCATCTAACGGCATAACCACCTGCTGCCCCTTCATCTCAACCACCATCGACCAGTGAGAGGCTGACCAACCTAGAGAACTTAATGGCAACCCAAGCCCAATTTTTGCAGCAGTCTAATTGGGCTATGGAGGTGCATTTTGCCGATTTATGGAGGATTGACACATCGATACGACGACCTTACCTTCATTCCTGTCAACACCTCTTGAGTTCAGGGCATGTTTCGGCCAGTCTTCATGGTAGTCAGGTGAAGACAGTGGGCATGATGAGATAACTCAACCGCATCCGACACCTAGGGGAGTTCCGGTCCTTTCCATTTTGTTTTCAATTTCGTATTTCTTTATTAGTTATGATCATGTAGGTTTTCTTTAGTTTTATGCATTGAGGACAATGCATCTTTCAAGTTTGGGAGAATGTGTAATTCTCGTTTATAAGTTTGCATATCACGTTTTGAATATATGTTAGATTGCATGTTATGTCAAACTCTGCCAATGAAAATTATCTTGTTTCAATTCATTTCGATGAAAATGTGCAAGGTTGAGAAAAATTTTAACTTGAAATTGATTTCATGAAAAATTGGCAAGTCATGCTAAGAACTATGTGTAAAGGAAAGTTGCAAGTGACATGTGAATGAATCAAGCAAATATCTTAGTACATTGTTATAATTCAATTCTATGCGAATCTTTTCAACTAAAATGATAAGAACTGAGTTAAACAGATGTTAACCACAGGTTTTAAGGGAATAAATGGTTTCAGAAATGGTAAAATTTCATAAATTTTTCTAATGGGATCTAAAATGGGTTAACTTGCATGTTCAGTACCCCTATAAAATTATCGAAATAATAAAAGGAGGTGACCGACCTAAGCTGTGTAACCAGGACTTGGCATCAATGAATGTCAAGATTCGCGTAAAAAGGTAAAGGAAAGTCATATTAATAACGCTTTAAAAAGAAAATTCTTTCTAGATATCCTGAAATATGGTGAGGTGAGCCAAAAAAATCAAATAAAAGATAAAAAAATAGCTCTCCAGATATCCTGAAATATGATGAGGAGAGTCATGCAATAAGTTTGGGGGAGAAAAATGAATGTGCAGTTAGGCAAAATGGGATCCAGTAAATTACTATCATATTCTTTGACCAGAAAATTATGCTTAAACCTTAGTTCACCTATTTTATATTGATTTTTTAACCAGTTTTTTTTATCAAGAGGAAGATTAGCAGGATTGAATTATTACTTTGAACAAGAAATACTGTCATTTACTTGATTCGAGAATGAAAAATGAAAATGCATATCTTATTTTGAAAAATGGATGATTTTTAATGCAATATTTCAAGTTAAGATTATTCTTGATCTTGTTGAGTAGAGAAATGTGATAGTTAGAAGCATAATTGAAATCAAGTTGAGTGGATAGAGTCCTTATTCATTTATTTATTTATTCATTCATTGTGTTTGCATGTGTTGCTCGAGGAGTAGCAACATTTAAGTTTTGGGGTGTGAAAACTTGCGAAAATGCGAGTTATCATGACCCATTTTAGACTAGTTTTGCATGTTTGTCTAAGAGAATGTGGTTAGTTTGCACCCATTTAGCTTAGTTTTTACTCATTTTGCATTCTAGGAACAGTATGTAGTTTTTATGCATTTTTAGTATAAAATAGGCATTTATCGTTCATTTATTTAGTTTTAGTTGATTTTGCAGAAAGGATGGACAACTATAAGCGTGCGAGTGAGTCGAATGAAGAACCAAGCAAAGTGAAGAAGCAAGCAAGCTGGCGCCCAGGCGCATATCTATAGCCTTAGACGGACGTTCTAAAACTTCACACAATAAAAAGCTTCTAGTGAGATGGCACCCAGGGGCCAATTCGCTATCATGAGAGACATGTTGAAAACCTTCTAAGTCAAGCAGCCTCCGAGGAGTTGGCGCCAAGGCACCGACCTGGGATGCCTAGGCGCCACAGCGAACCTGCAAATGTGCGTGTCTGCATGTGTGTCGTATGAACTAAGAGAAACTTAAATAGCTACCTAGGGAGAAGGAAAAGGACTTCTGTTTCCAACACATCCGAAGAAGAGATCCGATCTCCTTGGTGGAAGCTCACGAGATTCAATTTTTCTTTTTCTCCATCTGTTTCTTTTCTCTGTTCTTTTGGGAATACTTTCACTTTGGATGTAATGGGAGTTGATGCTATGTTCTTGAGCTAAACTTCCATAGATGGGAAGTTGAGATGAATTGATATCTAACTATATTATCTTGGTTCTTTATAATTCGAAAATGAATATTTGATTTGATGTATGATTGTGCTGTGTGGATTTACCTTTGCATATATTGTCTAATATTTTTTACAAGATTAACTACCTTGTAAGATGATTTAATTGCAAGATTCATCTTTAGAAAAGGAAAATCCATGCCAGAGCCATGTGTAGGGCATAGGTTTCTTCCTTTGTTAAGGAGAAATGTTTAATGGATATGAATATACCATTAAACCCTATATAGTCATGAACAAGTTATATATCTATCAATTCTATTTCATTTAATTGCATGGGAACATATCAATTAGGTGTTATATAATTAGCTTTATATGTATTTGAAGATATATATAAAGATTAATGAACTTAGACTAGGAAATTCTTGCACAATCTAAAGAAAAGGAACCAAATCGATATAGTTTAGATTCAAGAATTCCCAACTATCCCATCTGTCATCCCAATTTGATAAGTCCTTTTTGGTATTCCATCTATTCTATTAAACTCTTCTCTATTTCTTTTACTTATTTTATATTTTCAACTTTATTTGCGAAATTCCTTTCTAATCACCAAAAGCAACTGAACTAATTAATAACACTAGTTGGATCATATCCTTGTGGGAACGATACTTTTCTCACTCTTTATTACTTGATCGACACATATACTTGCGTTAAAATGAGCATTTTAATTAGACATATATGTAGCTCATCAACAGCTCCTCAAACTAGCCATGTCATCATCCAATCACCTATTCATTGATCTTGCTAAACAAACTGGCAAAGTTTCAATCCAAAACTGTTAAAGTTTCAAACCAAAACAGTTGAAGTTTGAAACTAAATTAGCTGAAGTTTGAAACAAAATTAGTTAAAGTTGCAAACCAAAAATTGCTGAAGTTTTACAGCAAAATCTCGATAAGTTCTCGTTAAATTCATAAACATAATTCAATGCTAACTTGTTACAACCACTCATTACGAATCAAATATAAGCAACACATTTCAAGTATTAAATTCTTAACTTTTCTATCATCAAAACAATATAAGTCAACAAAGCTAAGTGTGTGTTCTTGTCCCATCAATCAAGATCTGATGTGTACACTTGCACGCGAGAAGGATGGCCCACATACTACTTAAAAATTCAAGTGTGATCTCTATGTATCCAAGTAGTCAAGTTTGTGTAAAGAGTTCCCATCTAATGTTAGACAAATAGTGTTAAACTTGATCAGTTGATTATAAATGCTCTAATGCTCTATTATATATGTATTGTGTACACTCCATTTCTCATAGAGTAAGGATGTTGTACCTCTATTGCATTGTTTTTTACACATTGGCCATCTCAATGGTAGAGGCATTGGTGGTGTTGTTGGCAGCAGAGTCGGTTCTCTTACTCTTAATAATTGGCCTCATGTCTGTGGCCTTGAAGATCCTTCTCATGATCTTGAAATTGATTCTTCTCCTTACTTTCTCTTGATTGGCGTGTGATAAATCTCAAAATTTTCATTTAATTTCATATTAAATTCACACTTTTTTAATATAAAAATATAAATTAAATACAGATTTTATGTGAAATTTTGTGAAAATGATATTTTGTATAAAATCCTTAATGTGCCTATAAAATGGATCATTTTGCAATATTTTTGAAAATATAAAATTATAAAAATAATTATACATGTTAAAGGAATTAACTTTGAAATATATATGGCCCATTAATATAATTCGGACAAAGTTATAAAATTGTTAAATGGGGTAAAGTATATATATATTTATAAATATAGTTTAAAACATGGGTTAAAGTGGACTATTATTTAATCTTAAAATAAAATTACATAAATACTAAAGGACCCAAAATAAAAATTATGAAATATCCATAGCAGGTAATATTTTCATTTTGATTTTGATGTTGCATGTGTACAAGTGAGTATGGACCACCAGAGCATGGAACAAAGTTTGGTTCGGTACTCCACCATCTCCATCCTCCCCAAATTCGACAGCCATGGCAGCAACTATAACAGGCAAGCTATAATCAAGCCCAAATGATCACACCATCTGCTATTCCCAATTTCAACGACCAAATGGCCATCATCCCAGCAATATTGACAGCTGCTACCCATGAAAACCAAAATCGGTCATCCAAGCATTTAGCCACGACATTGCAGCAACGGAAATTTAAATCAAGCAGCAGGTAGCCCGTCTTCTCCAAGCTGGCAACTCGTCGATCGACTAGCTCATCCATTCGCCTAATAATCCCAAGAATCTGGCGAGCCCCTTTCCATCAAACTGAGGCAGCCTTCATTTCATTGCTACATCTGGTCTTCAATTCCTTCATCTTCTAGGTAGCCAAAACCTACAACCCAATCTCCAGCCATTCTCTCAATCTTGCCGGCAACTTCAACCCGCCTTTTCCATTTTCGCTCAAACCCATCAACGGCCACCATCAACAATTTCACCAACTGCCCCTTTCTTCTCTCTTCCGATGGTAGCAGCTTGATGAATACAACCCTCTCTCCACCGAATCACCTAACTCCAATCATGGCAGCTAACATCCACACGAACAGTAGTATCTCACAGAGCAAGCCATCAATTCCTAGTTGCATCCATTAAACCCGGCACTCCAAAAATTCTCTAGCCCCGGCCACCTAATCCAGCAATGATGTGCCTCTGTTCCAGCCCTTTTCCAAGCCACCCACCAGCCTGCAGTTGTTCCTTCACAGCCAGGCAAGCCGTCAATTGCAACAGCAGAGGAGCAATCATCCATTCAAAGGCATCCATGGTGTCCCTCTCTCCGTCCAAGCAAGCACCCACCGAACATCAGCTGTTGATTGATGACTTTTATGAAAACCATTGGCAGCAAAAATGACAGCCAGTTGTCTGCATAATTTGAGCAGAGTAATAGTAGCCATGGCCCTCCATTCAAGCTTCAATCACCAAAAGACAAAAACCCAATCATTTCGGCAGCAGCTATCTGTTGGTCCCGAGTTAATGGCAAAACCCAAGAGGGGAGGGGTGAATTGGGTTCTTAAAAATTTCTCGGTAAAATTAAAACTTAACCCCTTGTAAACTTAATCCCCTTGATTGAAACTGATAGAGAGCAATGAAGTAAAGAAAGCAATGAAGTAAAACAACAGGAAAGATTTATAGTGGTTCGGGCAACCTCTCCCTACTCCACTCTTCCAAGCTCACACACCGTTGTGACTTGGGTTCCACTATGTATTCCGCGAATACACTTAGAGACTCCGCTCTCTTCTAGATTCCAGCTCTAGGGGGCAAACACAAACAGAGCCTATGCTCTCTTCTAGATTCTAGCTCTAGGGGCTTGTACACTTGATACAAGTAGGTGATGAGTTCAACTCCAATCACAACTCTACTTGCAACGTCTTGGTTTGTTACAATAAACTCAAACTAAGACCAATAACAAAGAGTAATGAAAATAAGAAAGATCTACACTTTACAGAGTTGTGTAGGCAAGATTGAGCTTGAGGAAGAATTTGTAGAAGCAACCGGTTGTATGTCGTTGAAGCTACTTGCAACTTGAAGCTCTTTCTTCCTTTGAAAATGTATAGATCACTCAAATTTAGAGAAAAGCAAATGGGAGCTCTTGTTTGCACTTTTTTTTCTCTCTTTAGACAATGTAGTGTTTTTATTTTCGTTTGCTTGAGTGTCTATTTATAGAATGGGGAAGATTTGAACGTTATAGAAGTGGTTGGCGCGCAATAAATGTTTCAACGTTTAAAAATTCGAACGTTGCTTCCCCAAGTCGCAGGTGGAGTCGACTTCGTCTGCGACTTGGCTTCCCAAGTCGCAACTGGAGTCGACTTCGTTTGCGACTTCAGTTCCAAGTCTGAGATTAGATCGACTTGGTTTCAGACTTGACCTCAAGTCGATCTCGGAGTCGACTTGGGTTGCGACTTGACCTGTCTTTGTGCTGAAATTTGCTTGGTCCTTGTTTGATTTCCTCTAGCTTGCTTAGCTTTCTTTCTTGAATCTTCTTACTTCTGAAATGGCTTCTTATGTTTGTAAATCTTCTTGAAGGACTTGTCTTAGATTACTTTCCATAGTAGTCTTCATGACTTGAACTTCTGCATCTTCAACTATGTTCGAAGCTGTGCCTTGGACTTGAGAATCTTAGGTTGATAATGAGCTTGTACCCTTGATTTGGATTTGAAAAATCCCAAGTTGTTCTTGAAAATGAACTTGAGTCTGTATTTTGGACATTGAAGAACTCAGTCGATCTCGGGGTCGACTTCATCTGCGACTTCACCCAAGTCGCACCTGGAGTCGACTTCGTCTACGACTTCGGCACTTTTGTGCCCCAAAATCAGCTCTGGAGTGTTTTTCCCGTCTCCAGTCGATGTTGGAGTCGACTTCGTTTGCGACTTGGCTACCCAAGTTGCAAGTGGAGTCGACTTGGCCTGCGACTTCACCTGCTTTTCCTTCCAATTTGAATTTTGCTGTGAGGTTCTGTTTCAAGTCGAATATGGAGTCGACTTTGGGATCGACTTCACCCTAAGTCGAAGTCCAAGTCGACTTCGATATTGACTTGGCTACTTCAGTTCCTTAAATCATTCAACATAGGCATTAGTATTCTCAATATACTCAAATTAGCCTTTGTTAATCATCAAAACTCATGCTTTGGTCAATTTTGTTTTGTTTTAAACATTGTTTCCAACAATCTCCCCCTTTTTGATAATTGACAAAACTAAATCAAGTTTGTTCCTTTCAGGATAATTACAATTATATACTTTTTTAAAACAGATCATATCTTTCAAACAGAGTATAGCAAGCATGAAACACATATATGAGCATAAACAATTTCATAAATCAATCATTTTTACAGATTACAATGTAAAGCAAAAATGAAACCTAGATACAAACTACCCGACCCAAAGTGCTCTAAAAACTCTCAAAAACAACTCTATTCCTATTCTATCTCCCCCTTTTTGTCAATCTTTCAAAAATGGTTCAATCACCAAGGATTTGGTGAATTGAAATTGGAAAATGGGATATGAAGATTGAATGGGTTTGATAGGACGAACATGAGCAGAGGAATAAAAGGAAGAAACTGGAGCGGGAGTCGGATCTCGATGAACTGATCCTGAATCGAAAGGATCAAGCTCCGGTATGGGTCGATTTTTGTGTCGCCCCGATGCAAGATGGTATCTAATGGTACGCATTTTCCGATCGATTCGATCTTGTCGGGAATGCATATCATTAATGGCAGTAAGAACTTCGGTCATGAGACTGGTCATTCGATCCTCTTGATGACCCATTTCCTCTCGTAGAGCAGATATCTCATCTTTAATGCTCTGTAATGTGACCTCTTGAGATGACGGTGGAGGCGCCCGATCAGGTGCAGCAGATCCCTGTGGAGAGTAGGATCCGTGCGTCATAGGAGATACTGGCTCCTCGGGAACGTCTCGGGGTGGAGCAGATGGTGCCTCGGGAGGCTGCTCCCCCTCGGTCTGTGCATGGCCTTCTTGCTCATGAGCTGGTTCGCCCAACTTTTCTCGTATCCTATCATCCCTGAACTGCTCCAAATTGATCTTCATTCGTTGGAGCAATGCCTTATTGATGGCATTTGTGGTTTTAGGGACTTCAAATGGTTCACCGTCAATGTCTACCTCATAATATTCGAGGATCCTCGTGATCCATGTCCCGTAGGGTAGAACTCCTCTCGGATTGTCCTTTTGACATGCCAAGGCTTCTAGGAATAGTCTTGGGAGACTGATCTTGACTTTGTTGACTAATTTCCATAGAATCATGGCTTCCTGCGGATTGAGCTGATTCCTTCCACCGCCTTTCGGATAAATGCAGTGAGTAATGAGTAAACGAAGGACTCTCAGCCGTGGAGAAAGATCCATGTAATGTAGGAACTTGGTTCCTGCATGATACTTGTTACTCTTGGTTAGCTCATTGTAGATTTTCTCCATTGTAAGATCCTGGGGAAGTCGCTCTTCTTCGAATGGGACTTCGAGAATACTGCCTATTTTCTCTATTGCTTCTTCTTGATTTAGGTTAGCCATTGTTCCAAAAAACATTTCTGTGCCTTTGACAAAGGTTGAAAAATTGTTATCATCCCATAGATAGTAAAACATCCTTGTCAGATCAGGATATACTCTTTCATCTGTCTTTAGCAATCTTATCCATCCCTGATAATCCAGTAGCTCTTCTATGTCGAACTCATAATCATTGAGAAATTTAAAATCAATGATCTTTGGGATGAATACCTTTCTTTCGTAAAAATGTTTGTAGAATCTACTATGCTGAAGCTCTGTTTTGAAGTAGGTTGTGGGCATTTTCAGAACTTGCCCCTTTTTGATTGGGATCCTTCCCGTGTTTGAGCTTTGAGGTTAACTTTCTGACCTCTGAGCTCGATCTGAGGATTAGGTAGCAGTTTGAAATCTGACCCTTCGACCCGTTGAGGTTGAAGGTTCCTCTCTGGCTCGTTTCACAGGAGTCCTCTGTCTCCTAGGAATTTCTTCCTCTGTATTTGACCTTCAAGGTCTGGGTACAAGTTTAAGTGAGGGCTTGGAGACAGCTAGTTTGGGGATTCTGGGTTTTGGAGTCATTGGATTTGAGTTTAGGAAGATAGAAGAGAAGAGACTGAGATGAATGGAAGAAGATAGGCAATGAAATCGACTAAAATGAAGAGAGGAAGATTGAGAGAGGCAGTTTCCGGAGGGACAAGGACTTGCGGAAAGAAGAAAAATGCTGGAGTTTTAATAAGAAAACAAAGAAGAAAGGGCTGAAAAGAAATGGCTGTCAAAAAGAGAGAGAGAGAGAGTGCGCTGGCCAGAGATTCAGAGAGGAAAAAGAGAAATCGCCGGGGCTGGAAACGGCGGGAAATGGAGAAGGAAGAAGAAAGAAAGAGGAAGAAAAGGAGAAGGGGGAAGGCGAGCCGTCGCGCGCGCGGAGTCGACTTTGCCCTAGGCGAAGTCGACTTCGACCCAGTGGAGTCGACTTCGCCTCAGGGGCGGAGTCGACTTCGCTTCTCCCAAGTCGACTTCACTGGAGTCGACTTGACTTTTCTGGAGTCGACTTGACTCATCGACTTGGCTCCTTTTAGATCAGATTTTTCTAATTCTTCCTAGTTTAATTCTATCATCCTCATATCATTTCTAATTTTATAAAATGATTCCTTTGCTAGAGGTTTGGTAAAGATATCAGCAATTTGATCTTCAGTTTTCACATATTCTAAGAAAATATCATGATTCTCAACATGTTCTCTAATAAAATAATGTCTTACATCGATATGCTTTGTTCTTGAATGCAGTACAGGATTCTTAGTCAAACATATAGCACTTGTATTATCACATTTAATAGGAATATTGAAATAATCAATGCCATAATCTTTCAATTGTTGTTTCATCCAAAGTAGTTGGGCACAACAGCTTCCGACGGCTATATATTCGGCTTCCGCAGTAGATAGGGCAACACTGGTTTGTTTCCTTGAGTACCATGAAACCAACATATTTCCAAGAAATTGACAAGTTCCGCTGGTACTTTTTCTATCTACTTTGTAACCGGCAAAATCCGCATCCGAATAGCCGATTAAATCAAATGTTGACCCCTTTGGATACCATAGTCCAAGATTGATAGTATTTATCAAATATTTAAAAATTCTTTTTACAGCCAATAGATGTGATTCTTTAGGACATGCTTGAAATCTAGAGCACATACAAACACTGAATAAAATATCTGGTCTAGAAGCAGTTAAATATAACAATGATCCTATCATGCTTCTATAGAGCTTTTGATCGATACATTTACCATTTTCGTCTGTGTCGATCTTGATCGTAGAACTCATTGGTGTATTTGCTCCTTTACCATTTTGCATTCCAAATTTCTTGAGCATTTCTTTGACATATTTGGACTGATTTAAGAATATCCCTTCTGTTTGCTGCTTGATTTGTAGTCCAAGAAAGAAATTTAATTCTCCCATCATGCTCATTTCAAATTCGCTCTGCATGATCTTAGAAAACTCTTGGCATAGAGTTTCGTCAATAGCTCCAAATATTATATCGTCTACATAAATTTGTACAATTAAAATATTTTTACTTTTATACTTAATGAACAAAGTAGTATTAACTTTCCCTCTTTCAAACTCATGATCAATCAAAAATTTATTCAACCTTTCATACCAAGCTCTTGGAGCTTGTTTTAATCCATATAACGCTTTGATCAATTTATAAACATATTTCGATTGATCCTTTTCTTCAAATCCTGGAGGTTGTTCAACATATACTTCTTCATTCAAATATCCGTTCAGAAATGCACTTTTTACATCCATTTGAAACAATTTGAAATTCATATGAGAAGCAAATGCTAGTAAGATACGTATGGCTTCTAATCTAGCCACAGGTGCATATGATTCTTCAAAATCAATCCCTTCTTCCTGGGAATACCCTTTGGCTACTAATCTAGCCTTGTTTCTAATTACAAGTCCGCTTTCGTCCAATTTATTTCTAAATATCCATTTGGTACCAATAATGGTATGACCATTTGGTCTAGGAACTAAATGTCATACATCATTTCTTTCAAATTGATTTAGCTCTTCTTGCATTGCAATAACCCAACTTTCATCATTAAGAGCTTGTTCAATGGTAGTTGGTTCGATGTTGGACACAAAAGCATATTGTCCACAAATGTTTTGCTTTGATCTTCTAGTTTTTACTCCTTCATACACATTTCCAATGACTTGCTCAATTGGATGGACATTTTTGAACTTTAAATCAGTTGGAGGTTTGTAAGAGTCATTACCTTCACTTACCTCTTCCTCCATGAGATTTTCTGGCTTGAGCTCGATTTCCTTTGGTTGTTCTTTTCCTTTTGTTTCATCTGTATCACTTAATTCATCCTCCTTTCTAGGAGTTTGGTTAAACTCATCAAAGACAACATGTATGGACTCTTCTACAACTTGGTTTCGTTTATTGAATACTCTATATGCTTTGTTATTTGATGAGTAACCAAGGAGTATTGCTTCATCACTTTTAGCATCTAGTTTTCCCAAGTTAGTTTTTCTATTGTTCAAAACATAGCATGTGCATCCAAAATCATGAAAATAAGAGATATTTCGTTTCCTTCCTTTTCATAGCTCATATGGGGTCTTTTTCAAGATTGCTCTAATGGTAACTCGATTCAAAACATGGCAAGCTGTACTTACAGCTTTACCCCAAAACTTCTTGGATAGTTTGCTCTCATTTAGCATTGTTCTAGTCATCTCTTGTATAGTTCTGTTTTTCCTTTCAACTACTCCATTTTGTTGTGGAGTTCTTGGTGCAGAAAATGTGTGATGAATTCCTTTTTCATTACATAATTCTATGAATCGTTTGTTTTCAAATTCACCACCATGATCACTTCTTATAGTCACAATAGTACTTTGTTTTTCATTTTGCACCAAATTTACAAAAGTTGCAAACATAGAGAAGGCTTCATCTTTGCTAGCTAAGAGAATTATCCATGTGAATCTTGAAAAATTATCAATAATTACAAATACATATTTCTTTCCACCAATGGTTAAAATATCGGATGGCCCATATAGATCCATGTGTAGCAATTCAAGTGGCCTAGTGGTGGAAATTTCCTTTTTGGTAGAGAAAGGCATCTTAGGTTGTTTTGATAATTGACATGCCTTGCAAATTTTATCCTTGTCATATTTCAACTTTGGTAATCCTTCTACCAAAATCTTTTTCCATAGGGTCTTTATATTTCCCATGTTTATATGTCCAAGCCTTTTATGCCAAACTCATGGATCATTATCAATGGCCATTAGACATTGCCCATCTAGTTCATCAAGTGAAACCAAATATACATTTTCATGTCTTTTTCCACTAAACATGATATGTTTTCCATCAAATACATTACATATAGATGATTCAAACACAACCTTGTATCCTTTATCACATAATTGACTAATGCTCATTAGATTGTGCTTGAGTCCTTCAACAAACAAAACATCTTCCATGCATGCATTAGAAATACTATAGATGTTTCTTTTACCTTTAATTTTACCTTTCTCATTATTACCAAAGGCAACTGTTCCTTCATTACATGGGTTGATCTTATGAAATAGTCCTTTTTCTCCTGTCATGTGTCTTGAGCAACCGCTATCCATAAACCATACATTATTGGCTTTAGCTTTAAGGCAAACCTGCAAAAATTGAGTTGAGTAGAGCTCATCCTTTTGGTACCCATTTTATGGGTTCATTTGGGTTAGTTAACCTTTGAAGTTTGAGTTGATCCATCTTTGATCCCATAAAACCAATGCATTTTGGCATCCAAACCAATTTAGCACCTCAGTTTTGCAGTTTTCTTAGTTTACATTGATATATCTTATGTCCAAACTTATTGCAGAAGTTACAAGCTCCCGGAAGTCTAGAAATAGGGAGCCATTTGGTAATTTGTTCATTAGTTGGTCTTTTTGTCCAAACTGTTCGATTTATTTTAGTAAAATTGGTTTTGATATTATTTCTTAGAGCATTAGTTTTAGTTTGTTCAAGTGCATTGTACCCAAGTCCTTTCTTGCAAGTTTGAGTTGTCATTTTCAAGAACATTTTTACATTTTCTCCTGGATTAGAGAACTTGGCAAGAGATTCATTTAATGATTTATTCTCGTTTTTAAGTTTTTCTAATTCATTTTCTAAGGCATTCTTTTCATCTTTTAACTTGTCTAATTTTTCAGCAAGTTTACCATTTACAATTATTACTGCATCACATTGTCTTTTCTTAATTATAAACTTATTTTCTAATTTCTTTATTTCTTCATATAGTGAATCATAAGCTCGTTGAAGTTCCTCTAATTCAGCACATTTAAGATATTCATTTGTAGAGAAATTTGAAAAGGATTTCTGTTTGGAGGTTACCTCTTGACTACTCGTGCAGTCCGTTGAAGTGGCTTGATCCTCCAAGGTTTCCATTGCTGCAAAGCATATGTCGGTGTTTGCTATGCAACAGATTCTTGCACAATCTACTTCGCATTCTTCACTTGATGAGCTATTCGTTGTAGATTCTTCTTCATTTACGTACATGCCTCTTCCTTTGTTTTTTTGAAATCTTTTGTTGTCGCCTCGATCTTTTCTTTGTTCCTTTGCCTTGTTTTCTTCGGGCGTTGGACATTGGGCTTGCATGTGTCCCAAACCGCCGCATCGGTAACATTTTGTTGTTTCTTTCTTTTTCTCTTTGGAACTTCTTTCTTTAAAATTTCTGAAATTTCTGCCTTTCCTCACAAATTTTCTGAATCGTTTTGTGAGTAGGGCAATCTCATCGTCATTTTGTGAAGATGAAGTATCGTTTGAATCTTGTGCGGCTTTTAAGGCAATTGCTCTTTTGCCTTTGTGATGATCTTCATTTCTTTTCTTAATTAGCTCATGTGACATTAATGAGCTAATTAGGTTTTCTAGCTTCAATGTGTTGAGGTCCTTAGCTTCTTCTATCGCAGTAATCTTTGGAGTCCAAGATTCCGGTAGAGCCCTTAAAATCTTCATAACCTGTTCAGATTCAGATATAGCCTTTCCAAGACCTTTCAAAGCATTAGTAATTTTTGAGAATCTAGCAAACATTTTAGAAATATTTTCTGTTTCTAATATTCTAAAATTTTCTAATTCTCCAATCAAAATGTTTCTTCTCGTCCCTTGGACTTGAGAAGTTCCTTCATAGATGGAGGTTAATGTATCCCATATCTCTTTGGCGGTTAAACAAGAGGATACTCTATCATATTCAGATGCCGTGAGAACACAAAATAGTGAATTCATAGCTTTGGCATTGCTCTTCACGATTCTTACTTCCTCTTCAGTCCACTTGGAAGTTCTTTCATCGATACGCAAAGTTACACCATCTTGGATTGCAATCCAAGAGTCCATATCGGTAGCCATGATGAGTTATTTCATTCTTAGCTTCCAATATCCAAAATTGTTCCCATCAAACAATGGTGGCCTAGTAAAGGATTGACCTTCGGCAAATGCGGGAACGGAAGTAGATTGGGATGCCATGTCAATAAGATCTCTTTGGTAAGTTCAATGACCTGTTCTGATACCACTTGTTGGTCCCGAGTTAATGGCAAAACCCAAGAGGGGATGGGTGAATTGGGTTCTTAAAAATTCCTCGGTAAAATTAAAACTTAACCCCTTGTAAACTTAATCCCCTTGATTGAAACTGATAGAGAGCAATGAAGTAAAACAACAGGCAAGATTTATAGTGGTTCGGGCAACCTCTCCCTACTCCACTCTTCCAAGCTCACACACCGTTGTGACTTAGGTTCCACTATGTATTCCGCAAATACACTTAGAGACTCCGCTCTCTTCTAGATTCCAGCTCTAGGGGGCAAACACAAACAGAGCCTATGCTCTCTTCTAGATTCTAACTCTAGGGGGCTTGTACACTTGATACAAGTAGGTGATGAGTTCAACTCCAATCATAACTCTACTTGCAACGTCTTGGTTTGTTACAATAAACTCAAACTAAGACCAATAACAAAGAGTAATGAAAATAAGGAAGATCTACACTTTACAGAGTTGTGTAGGCAAGATTGAGCTTGAGGAAGAATTTGTAGAAGCAACCGGTTGTATGTCGTTGAAGCTACTTGCAACTTGAAGCTCTTTCTTCCTTTGAAAATGTATAGATCACTCAAATTTAGAGAAAAACAAATGGGAGCTCTTGTTTGCACTTCTTTTCTCTCTTTAGACAATGTAGTGTTTTTATTTTCGTTTGCTTGAGTGTCTATTTATAGAATGGGGAAGATTTGAACGTTATAGAAGTGGTTGGCGCGCAATAAATGTTTCAACGTTTAAAAATTCGAACGTTGCTTCCCCAAGTCGCAGGTGGAGTCGACTTCGTCTGCGACTTGGCTTCCCAAGTCGCAACTGGAGTCGACTTCGTTTGCGACTTCAGTTCCAAGTCTGAGATTAGATCGACTTGGTTTCAGACTTGACCTCAAGTCGATCTCGGAGTCGACTTGGGTTGCGACTTGACCTGTCTTTGTGCTGAAATTTGCTTGGTCCTTGTTTGATTTCCTCTAGCTTGCTTAGCTTTCTTTCTTGAATCTTCTTACTTCTGAAATGGCTTCTTATATTTGTAAATCTTCTTGAAGGACTTGTCTTAGATTACTTTCCATAGTAGTCTTCATGACTTGAACTTCTTCATCTTCAACTATGTTCGAAGCTGTGCCTTGGACTTGAGAATCTTAGGTTGATAATGAGCTTGTACCCTTGATTTGGATTTGAAAAATCCCAAGTTGTTCTTGAAAATGAACTTGAGTCTATATTTTGGACATTGAAGAACTCAAGTCGATCTCGGGGTCGACTTCATCTGCGACTTCACCCAAGTCGCACCTGGAGTCGACTTCGTCTACGACTTCGGCACTTTTGTGCCCCAAAATCAGCTCTGGAGTATTTTTCCCGTCTCCAGTCGATGTTGGAGTCGACTTCGTTTGCGACTTGGCTACCCAAGTCGCAAGTGGAGTCGACTTGGCCTGCGACTTCACCTGCTTTTCCTTCCAATTTGAATTTTGCTGTGAGGTTCTGTTTCAAGTCGAATATGGAGTCGACTTTGGGATCGACTTCACCCTAAGTCGAAGTCCAAGTCGACTTGGATATTGACTTGGCTACTTCAGTTCCTTAAATCATTCAACATAGGCATTAGTATTCTCAATATACTCAAATTAGCCTTTGTTAATCATCAAAACTCATGCTTTGGTCAATTTTATTTTGTTTTAAACATTGTTTCCAACACTATCTCCATTAAAAAAAAGAGGTGATTAAATTCGAAGCCCCAAGTCCAAACAACTGAACCCCCAATTAATCGCTACAATTGCAAGCCGTCAGCCATTATCCTTCAAATCCCACCTCAAATCATGCTGCCCAAATCCCTTTCTTTATATGATGGACAGCGAATGCTAGCAATGGTCTAGCAACCGAAGGGAGAGAGCAAAGGGCAAATGGCAAGGCAGGTAATGAGATGGAATCTCACATCGGATTCAAGTTTGGTCATAGGGTCCCTCACACATCTATAAAAGCATGGGCCCTCCACACATCCTAACACACATAACACTCCTCCCCCTTGAAGTGGGACCCCTTCTTGTGGGACCTTTACCAAGTGGGTAATGCTCTAAAGGCTTGGATTGCTCCTCAAAAGAGTGGTCTTTGAGCAAAATTTGGGGTAAATAATTTTTTTTAATTGTAGTTTTGTCCTTTAATACTTTTTAGTTGTTAATTTTAGATTTGTAATATTTAGATTAGGTTTACTGTTTTATGCTTTGTAATTTTTCAGTCAAGTTTAATGCAATTTTCATTCCTGTTTCCATAGATTAAATTTTACTTCTGTAATCTTTTAATTGCTTTCCTAGTTTAGATTTAATTTTAATTAATTGCAATTTCTCCTCTCCTTTCTCTGTTTCTATTTTTTTCCTTTCTTTATTTGATTTTTCTCTCTTCTTTCCCTTTCTTTCTCCCTTTTTAATTTCCTCTCCTCTCTCTCTAATCTCTTTCTCTCTCTTCTCTATACCCTCTCTCATTCCTCTATTTCATTTCTGCTTAAAATAATTTAAAATTATATAGCCTCTCTATGGGTTTGACCCGACTCACCGTTATTCTACACTATCGCTCGCATAGTGGTAGCTTTAACATGTCTCGGTTAATTTTAATTAAATTGATGATCATAGTGCTCTTAACAACAAGCACTTGGTACGCATTAGCGTGGTTTAGTTTGGTTTTGGACTCACGTGATTTTTGAAAGTTTGAATGGAAAAAGCACATGTTTAGGAGTGAATTAAGTAGGGTTAGGCTAAGTATAGCATATAGGAGTGAATGGTGCATAGGTTTGAGGTGTTTGGAGTGGATGGTTTGGTTGAGGCAAATGACTAGACAATTGATATGCACTGTTGAAGTTATGGGATTTTAAAGGATTCAGAATATGGAAATTGATAGGGAATGAGGGGGAGAGAGAGATAAAGAGATTGTTTAGGAGTTATTAAAGCTTTTTTGGAGATGGTTTGCGCTTGCTTTTGGGTAAAAGGTAAGTGTAAGTGATTAGTGATGGACAGAAGTAGGGGAAAAGAGAATTTGTATAGAAGAGGGAGAGAGGCACTTTTAAGGGGCATCAGCAAGGGACACGGCCTTGCCCATTTTTTTGGGAGAAACATGGCTTGGCTTGTGTTGGCTCGAGTCAGACACAATCTAGCCCATTTCGGTCTCTAATGCTTCATTTTTCGTTCTCTTTCAAATCTTGAGAACACGATGGCGTATGTTTTTCTTGAATGGACACTTATAGAGCCATTTTGTACACTTTTTGACATGTTTTCTTCAACTTTGCTACATTTTTTAATGAATTTACCATGCCCGACCGTCGTGCACCCATTTATTCAAGTTTGCACTAATATAAATGTTCCATTCAACACAGATGAAAGAAAAGTATGCTTTGAATAACCTTAACATGATTTTCAAGTTTGAATTCATGCAACTACACACACATTGAATAATTAAAAATACTAAAGGATTGAGTGCGACTATGCTTCCCTTTTTAACAAGTTGAGTTCATAAACACCATTTCCTCTTGTTATGATTTGTGCCAAATTACTATAAGAACTCTAAATCAATGAGTATTTAAATCCTAAAAATAATTCAACAAAGCATTAAAGAAAACTAAAACTCCCCTCAAGCAAATGTTGGGTTACCTTCCATCAATGTTTGGTTTATAGTCCTTAAACTAACTTTAGCTTCTCAATTCATCATTATTGCACATAGAAGGAGTAAAGTACTCTTTCAAAATTAGTTCACACACAAAATATGGTTTTAGGCATTGTCTATTGACTATAAATTATCCAATCTTCTTCCTTTAGATTTCGACTGTGTTATGTAGAAAAACATATAGCACTTTGAATGGGCCCAACCTCCTTCCTTTTAAATTTCCTAGAAGTAATGTAAATGATGAGTGAAATAGCAAATCAAGTCATCTTTGTTAAATACCTTCCTTTAACTGTGATTATTGTGCTAAAACTTTGTTCGCTCCTTGTAGATTCTCACATTTTCATATGCATCCATTCTTAATTCCTCAACTTCATTTAGCTGGAATAGTCATTTTTCTACAATAGTTGTCATATCAAAATTCAAAATTTTGATCATGTAGTACACCTTATGTTCGAGTTTGACCAATAGGTGGCACGATTTACCATGGACCAGTCTGACAGGTGTAGTGCCAATCTAAATCTTATTGGTCGTAATATACACCCACATAGCATTGTCGAGTTGTCTTGACCAATCTCATCTCAAGTTGGACACTATTTTCTCCAAAACACTTTTGATCTCATAGTTCAAGATCTCGACTTGATCACTTGTTTATGATTCATGCAGAATTATAATCTTATGTATGACTCTATATTTCTTGAGTAGTTGTTCGAACTGACAATTACAAACGTGGCTACCTCCATCACCAATCATTGCATGTGGGACACCAAATCAAGCGAAGATGTTGTGTTTTGTAAATTTGATGACCGTGCATGCATTGTTTGTTAGAATTTTTATTGTCTCCACCCATTTGGTCACGTCTGCCATAAGTATGCACTAATTGTTAAAGTACAAAGAGAAAGGTCCGATAAAGTCAATAGCCTAGACATTGAATCGCTCTAACTTAAGAATATTTATCAACAACATCTCGCTCCTCTGTGTGATAACTCCAGTCCTTTGACATTTGTCGTAAGTAGATGTTAAATGTCTAGCATCTTTGAACAAGGTCGACCAATAAAATCCTACTTGGAGTATCTTTGTTGCTATTTTGGTAGCTCCTATGTATCTGCAATAGGGTAAGGAGTGACAATTCTATAGAATGCTTTGGATTGTTTTTAATGACACACGGTGAGGAATTAAACTATTGTCACATCACTTGTAGAGGTACGAATCTTCCAGAGATAGTACTTGGCATTGGCTAGAAATCATTTTCTTTGTTGGTAGCTCAAATCAAGTGAAAGTACTCTACACACCAAGTAATTGACTATATCTCTATACCACAACATCTACAAATTATTGAATGCAATGAGGCACTCATCAAGGAATTCATCATTGATCGACTCATTTTTCTTATCTTAGCTTCTTTGGTTGGTGGTAGCCGTGAAAGGTGATCGGCTACCATGTTCTCAACTCTCATTTTGTAGCAAATTTTCAAGTCAAACTCTAGCAGTAATTAGGGGTATTAACAGATTGGAGTCTAATTCTAATTCTAACCCATTTTAAATATTTTAGCAGTAATCCATTTATTAACCTATTTAAAAAATCTCAATGCTAACCCATTTACAACCCATTTCAAAAATGGGTTAATGGGTTGTTAACAAGTTATATAATGACCTTAAGTTCTAGACTCTAGCAAACGATGATCTTGCAGGGAGAGATAAGGAGGTGTTTTCGATGCAAGAAAATGTAAATAAGGTAGCAACAGAAAAATAAAATTAGGGCAGCAGTGAAAAAATGAAAATTAATTTGCGGGAGAAAGATTTAGCAGGAAAAATTGCTAAGAGGTTTATATTTATATATAAAACTTTAATGAGTTAAACAGGTTGAACGTGTTAAATGGGTTAAACGGGTAACTAAATAGGTTGACAAGTTATAAAATTTCAATTATAATCTGTTTATTTAATTAAATAGTTGAACATGTTAGTAGATCATAACCCATTTATTTAAAAATCTCAGCCCAAAACCGTTTATAAATGGGTCGGACGAGCGGGGTGATGGGTTGATCATGACCATGACCATTGACACCCCTAGCAATAATCAAATCCATCTAATCATCCTGGGTGTTGCATCTTTCTTTGTAAGAAGATAGTGAATTGTTGCATGGTCTGTGTACATGATTATATTTAATTTTACAAGATACAAATGAAATTTGTTAGCAAAACTAGAATAAGTAATTCCTTTTCAATTGTGCATCGTCTAATATTTTGCTTACGTAGTAGATCCCGTGTGATTTGTTGTTATCATTCCTTTGTCCAAGTACTACTCCAACTACATGATCACTAGCATTGCATATTCTTTTAAAAGGCAAATTTCAATCACAAGGCTGGATTATCGAAGCTATTGTGAGTGCTTTCTTTAACTTGCAAAAGGCATGTATGCACGCATTAGTAAAATCAAATTAAACATCTTGATTCAAAAAGATTAGTTAGTGATTTTGCAATTTTCGGGGAGTCCTTAATGAAGATAAAAATCAGATGTCCAAGAAAACCTTGAATTTCTTTCATTGATGCGGGTGGTTGCAACTTCTCTATGACTTTGATCTTAGCACATTCAACTTCAATTTCCCTATTAGAAATAATATGACCCAAAACTATTCCTTACTATACCATATAATGACACTCCCTAGTTTAATACCAAATTAGTCTCCTCACACCACTGCAGCACCTTTTGAGAGTTAGCTAAACATAATTCAAAAATTGTGTCATATATAGAAAAATCATTCATAAAAACTTTTACAATATTTTCAATATAATCAGAAAATATGACCATCACACAACATTAAAAAGTTACAGGAGCATTGCATAAGCCAAAAGGCATTCGTCTATATGTAAAGATGTTGTATGGACATGTGAAAGTTGTCTTTTCTAGTCTTATGGGTGAATAAGAATTTGAAAACAGCTTGAATATTCATCCAAATAACTGACGTAGGAGTGTTAAGTAAGCTGTTCAAGCATCGAATCAATAAAAGGTAAAGGAAAGTAATCTTTTTGGTTGGCAGTGTTCAAGTTCTGATAATCAATGCCCATGTGCCATCCCATGACTATCCTAGTCAGTATTAGCTCATCATTATCATTTTTAATGATTGTCATCCCTCCTTTTTTGGATACCACGTGTACCGGATTCACCTAACTACTATTTGATATTAGGTAGATTATTCCCGCATCTAAGAGTTTTAAAATTTTCCTTTTCACCACTTCTTTTATATTGGGGTTAAATTGCCTTTGAGATTCAATAGTTAGTTTGCAATTTTCTTCCATTAAGATCTTGTACATGCACAGAGAAGGACTAATGCTAAGAAAATCGTTTTATCCACATAGCCTTTATATTCAATCGAAGTTCGTTCAAAAGTTTCTCACATTCAGAATTGCTAAGATTTGCATTAATAATCATAGGATATGCAGAGTTTGGGTGGAGAAACACATATTTGAGCTATTTAGAAAGAGGTTTGAGTTTCACCTAAGGTGCTTCTTGTTGGGTCCCGAATAGATGGCAAAACCCAAGAGGGGAGGGGTGAATTGGGTTCTTGAAAAATTCTTTGGTAAGTTAAAACTTAACCCCTTATAATTTCAATCCCCTTGATGAAACGTGATATGAGATAGAATGAGAGGGTGCAAATGGAATATAAAAATGTAAACAATCAAACCAAACAAGAGACAACGATATATAGTGGTTCGGGCAACCTTCCCTACTCCACTCTTCCAAGCACACACCCGTTGTGTCTTGGGTTCCACTATTGTATTCTCAATACAATCTAGAGCACCCGCTCTCTTCTAGATTCTAGCTCTAGGGGGCATGCACAATAATCACTTGTTGGTGAGACCAACTCCAACCAACCAAGTCCAAACGGTTGGTGAGACAAACTCCAACCAATCAAGCAAAACCCGTTAGTGAGACAAACTCAAACCAACCCCCTGTTTTGCTTCTTCTTGAATTCGGTCTCCAACACCGATTCAAGGCAACAACACAAAATAAAATAAACAAAAGAGAAATTACACTTTACAATGTGTATTCGATAAGCACCGGAAGCTCCTTGTCATGTAGAGATGATAAACTTGAAAGCGCACTTGGAAGTTGTAGCACTTGGAACTTCAATAGTTAATCAAATGACTTCAACACACTTGAATATTTGAAGATGGAAGCTCAACTTGTGTTTTTCTCTTTCTTTCCTCCTTCTCTCTTTTCTCCACGTTCATTCTTCAATGGTATATATAGAGGGAAAAAGGTTCTAGCCGTTGGAGTGGAGGTTCACGCGCATCTAGAGCTCCAACGTTCGGATTTTCAACCGTTACGAGTTGAAGTCGCAAGTGGAGTCGACTTCGGATGAGTGGAGTCGACTTCGGATGGGTGAAGTCGACTTGGGATGCGACTTCGCCTTGTAAAAACTTGCTGTCCAGAATTTTGCCTTCGAAGTTGCAGGTGAAGTCCACTTGGGTCTGGGACTTCACCCAAGTCGCAGGCGAAGTCGACTTGGGATGAGACTTCACTTTGCTGTCTGTCCGAAGTCGCAGGCGAAGTCGACTTGGGTCTGAGACTTCACCTTGCTGTCTGTCCGAAGTCGCAGGCGAAGTCGACTTGGGTCTGAGACTTCACCCAAGTCGCAAGTGAAGTCGACTTGGGCTGAGACTTCACTTTGCTGAACTTGCAATTCATGAACTAGAACTCTTGAAACTTAAATTATTTCACATTCTCATTTTCATACACATAATTAGAGACAAAATATCTGAGAACACTTAGACAAATGTGTTAGATCCTTTTTAATGATATTTCAATTATTTGTTAATCATCAAAATCAAATTAATCATTCTATTCGATAAGCACATGATTAATAATCTCAACAATCTCCCCCTTTTTGATGATTGACAAAACTTAATTGAAATATCTTCCTTTCTCAAATGAAACACAAATATGTATATATGAAGATTATGATTTTCATCAATAAGCGCAATAATATATATTCTTTTCATGGAAATACTTCTCCCCCTAAGTTATATGCAATATTATTCTCTTTAAGATATTTCCATACTCTCTCCCCCTTTTTGTCAATCAATACAAAAAGGTTAGCACAATGGGGCATAATGGGGCATATAAAATAGGTAGTACAAATGAGACTTTTAAAAATAGGTTCATACGACACTCTCTCTCCCCCTTTTTTTCATACTAATCATTCATTTTGAGTCAAGCATATGATCAATAATCGATTTCTTTATTAATCATTTTGACTATGGTACCACTTGTTTTATTAGTTTCTTTGGGAGAGCAACATACCTTTACTTACCTTTGATTATCATTACTCTTTTGCTCAACTCCCCCTTTCTTTTGCAATTCATGCTCCTTCATTCTCTAGATAGCTTTGAAATAAAAACCTGCATCACAAATATGATATCTTCTTTTCTTTTGGTACCCGTGTTATGGGTCCATGAATGTTAGTACCATAATGCATAAGAACTCAAGGAGACTTGGTTCCACCTTAGATATGTCTCTTTGGCATCCAGACTAATTTGACTCCATTGTAAACCATCTTTCTTGCCTTGCATTGATATATTTTGTGTCCAAACTTATTACAATAATGGCAAGTGATTCTAGCATAGGTTGGAGTACCATGATAACTCTTTGGTTGCCAAGTAGGTATATTTGTCAATGATTTATCAACAAGCTTCTTAAAATGTCCCCTCACATTTGATATACTAGAAGCTTTAATCCAAATAGGAGAGTTTGTTTTATTTGGTTTAACATTGATGTGCTTTACAAATCCAAGACCTCTCTTATTAACTTGAGTGGTCAATCTCAAAAATTTCTGCACATTTTCTCCCATGTTGGAGAACTTAGCCAATGAATCCTTCAAATTTTGGTTCTCCTTTCTCAATGTTTCTGTTTCATTTTTCAAGGCATTTATATCATTTTGCAAGGATGCATTCTCCTCTGCCAATTTTCCATTTGCAATGGCAGTTGTATCGAATTGCCTTTTCTTTTGAACATATTTGGTACCAAGGCTTTTGAATTCATCAAATAATGAGTCATAAGTTTGTTGTAAATCACTCAACTCATTACATTTAGAACACTCATTAGAAGATGAATAAGAGTCAGATGAGTTTACCTCGATATCCGTAGATGCATCACTTTCCTCAAAATTTTGGCAAGTTTTCTTTTCATCTTCTACAATGGCCATGCAGCAAATTCTTGCCCAATTTACTGCATCTTCTCCTTCGCTCGATGAGGTGCTAGAACTTGAGGTAGTATATCTCTTTTTAAGCATTCTTCTAGCTTGTCTCTTTGAAAAACTTCTCTTATTTTGAATTTCCAAATCATCCGGGGTGGTACATTCGATTTGTATATGTCCAAGACCACCACATTTATAACACTTTGGAAATTTCTTTCTTCTATTCTTCATTTTCTTCTTTGAGCTAGAATATTCGTATGAGCTTGATGTAGATTCACTTGAGCTCTTCATCATACTTTTGAGCGCAATAGACTTCTTACTTCTTTGAGATTCTTCTTTTTTGTTTTTGATGAGCTCATGAGACATGAGTGAGCTAATCAAGTCATTTACTTTGAGCTTGTTTAAGTCCTTTGCCTCCTCAATAGCTGTGATGTTTTCATTCCATGAGTTTGGCAATGCTCTAAGTATCTTCATAACCTGCTCACTTTCAGAAATTGGCTTTTCTAGGCCTTTAAGAGCGTTAGTGATTTTAGAAAATCTAGCATATATTTCTGAAATTGATTCACCATCTAACATTTGAAATCTTTCAAAATCACCAACAAGGATATTCCTTTTAGTTCCCTTTACTTGGGAGGAACCCTCATAAATAGATACCAATTTATCCCATATCTCTTTAGCCGTTGTGCATGAAGAAACTCTATCAAATTCTGTTGCGGTCAATGCACAAAATAAGAAATTCATAGCTTTGGCATTACTTTGGACGGACATAGTTTCTTCTCTAGTCCAAGTGGACGCCTTGTCCCCATTTGGTAATGTAATGCCGTCTTGTATGGCTATCCAAGAATTCATATTAGTTGCCATAATGAGTTGTTTCATCCTTAACTTCCAATAACTAAAATTATTGCCATCAAAAAGAGGTGGCCTTAAAAATGATTGGCCTTCGGCAAATGCAGGTACAGAAGTTAAGTAGGTTGCCATAAAAATATAAAAGAGATCTCCTCAAATAAAATAGAGGCCTGCTCTGATACCACTTGTTGGGTCCCGAATAGATGGCAAAACCCAAGAGGGGAGGGGTGAATTGGGTTCTTGAAAAATTCTTTGGTAAGTTAAAACTTAACCCCTTATAATTTCAATCCCCTTGATGAAACGTGATATGAGATAGAATGAGAGGGTGCAAATGGAATATAAAAATGTAAACAATCAAACCAAACAAGAGACAACGATATATAGTGGTTCGGGCAACCTTCCCTACTCCACTCTTCCAAGCACACACCCGTTGTGTCTTGGGTTCCACTATTGTATTCTCAATACAATCTAGAGCACCCGCTCTCTTCTAGATTCTAGCTCTAGGGGGCATGCACAATAATCACTTGTTGGTGAGACCAACTCCAACCAACCAAGTCCAAACGGTTGGTGAGACAAACTCCAACCAATCAAGCAAAACCCGTTAGTGAGACAAACTCAAACCAACCCCCTGTTTTGCTTCTTCTTGAATTCGGTCTCCAACACCGATTCAAGGCAACAACACAAAATAAAATAAACAAAAGAGAAATTACACTTTACAATGTGTATTCGATAAGCACCGGAAGCTCCTTGTCATGTAGAGATGATAAACTTGAAAGCGCACTTGGAAGTTGTAGCACTTGGAACTTCAATAGTTAATCAAATGACTTCAACACACTTGAATATTTGAAGATGGAAGCTCAACTTGTGTTTTTCTCTTTCTTTCCTCCTTCTCTCTTTTCTCCACGTTCATTCTTCAATGGTATATATAGAGGGAAAAAGGTTCTAGCCGTTGGAGTGGAGGTTCACGCGCATCTAGAGCTCCAACGTTCGGATTTTCAACCGTTACGAGTTGAAGTCGCAAGTGGAGTCGACTTCGGATGAGTGGAGTCGACTTCGGATGGGTGAAGTCGACTTGGGATGCGACTTCGCCTTGTAAAAACTTGCTGTCCAGAATTTTGCCTTCGAAGTTGCAGGTGAAGTCCACTTGGGTCTGGGACTTCACCCAAGTCGCAGGCGAAGTCGACTTGGGATGAGACTTCACTTTGCTGTCTGTCCGAAGTCGCAGGCGAAGTCGACTTGGGTCTGAGACTTCACCTTGCTGTCTGTCCGAAGTCGCAGGCGAAGTCGACTTGGGTCTGAGACTTCACCCAAGTCGCAAGTGAAGTCGACTTGGGCTGAGACTTCACTTTGCTGAACTTGCAATTCATGAACTAGAACTCTTGAAACTTAAATTATTTCACATTCTCATTTTCATACACATAATTAGAGACAAAATATCTGAGAACACTTAGACAAATGTGTTAGATCCTTTTTAATGATATTTCAATTATTTGTTAATCATCAAAATCAAATTAATCATTCTATTCGATAAGCACATGATCAATAATCTCAACAATCTCCCCCTTTTTGATGATTGACAAAACTTAATTGAAATATCTTCCTTTCTCAAATGAAACACAAATATGTATATATGAAGATTATGATTTTCATCAATAAGCGCAATAATATATATTCTTTTCATGGAAATACTTCTCCCCCTAAGTTATATGCAATATTATTCTCTTTAAGATATTTCCATACTCTCTCCCCCTTTTTGTCAATCAATACAAAAAGGTTAGCACAATGGGGCATAATGGGGCATATAAAATAGGTAGTACAAATGAGACTTTTAAAAATAGGTTCATACGACACTCTCTCTCCCCCTTTTTTTCATACTAATCATTCATTTTGAGTCAAGCATATGATCAATAATCGATTTCTTTATTAATCATTTTGACTATGGTACCACTTGTTTTATTAGTTTCTTTGGGAGAGCAACATACCTTTACTTACCTTTGATTATCATTACTCTTTTGCTCAACTCCCCCTTTCTTTTGCAATTCATGCTCCTTCATTCTCTAGATAGCTTTGAAATAAAAACCTGCATCACAAATATGATATCTTCTTTTCTTTTGGTACCCGTGTTATGGGTCCATGAATGTTAGTACCATAATGCATAAGAACTCAAGGAGACTTGGTTCCACCTTAGATATGTCTCTTTGGCATCCAGACTAATTTGACTCCATTGTAAACCATCTTTCTTGCCTTGCATTGATATATTTTGTGTCCAAACTTATTACAATAATGGCAAGTGATTCTAGCATAGGTTGGAGTACCATGATAACTCTTTGGTTGCCAAGTAGGTATATTTGTCAATGATTTATCAACAAGCTTCTTAAAATGTCCCCTCACATTTGATATACTAGAAGCTTTAATCCAAATAGGAGAGTTTGTTTTATTTGGTTTAACATTGATGTGCTTTACAAATCCAAGACCTCTCTTATTAACTTGAGTGGTCAATCTCAAAAATTTCTGCACATTTTCTCCCATGTTGGAGAACTTAGCCAATGAATCCTTCAAATTTTGGTTCTCCTTTCTCAATGTTTCTGTTTCATTTTTCAAGGCATTTATATCATTTTGCAAGGATGCATTCTCCTCTGCCAATTTTCCATTTGCAATGGCAGTTGTATCGAATTGCCTTTTCTTTTGAACATATTTGGTACCAAGGCTTTTGAATTCATCAAATAATGAGTCATAAGTTTGTTGTAAATCACTCAACTCATTACATTTAGAACACTCATTAGAAGATGAATAAGAGTCAGATGAGTTTACCTCGATATCCGTAGATGCATCACTTTCCTCAAAATTTTGGCAAGTTTTCTTTTCATCTTCTACAATGGCCATGCAGCAAATTCTTGCCCAATTTACTGCATCTTCTCCTTCGCTCGATGAGGTGCTAGAACTTGAGGTAGTATATCTCTTTTTAAGCATTCTTCTAGCTTGTCTCTTTGAAAAACTTCTCTTATTTTGAATTTCCAAATCATCCGGGGTGGTACATTCGATTTGTATATGTCCAAGACCACCACATTTATAACACTTTGGAAATTTCTTTCTTCTATTCTTCATTTTCTTCTTTGAGCTAGAATATTCGTATGAGCTTGATGTAGATTCACTTGAGCTCTTCATCATACTTTTGAGCGCAATAGACTTCTTACTTCTTTGAGATTCTTCTTTTTTGTTTTTGATGAGCTCATGAGACATGAGTGAGCTAATCAAGTCATTTACTTTGAGCTTGTTTAAGTCCTTTGCCTCCTCAATAGCTGTGATGTTTTCATTCCATGAGTTTGGCAATGCTCTAAGTATCTTCATAACCTGCTCACTTTCAGAAATTGGCTTTTCTAGGCCTTTAAGAGCGTTAGTGATTTTAGAAAATCTAGCATATATTTCTGAAATTGATTCACCATCTAACATTTGAAATCTTTCAAAATCACCAACAAGGATATTCCTTTTAGTTCCCTTTACTTGGGAGGAACCCTCATAAATAGATACCAATTTATCCCATATCTCTTTAGCCGTTGTGCATGAAGAAACTCTATCAAATTCTGTTACGGTCAATGCACAAAATAAGAAATTCATAGCTTTGGCATTACTTTGGACGGACATAGTTTCTTCTCTAGTCCAAGTGGACGCCTTGTCCCCATTTGGTAATGTAATGCCGTCTTGTATGGCTATCCAAGAATTCATATTAGTTGCCATAATGAGTTGTTTCATCCTTAACTTCCAATAACTAAAATTATTGCCATCAAAAAGAGGTGGCCTTAAAAATGATTGGCCTTCGGCAAATGCAGGTACAGAAGTTAAGTAGGTTGCCATAAAAATATAAAAGAGATCTCCTCAAATAAAATAGAGGCCTGCTCTGATACCACTTGTTGGGTCCCGAATAGATGGCAAAACCCAAGAGGGGAGGGGTGAATTGGGTTCTTGAAAAATTCTTTGGTAAGTTAAAACTTAACCCCTTATAATTTCAATCCCCTTGATGAAACGTGATATGAGATAGAATGAGAGGGTGCAAATGGAATATAAAAATGTAAACAATCAAACCAAACAAGAGACAACGATATATAGTGGTTCGGGCAACCTTCCCTACTCCACTCTTCCAAGCACACACCCGTTGTGTCTTGGGTTCCACTATTGTATTCTCAATACAATCTAGAGCACCCGCTCTCTTCTAGATTCTAGCTCTAGGGGGCATGCACAATAATCACTTGTTGGTGAGACCAACTCCAACCAACCAAGTCCAAACGGTTGGTGAGACAAACTCCAACCAATCAAGCAAAACCCGTTAGTGAGACAAACTCAAACCAACCCCCTGTTTTGCTTCTTCTTGAATTCGGTCTCCAACACCGATTCAAGGCAACAACACAAAATAAAATAAACAAAAGAGAAATTACACTTTACAATGTGTATTCGATAAGCACCGGAAGCTCCTTGTCATGTAGAGATGATAAACTTGAAAGCGCACTTGGAAGTTGTAGCACTTGGAACTTCAATAGTTAATCAAATGACTTCAACACACTTGAATATTTGAAGATGGAAGCTCAACTTGTGTTTTTCTCTTTCTTTCCTCCTTCTCTCTTTTCTCCACGTTCATTCTTCAATGGTATATATAGAGGGAAAAAGGTTCTAGCCGTTGGAGTGGAGGTTCACGCGCATCTAGAGCTCCAACGTTCGGATTTTCAACCGTTACGAGTTGAAGTCGCAAGTGGAGTCGACTTCGGATGAGTGGAGTCGACTTCGGATGGGTGAAGTCGACTTGGGATGCGACTTCGCCTTGTAAAAACTTGCTGTCCAGAATTTTGCCTTCGAAGTTGCAGGTGAAGTCCACTTGGGTCTGGGACTTCACCCAAGTCGCAGGCGAAGTCGACTTGGGATGAGACTTCACTTTGCTGTCTGTCCGAAGTCGCAGGCGAAGTCGACTTGGGTCTGAGACTTCACCTTGCTGTCTGTCCGAAGTCGCAGGCGAAGTCGACTTGGGTCTGAGACTTCACCCAAGTCGCAAGTGAAGTCGACTTGGGCTGAGACTTCACTTTGCTGAACTTGCAATTCATGAACTAGAACTCTTGAAACTTAAATTATTTCACATTCTCATTTTCATACACATAATTAGAGACAAAATATCTGAGAACACTTAGACAAATGTGTTAGATCCTTTTTAATGATATTTCAATTATTTGTTAATCATCAAAATCAAATTAATCATTCTATTCGATAAGCACATGATCAATAATCTCAACACTTCTTCCTTTGGTTGAGCAAATGATGATGAGAGAACTTTCATGTCGAGTTTTTTGAATTTAGGTCATGAGCAAGTGCAAATGCAAGGTTCCTTTCGAGCAACGCGGTGCATGCAAAGATTTTTGAATCTTCATCATCAATAGTCACTCCTTTGATGATGCATGCATCCGTTGAGTCAACGACCTCTTCTTTATCATGTAGTTGATCACATCAATCGCAAACATGAGTTCTCACATAAGACATGCTTGGAGGATCCAAAAGTTCGAATTTGACCTTTTCTTTGCCAACCATCAAGGAGAGTTAGTAGTTCTTAACATCAATGATGGCTCCAACAATGGCCAAGAATGGTCGTCCCAAAATAATTAGGGTCTAATGGCCCTCCTCTATGTCAAGTACCATGAAGTTGACTGAGATGAATAGCTCGCTGATTTTCAATGGAATATCTTCAATAATGTGATGGGATATTTGATTGATAGATTTGCCAATTATGTTGACATTGCTATTGGCTTCGGGTCTTCCATTTCAACTTCTCACAAATAGAAATTTGGATTAAAGCTCACGCTTGCCCCTAAATAACGTAATGACTTATGGATTTGCACATCCCCCAAGGCATAGGGTATTGAGAAAATCTCTAGATCCTTGAGTTTTTGTGGAAGCTCATTTTGCAGAATGGCATTGCGCTCTTTAATAAGTGTCATAGTTCCATACTCCTTGAGTTTTTTCTTGTTCGACAACATCTCCTTCAAGAATTTGGCATAAGTCTGCATTTATGATAGCATGTCAATGAATCAAACATTAACAGACCGGTTCAACAAGGTCGACACAAATTTCTCGAATGACTTTGCAATTTAGTTTGTTGTTGTCTATGAGGGAAGGGCAAAAGAGGCTAATATGGTGGATGTTGTTGTGTAAATTTTATACCTCACATATCAAGTGTTTTCATGCTCTAAATAATGACTAGATTATGATGTTTGGAGATTTAATGCTAAAATTAGCTCAATTTAGTGTAAGTGCTAATGTTTTGATGTTATGCATGTAAACAAGCAAATCGGGAGTAGAATTGGCACAAGATACTTAGAGATCAAAAAGCAAAGGAGATAAGGCATTAGAAATAATGTTTTAAAGAATTTAAAGGAGAAAAAATAGCAATTAAAACGGTTCAAAATTTGTGGATGGAGTTCTAGCACAAATTAAGGTGCGTTAGGCCAAAAATCGGGAAGAAATGAAGCTGTAAAACTCATGTCAGAAAGAGACATGGTTTAAACCAAGAGGATCTTGTCCAAACAAGGTTTAAACCATGTCAAGTGCTGGACCATCTTATTTCCACTAATTTGTGCACTATTTTGGTGGAATTTTGCATAGTTTTCAAGGGAAACATATTTAAGCTTGTTTAGTGAACGAATTCAGCACTTAGAGAATTAAATTTTGATAAATCTTATCTTTTGACATACTTTGGAGCTAGGTTTTGGAGAAAGAGGAGAGCCAATGAGAGAAGAATGAAGAGGCGAATTGGCAAGAGATATGCAAGGCAACATTGAAAAACTACACTGATAAGCTTTCTTTATTTATATTATCTTAGGATTGATGGATTCTTTCAATAATGTTGTATTTTTGTTTGGATTTATTAAAATCATGTTTAGCTAAGTTTATATTCTAGGGTTTATGATGTAGTATGTAATACTATGTCTTGATGATTGGTTTCTACTTGTTTATGAAGGGTATTTATCTTAATTTAGTATCTTATTATCTTAATGTTTTCTGATTGTTTAAGCTCATACTTTGACATGATTTTATATATTAGGTGAAGGAACCAAGAGATAGAAATCTAATATACGATAATGATGATGTTAAATCTAGAAGTCTATATCATAAGAATAGACGTAATAACCTTGAGGAATTTCATAAATTACAACAAAACTTAATTGATTCTAATCAATATAATCCCATAAGAATATATGGTTATGAAGGTTATGGTACATCTTTCATGCCTCGAGAGAGGATGTAAGATTATGTTAGGATTTTCTCTTCTTTAATACGAATTATCTGAATTAAACAAGTGAATCAATTATCCATTATAGAAACGTCATATGTGAAACCTTAAATCTCAGATCTCTAACATCCCTTGTTCCTAAATCTTATTTACGTCATTAGATTAATTGTATTTTTTCTTTTCTTAGATTATTCATAAGTTTTATTATATCTCTTTATTTTTCATTGTTTAAGATAATTGAATTCGCAATAATCTAGATTTCAAACCAATCCTCATGGGAACAATCTCTTATATACTACAGGTCACAACCCATACACTTGCGGAACAGCTCACAAATGTTGTGGAACATAAGGCTTCTCTACAAGTAATTTCTGCCACAAATTTTAGCTCAACTTAGCTTCCTCACCTTGCTTCTATTCTTAGTCGTGTCTATCATCAGCTTCTTTTTAGTTGTTTACCAATTCGCAAAGTGATTATTTAAACTTCCTCCCTCGAGTTGACTTCTGGCTAACTTAGGAATTGGCCTTGACTTCTTTACTAAGAAGTTGAAGCTTGTTGGGTAATTTGATTTTCTAACGTCTTGATGTGAGTGTGCAATTGCTCAATTTACTTTCACTAATTGAAGTCATTGTTAAACTGACTCTTCTTACTAGAAGGGATTCACTGGTCAGTGTTTGACTTGGTGTGGCTAGTGCTGGCCAAGTTCAATATATAGGAAGTTTTGAATTCTTCTCTAAAAACATGATGGTTTGTTTATTTTTGTGTACTTGACTGGCTAGATCAAAAGAAATTGAGATGGTTTTGCCATTTAAGATTATATGTGTTGGAGTAAGGGTTACCATAAGGATGAGTATTATAAGAACTATTTACCACATTGATCCGCTCACTTGTGATCTCCTAAACATAGAAATTGCACTCAATCGTATAGTGCGATGTTCCACAAATCTCACAAGAAATATAATATGATGATCCCACATTGCATTCTATGCTTTCAAGTTTTCTTTCATTCATGTTTGCAATCTCACTCCAAGTGCACGGGTAATATGGATCTACAAGAAATTCGAAAGTTAAAACTTTATTTTAAATGCTTTTGTATCAAATATCAAGAGAATAAAGTGAAATAGATAAGTGGAAAGAGAAAATTAAAATTTAGAACTATATTGAAAATTTGAAAGCAGTGATGAGAGTACCTAGAATCTGGAATTTCACATACGTCTTTTGCAACTGGTAGTGGTATAATTATTTAATTCAAATATTGTTTGTTAAAGGAGAACAAACCCTAATTTATCTTTACACCTTTCTCTTGAAACCTACAAGATGTAATCCTAATATTTTTTAACCAACTATTCTCATGGGATTAAGTCGATTAGGATTCATTAAGCTCTGTAGCCGTTCTTGGATTTTTCGAGGTCATCATGTCTATTCTCATGGTCTTAGATTTTTAGGTTTAATATTTTGATTATTGTATATTAGACTTCTACCTCTCGGTTCCATCACCTAATATATATGAAATCATTGCCAAAGTGGGAGCTCATGCAGTAAGCGAAATTAAATCACAAGATATCAAATTAACAATAATATTCATCATAAATAAACCAAAACCACACACTACGCTGCATTATACGCATACGACGTTCTAAACCTTAGATTTAAAACTTAGCTGAGCATATTTAAGTCCAAAATAAAAGTAAAATTCATATCCATCTTAAACAAGACAATAAAAATAAGAAATGAAGAAGCAAGAAAAGTTTATTGGTAGGAAGTCCCAATGGTTTGCCGACCGTTCCACGCAATTCGTTGCCTTGCCTCTTACCCCATACTCTCTGCCTCCTCTCTACCCCTTGCTCTCTCACTTCTCTAATTTTCCAGTGTGCCCCAATCTGCTATTCGGCCTCCACTATTTGTGATCGCTATTTGAGAATTGCGCATGTTGCTGCTATAGGAGTTGAATTGCATAGGTATTGATGGATGGCCAAAAATTGTCGCTGGCTTGGAAAGGCTTACGTGAATTGGATTGCGTCGTCCGCATGAATGGTTGGAGTTCGTTAATAGCTTGGACGGTTCTGATCTTTTTTGGGAGCTTGGATCTGAATAACGTTGCATGGCTGGTATTTTTTGTGGGGCACAGTGCTTAGGCGATGGAAAATCTGGCAAGGGTTAAAGGAATGGTGCAGATTGGACAGTTGAACTTTATGATGCTGAATTCTAGACGGTTTCATGGCTTGGATAAGTTTGGATTATTTCTGGAGAAAATCTAGACGACTAGATTTAATTAAGGCCTGGAGATTTTTGTGAGGCCCACAGCTGCTTTGATCTTTTGATTTCTAGTCGGTGATTGCATGGCTTTGATGGATCGTGAGGATTATTTGAGAGAGAATAAATCAACGGCTGAAATTAAAATGGATGGACGACGCTAATTTTTGCTGCTGAATGCATGGTGGGACCCACATTGTTTTGTGGATGGCTAATATATCTGGTCTTGGACAGCAAATTCTGACATTGCATAATGTTGCAATTTTGGTGGATTTGCATGGCTGATTAAATGGTGGGCGCCACGTGCAGAATTTTGCAATGATCTGGACGGCTGGTTGGTGGACCACCGAGATTAATTAGAGGCTGAATTTTCAGCAGAAAATATTGCATGAATATCAGCTTAGGCTGTTGGATGCACGACTGAACATGATCTTGTGGGATCCACTGAAATGGGTAGCTGTAATTTTCTGGGCTGCTGGACATATGTTGAAAATATGGATAGTTGGATCTTGCAATCAAGTGGATGGCTGGTTTAAAATTTTGGACAGCTGCATCATCTTGGGCAGTTGGACGTGATCTTATGGGGCCCATTTGCTGAAATTTATTTCCCGCATAAAATAAATATTTTAAATTATTAATTGATCACTTTAATAGACAAGTGGTCAAAATATTAAATTATTTTTTGAAGCCCAATTCTTACAACAATTATTTTTAATATCAAACACATTTGATTTTGTGGCAACAAATAAAAAGATGTAATTTCAAGTTATTAAATAACTTAAAATTAATATTTAATACCCAAATGTTGTAAATACATATTTTTAAACAAAGCTCACATTATACTAAATTAATTATCCACCAAATTAATATAAAACACCCACAAAATATATCATTAATTGCCAATTATCAATGCAGCAACTGATCAACGTTGGTAGGAAGTGAATTAATGACATTGACCTCATATAAACCTCCTCTTCGTAAAGAGCCACAGATATCTCTATATTAAAAATCATGCAACGCAAGATCATCAAGCAATTCTAGAGCTTCTTCAGCAGTTAGCCTTATAAATTGTCTACCTATCATTGAATTGACTTGACTTAGAATGAATCGATATAGGCTATTATAAAAAATTTCAATAATATCACCCTATGGTATGCCTGATGAGGATATTAGCCCTGCAAGTCCTTCATTCTCTCCTAGGCTTCACAGAGAGATTCAATATCGTGTTGCAAAAAATTATTGACTTTGTTCTTTATTTCCTTTGTCTTTGATGGCAGGAAGTATCTCTCTAAGAAAGAACTAGATATTCTTTCCATGAAGTAATAGAATCGACAGAGAGATGAACCACTCACTTGCTCGGTCACAAAGTGAGAAGGGAAAAAGTTGGAAGCAAATTTCTTTGCATGAGACACCTCGTACTTTAATCATGTTGTAAAATTGTAGGAACTTGGCAATTTCCATGTTAGGTTTTTCAAAGTAAAGTCCAACAAATTGGGCTTGCTAAATCATTTGGATCAGCCTTGGTTTGAGTTTGAAGTTCCTTGCACCAATATCATATTCAGTTATGCATTATTGAAAACCTTAAGGGTTTGGACAATACCAATTACTCAACATCAACCTCCTTGGTGGGTTATCGTTCTCCGCTTGATCTTCTGCATGGATTTACTGCTACTCATGTTGCTATTCATATTATAGTTATTGAAGTTGTTCTCTTCTTTCTACAATTGATGCTTACTCTATTAAAGTCTACTCTTTTAAAGTTTGTTATTATCAATATTCTTAAAATTTTCTCCTAAAAGTTCACTCGATCTCATAATCCACAGTAAAAAGTTTTTTAGTGATTTGTCCAGCAAAACTTTTGGTATGAGAGTGCATACACGATTAGTAAGTTGATTGTAAAATAATGCACTATAAGATAGTTCAGATGAAAAGAAATTAAAGGAAAAGAAAATAGTAAGAAGAAAGAAAGCGTTTAAATAAGAAGTCCTTTATAACGACGAATTCCCTGAAAATGGTGTCAAAATACTTGTCGTGAGTTATACTTAAGTGTGTAAGTCGTAGTCTACTATATTTAAAAGATTGATCCACAAGGAATCTAGGACTCTAGACTTTATTGATTTAATTATTTCATATCGAATTAAAGAAAAAACCAAAAGAGAATAGTAAAGAAAATAACAAATCCTAAAAATGTGAACAAGGATTTAGAATGAAAAGAAAATCATCTAGGATCTACGTTTTCACATGTGACGTTCTGCAATGGATAAGTGGTTTGCTTGTTTAAAATGGATAATTTGAATTAAAGGATAACAAAACTTAATTTAATCGTACATATGCTCTCGAGCCATGCAAGACATACTCTAATCTTCTTAACAACTTATTTACGAAGGATTAAGCTAATTGGAATTTACTATGTTTTATGACAATTTATGAAATTCCTCATGTCACGCTTATTCTCATGGCCTAAACTTTTAGGTTTAATATTTTAATTATCATATATTAGACTTTCATCTCTCGATTCCTCTACCTAATATATAGAATCATATCAAACTATGGACCCTCACACTAATAAATATTATGGTCACAATATATCAAATTAATACAAAATATCCTTCATAAACAGTCAAAACCAAATTATTCTTTAATAGTTCATATGCTACACCCTAAACCCTAGATTACGGGTTTAAACAAATATGTGTTTAATGAAATCAATCAACAAAACAATATTGTGAGCAATATCCATTAAAAAAGACAACAAAATAAAAAAAAGTAAGAAAAAAAAAAGCTTTTTTTAAGAAAAAAAGCTTTTTGGTTAGAGTGCTTCAATAGTATCTTGAATAGCTCTTAGCAACTCGCCTCCTTGCTTCCCTCCTTGGCTCTTGCACTTTCTGTCAATCCTAGCTCAAATCCATGTTCGAAGATGCCCTAGTTCATGCGTAACTAAGGTTTATATGGAGATCTTTCAAAACTTAGACAAAATGACGCACATGGAATCAATTGCGTCATGTTAGTGGTGCACATGGCCTAGGCTGTGTTCCCATCTCATGCAGGCTTGCTTGCTATGCTTTTTATTGATTTTTCACCTCACACTCCTCGAATCATGTTGAAACTTCTTCAACACATCCTTGCCTATTTTAATCATTGATTTGTCTCCTTTATAGTTCTTCAATTCATTTAATTGAATGAGTGTTGATTCTTCAACTTCAATTCTCCATAATTCATATCTATTTAATATGAAAATTACTTGAATTCATATACATTAGACAATCATGAGTATCTTGTGCTTAACAAAGTAATTTTTCCATTCAAGCTCACATCATTAAAATATCCAATTAATGAAGAATAAACTTGATGCAACAGTTGGTTTCTTCATTAAAGTGAAAGATGTAAGTGGATGAAAACTTGGAAATTTGGAAAAAATGTAAAAGGTTACAAGGTAAGTATTTTTTGTCCAATTATTCATTATATTCCTTTTCTATTATTTTCTTTTAACATGTTGTGATGATTCGGGAGTGGATTAACGTGGTTTTTTGGTGTGTAGAATAATGAGTTTGAAAATCTTAGCTTGAGGAAGAAAATAAATAGTACTTTTTGATGGGTTTTGGGCATGACTAGATATTGCGAATGTGTGGGTGCTTTTTAGAAAGGAATTTCACATTAGAACTTGATGACAAAGTTAAAGTTGGAAGTTGGAAGGTTTGAAATAGAAATTAGAGCTAGGATTTAAAAATTCCTATCCATGTAGCTTGAAAAAATGGTGGACTTGAAATTAGTCAAATATTGGAAATTATGCATAGAATTTCATATAAATGTGATCTGATGGATTAGGGCATTGTTGGTCCCGAGTTTAAAGCAATTACCCAAGAGGGGAGGGGTGAATTGGGTATTTTAAAATTTTTACTTAAACAGTAATTTTTCCTTGTTTAGTTTAATCCCCTTAATGAAACAAATAAAGAATATTGAGAGAAATAAAGCAATAAAAACATAAATGCAAATCACAACAATAGACGCAGATTTTATAGTGGTTCGGGCAACCTTCTCTACTCCACTCTTCCAAGCTCACACCCGTCGTGACTTGGGTTCCACTATTGTATTGTCAAATACAGCTACAAAAATAGCTCTCTTCTAGATTCCAGCTCTAGGGGGCTTGCACAAAACACAGGACATGTAGGCGATAAGTCACACTCAAGTCCCAACGCTACTTTGCTTACACTTTGTTCAAATCACCAATATCGAACCAAGTAACAAATAAAGATATAGAATCAAATGAAATAAACTACACTTTTACAGGTGGTGTAGGCAGTTTTCAGCACGTGGAAGAACTCGAAGAAAGAATGCTTTGATCAGCGGTGTAGCTTTCAGCAAGTTGGAGCAAAGTTCTTCACTTGAAATTTGTATTGATCACTTAATGCTTAGAGATGATGATAGTTGATCATAGTAAATGCTTTCTCTAACCTCTAGCACGTTCACTTGAATGCTCTTTATAATGGTGGAGTAAATTCGAATGTTTGGTGGTAGGTGGCGCACATTTAATGCGTCATCGTTCAAATTTTTCCAACCGTTGTGACCCAAGTCGCATGTGGAGTCTGCTTCAGATGCGACTTCACCCAAGTCGCAGACTAGAGTCGACTTGGGGTGCGACTTCGGTCTCCAGCATCTTCAAGTTTCACTTCAGGTCGACTTGGTCCTGGACTTGACCCAAGTCGCAGGTGAAGCCGACTTCGAGTGCGACTTCACTTTCTGTATGCACTTGTTAGAACTTAGATTTCTTGAGAGTAATCTTGATTGCTTGTTATTCATGTCATCTTGTTCTTCTACTGATATTCTTGATCTTGAAAGTTTGTTCTTGGAATTCGACATATTCGTCTTTTCTTGGAGGCTTATCTTCATGCCTTGAACTTAGAATGATTTGATTTTCTTGATTTTGCAATCCATAGATGTAGCCAAATGATTTTTCCTTAAATAATATAATATCTTGAATTATTAGTTCATGTACATTTGCTTGTCTGGACTGTATATATCTTCATTCTGACTCAAGTCGCATGTCTCGGTCGACTTGGGGTCTAACTTCACTTAAGTAGCATGTGGAGTCGACCTGAGAATGCGACTTCACCCAAGTCACATACGGAGTCGACTTCGGTTGTGACTTCACCTGTCTCTTACCCCAATTTCAATGCTGGAAGGATTTGGTCATCTGAAGTTGACTTGGGTCTGACTTCACCCAAGTCACAGCTGGAGTCGACTTGTACTGCGACTTCACCTGTCTATGTTCCCAATTTCAACGCTAGAAGGTTTTGCACTCTCCAAGTCGACTTGAGTATCGACTTCACTCAAGTCGATGGCTAAGTCGACTTGGCTTTGCGACTTGATCTGCCAGGTTCTGAAATATAAGTTTTTAACCTTTAATCAATTTTAACAAACCATACTAGTACCCAAATCAATCTCAAATTGAGTTGTTAATCATCAAAATATAGATTGTGCTTAATTTGTCATTGATTCTAACAGGCATGACCTTAGGAGTGAGATTTTCCTTATTTTAGGTTTTTTTGTGCTATTTGATTTTTGATATTTTGGTCTTTACATATTTAATTACATGTTCCATGTCATGCATGCTATTTATTAATATTGATTTGCACAACTGCATTCATGTGGTGCATGTGTGCTAGTGAAGATTGTAGGGTACTTGGTTGTGAGGTGACATAACCTTATTGGCTATCTTTGTGTAGATTACACAATAACCCAAGTAGCAAATTATGTGCAAATGGCACAATAGTCTGAGAGGCAAATTTTGATATGGTGCTATTTCAACCCAAGTTGTTATGGCTCTAATGGTCAATCAGTGCTGAAGTGGGTTTTTCAAACTCAAGGGCCTAGGATTAAGAGGGAGAGGAACTCTAAGCTACATGACCCATTGTACAAATATATTGGTGTATAAGTATGACCCAAGGGGCACACATTTATATTGATGCTTCAGTGTTACCTAAGAGGCGCATATATACCGGTGATTCAATGTGACTTAAGTGGCACTGGCACACATCTATGTAGGTGTAGGTGTAGTGTGGTTATATATATACATTCTTAATTTTTTCCACTTGCGGTGGATGTGATGGTTTATAAGTGCAATCCCTAATATTACATGGAGACTCTGACGAAATTTTTCTTCTTGCATCACTTATATTTTTACCATATTTAAGAAATCTTCTGTGCCAAAATCATTAGGTTAGACTAAAATACCAAACCACTAATGACACTTGGAGAGTTACCGTTCGCAATCTTACTGCAAGTGCACGGGTCGTAGATTGTAGTATATAAATTATCGATCTACAGGGAATTCGGGACTATAAACTTTGCTTTTAAACCTTTCATGTCGAATGGAATAAAAAAAATAGAAAAGTTGGAAGAGAAAATAAAATTAAAAACTATAACAAGTAGTAGAAAATAAAAATGCGAGTACCTAAGGTATAGGGTTTTACATGCGACTTTTGCAACAATAGTGGTATAATTATTTAATCCAAATATTGTTTGTTAAAGGAGAACAAATTCTAATTTATCCTTATACCTTTTTTCGAAACCTAAAAGGCGTACCTTAATTTTTTTAACCACCTATTCTCATGGGATTAAGTTAATTAGAATCCGTTAAGTTCTGTGGCTTGTTCATAGAATTTCTCAAAGTCATCATGCCTATTCTCATGGTCTTAGATTTTCAGGTTTAATATATTGATTATCGCATATTAGATTTTTACCTCTCGATTTCATCACCCAATATATGGAATCATGCTAGAGTACGGGCCCATGTACAAAGAAAATATTAAAATCACAAGATATTAATTTAACAATAATATCCATCATAAATAAATTAAAACCACACACCACGCTACATTGTACACATACTACATCTTAAACCCTAAATTTAGGGTTTATCTGAGCATGTTAAGTCCAAAATAAAAGTAAAATTCAAAACCATCTTAAAGAAGGCAATTAAAATTAAAAAGGAAAAGAGATAGAAAAGCTTATTGGTTGGAAGCCTCGATGGTGTGTCGGCCGCCTCAAGCAACTCGCTACATCTCCTCTTGCTTCATGCCTACGCCTTCTCTTGCTCTTCGGACCTCAATCGAAACTCCAAGGACATTTTCAGATGCTTTAGGACATTCCCCACAACTGTTTATATAAAGGTGAATAGTACGCATGAACAGTAACATGAATAGTGAGCATAAACAGTGCGAAAATAGTGTGTATGAATAGTTGCGCATGAACAGTCCAAGCATGAATAATAATGTGCATGAACAATACCACATGAGAACAGTAACTGCGTATATATAGTGTCTCACTTTAAACGTAGTTTTACTTTAGATATAAGTATTGAATTTGGAATTTACTTCTGCTTTCATTAAGACTTGTAAAAAATATCTATGTTGTATACCAAAATTGCATATACTCCTCATGTTTTACACAAATTAGTTAATCGTGAGTATTTTATGCTTTGTAAAGCTAAATTAATCAAAATATGATTTAAAGTATCTTAAACACTCAAATTCTTCTCAATCAATAATCAAAATTCATAATATAAATGTGACTCAACAGTTACACACAACATGATTTGGGGTCTTAATAGACAAAATCACCTGCGTAGGTTGCCAAGGTAGAGAATTTTTTTCTACAAATGACCTAGAGATGAATGAGTGAGTCGACTCTCTGGACTGTACTTTGGTCACTAGATGGACCAAACCAGCTAATGGCAAATTCAAGGTAAATATAAATGGTAAGAGGAATGTTGGGAAAGCTTACAAGGGATTCGCCGCTGTCATTAGAGATTCAAGGGTCTTATTCATTACTCCAAATGGCTGGTTGTGGAAGGTGTATTGGATCCAATCGTAATGAAAGTCACCACTATTTTGTTAGGGTTCAAATGGGCTATGGAAGTAAATCTTTAACAACCAAATGGAATCAGACTCCCTTATCCTCATTGATTTTTTACAAGGTGAGAAGCAAATCTTATCTTTAGTTCGAACCATCCTAAATGAAATCAAATCTCTCAATTCTTCTTCTTCCACTATTTCTTTCCATCATATACTGAGGAAGGGCAATATGGTATCACATACTTTAGCTGATTTTATGTCATGTAATTCTTCACAAGACTATGTATGGTGGGGCAATCCACCCCACTTCATTTTAGACAAATTTTGTATAGATAATTATTTTATCATTGAAACACCTAGACTTCTCCGTCCCCTCTTCCTCTGGCACTTTTCACAACATGAGGGTGGAGGGATAGAGGGTCTCTATTCTTTGTCTATCAAAAAAGAAAAAAATTGAACAATACATGGCCATCCTTACCACAAACTAGAAGATTATATACAACCACTCCTTTTACCTTTATGGCTCCATGTGTTATTCTTGCCTTCACCAATATATACATATAGCAAAACCATCTAGGGTGTGTTTGATAATGAGAAAAAAAATATCATACTAAAACTTTTTATTCTCCACAATTACCATATTTTAAAATTATTTCTTTTACATCTTTCTAGACAACTACCCTATTTTCTAATTATTTCTACACAACTAACTGTACAACCAACTTATATATTTTAATCTTAATCACTTTACACCTCATCATTATCTTTATCATATCTATCATTTTGCTATCAATTTAATAATTTTTTTATTAAAAAAATTTCATATAAAAGTTTTATCACTTCCTAAACATACCTCAGATGGGATACTTCGATATGCCTTCTTAAATGTAAACTTGAAAATTTTATATAAATAAATATTAATGAACATAATATACAGCTTGAATTCAAAAGAAATATTTTTGGTTTACAAAAACCAACAGATTCCAAACTTGGAAACCTTTCCACGTCCAATTTTAATAATTTTTTGTACATTTGATTCCAAAATATTCTTACTTTTTAAAACTTGTGCACTTCTAATCAAAATAGATTTTAAACCATCAACAAATACATGTTGATCAATATAACAATTTATTTTAGATTTAATAAAGATATTATCTTCAACCGGCCTTTGCCCAGTTCATAGCATCATAATCCCGAAAGTAGCAGATAGGGGACCAAATGGTGTCGAGGGCATCATATCCCCTGATTTATTTGAGAGTCGTTTCTCCCTAGTTCTTTAGTAGAGTTGTGTCTCCAAGTTTCTTAGATAGTGTTGTTTCTTGAGATTGTTTTTTTAAATTTGTAAGAATGTCTCAAAAGCTTCGTTATAATAAATATTTTGGATTAATGTAAATATATCAGTAAAAATAAAGAAATTATTTCTGCATTGCAAGCTCCGGTCAACACGATGATCTGGTGATTAGAGGTGCACATGAGTTGGGTTCACCCCGTAGCCCGTTTAACGCAACCCATTAAAACCGGGTTACGGTTGAGTTAGGTTGAAAGATGAATTGAGAAAACTGGGTTGAATTCAAGCCGTTTCAGTAACCCATCTTAGTATTTGCGACGATGACGTGACAGGGAAGCGGGATGCCTGGAGAAAATCAGCTGAAGCACGGTTCACTTCTCACGGTTGTCATTTCCAAACATCTGAACGAATCAAAATAAATAAGACAAAAATGTTTATTCCATAAAATTATAGAACTATTAAATATTCATTTTCTCATTAACGTCTTAATGAATTTATTCTAACAGAAAGAAGATGGTATAAAAAGATAATTATATTTCAAATCAAATTACAAATAATAATTATTTACAAATATTACTACCAATTATTTTGGATAGGTTAACAATTATATCCAAGTTATTTATGCTAGCATTACTGAAGTACATTATTTTATTAAATTAGTACAATTTTGAAAATTTAAAATATATTTGAATTTTATATAGTTAAAAAAGAAACTATTAGTTGAAAATAAAAATAATTGGCACACCATTTAGAAAATAAAGTTCTTTTTATCAATTTTTATTGAGAATGTTATTATTATATTTAGGGGTGCAAGTTGAGTTCATGAAGCTTAGGTTCACCTCAACTCTAGCCTTAACCTTATTTATAAAATACTAATCCTAATTCTAACTCTCTTTGTAAAATTTGAACTTTTGCTCTATTTTTGAAAATCAGATTCAGGTTGAGTTTCGAATTGAAATTTATGTCGATACATTTATATTTTATTTAAAAGTGATAAATTTAGAATTTCATATGAATATATAATAATAACAAATCATGTAAATAAATATAATAATATATAGTCAAACTACAGATTTTTTTTAAAAATAGCAATATAAAGAATATTTCTAAAAAAATTAACATAAAAAATAAGATAGAAGGGATAAAATTAATGAATGTAAAAGTAAATGATAGAATAAAGATAAATATAAATGAAAATAACATATTTTATTTATAATATAATTACAATATGCCGAATATGTATTCAAATATAAATATAAATAACATAAATAAGCAAAATATAAAAAATATTGTTTAAATATTATGTATATAATATATTTTATAATAAACATAAAATGGAAAATTGGGTTCGGGTTCCTCGGGTTCATTAGGCCCGGAGTTGTGAAATGGCAAGTTCAAACACTGTTCAAATGAAACTTTTGGAATTTATTTGTAATTATGATAATTTATTTTGAAACGTGTGTTTATAGTTGGGTTGGGTTGGCTTCCATGGGCACCCCTACTGGTGATGTGGGAAGTCCAGCGCTTTCTTGACGCGAGTAATGATTTGAATATCTGATTACCAAGCGTGATGCACATGACATGGGTCGGGCCAAGCCGCGGACACGTTCGACCTGGGTTGAGTTGGGTTGGGTTCTGAGCAGTTAGGCGAGGATATGAGATTTCGTTGCGTCGGTGCTTGTCAGCATGGGCCGGCGGGCAGATTAGTTGAAAAATCCCCGTCGCATGCAAGTATGCAATGCATGCACCTGCTCTAGGCCTTTGATTATGATATTCATAATTGAATTGACGATAGATATTTGTCTGTGCCCATCACAAGTTGCAAAAAACCCTTGGCTGTTTCCGGTAGCCGTACATAAAATATAATTAATTCTCTTTCAATACTGTTATTAATTAGATGGATGCTCACTTGAATTTTGAGCAAATCGCATTTGACACCTAAGTACATTTGCTATTTGGAACTGTACCATGCATTTTCTTTAAGGTGCGTTTGAGAAGTTGTAAAAACTTTGGATAAAAAGTTTTTAACGTAAAAGTTCTTGAAATCGAGGAAAATAACGTGATACGATATGACTCATAACGATGTATAAAGATACTAAAATTAAAATAAATAGGTTAATTATATGGATAATTGTATATAAATGATTTAAAATTAAAGTAATTGTATAAGAAGACATGAATAAATGAAGAACAAATATGGTAGCTATGAAGAGTGAAAAGTTGTAATATAAAAAGTTTTATTATTAAACAAATGCACTCTTAATCTCTTACAATTATCACCGTGACAGTTAAAAAATTATATTCTAGGCACACCGCTCAAATTGGTGGGAATCAATGACATCATGACTAAGAGATCCTTGGGTAATGAGACAGTACGGAGTGGATGAGAAATCATGGTGTGCATGTTATTCCACAATGATTTAACAACCTAACAATCCTATTTTTCCAACTCTACTTCTATATTTAAATAATTTTTTCTTTCAATTATCCTATTTATTCCAACTTTACTTCTATCATTTTATATTAATCACACGATTCTCAAAATATTTCCTTTTCTACTCATCCTATCTCAAAATTTCGTCAACTTTTACATTCTCAAATGTCCCCTAAAAAGCTCATTACAATGAAAGATATGAAGAATGAATTTTTTTGGCCCATTTATGATGATCATATCAATATTTGACTCACCTGTTTCGTTTAAAATGTTTTTGGTTGGAGTATACTTTCATCTACATTCTAAAATTATCTGACTATTACATGAATTTCATAGTTTCTAATTAAACATTTATTTCTTTCATTAATAAATATTGAAATATTTCTATTTTTCATTACAAAAGATCTATTTAGTGAAATAAATAGTTAGCAAATATGTCTTCGGTTCAAATCATTACTCGTGCATTTTATGCATGATACAACAGCTGCACTGCATAGGTGGCATTCTATGTGGTGATGTTATTTTTCTCCTTTTCGTGGGAGCATCTACCATTGTCCACCAAGTTGAGATGTTTGTAAGATTATTGTTAGAAAAAATTATAATAATGTCTCAGGGCTTCTTTTAATATCGAAGGTCTTTCTAGTATGATGTCATGACCAAGATGTGCTTTGATAAAAATAAAAATAAAAAAAAAAAGAAAAAAGTGGAGAAAATGATCAAAGTAATTTTCAAAAAGATGGAAAGTGATGTGATATGAGAATGCTAATTGCAAAAGTAAAGAGAATAAAGATTAAATGATTAAATGGTTGTATGAAAAATATAAAATAATAACTAAAATGCAAAAGTGAAGATAACAAAGATAAAATGATTAAATAGTTGTATAAAATATAAAATAATAATTAAGTAACTAAAATGTCAAGTTATATTAAAAGGAGGGAAGAAAGCTCTAGAAACCATTTTTTCCTGAATGGTAGGCGCACTGAAACTCCAATTTTTAGTTAAAAACTTAAAATCGTAAGTACAATTTTTAATGGCAACCCTAAAATCATGTTTGTAATGCCATATAGTTACAACAACTAGTACTTCATTTCGTCCCTTTCATTTAAAAAAAAAAAAAGACTTGACTTGGTCCTGTGGCGACTCACAAAAGTCCATTTCTAATTTTTTTGGAGTGTTTGGCTATTCATACGTTCATGTTTTTACGTCAAAAACCAGTTAAATAAGTAAAATTCCCATGTTTGCATAAAGTTAAATAGTCAGTTTCCATTTCATAAAAAAAAAAATCAATTTCCAATTATAAAAACACGAAATAGATAGCATTGGCCGATATCACCGCGAAACCAAGGCCTAAAGGCTTTGTTAAGGATGTAGGATATCCGTAGGTCGACTCAGGTACTCTGTATGGATGGAGTACATTTCTATTCTAAAAATAAATTGTGTAATTATAGTAAGGTAAGTTCTAAGGTCAGATACTCGGAACTCACCGAAGTTACTAGTATATATATATTCAATATCTTTTTATAAAATATATTATATCTTTGGATATATAAAATATATTTTAAAATATAGAATTTTTTTTAAATTATCTATTATTTAGTATATCTAATAAATCATTTTAAAACTATATCATTATTATATTGGTTATAAGTTTTTAAGTAAAATTTATATTAGAACTCTAGTTTGCAAATATAATACGAAGACTAATGTAAATAATCAATTTGAAGCTGCTAGAACTGAAACTGAACTAACCTTTAAAAATAGAGAAAGGTATATCGAAAACTGACATGACATAAAATAAAATAAGATAGAAGATTTTAAAAATAGAATAAGAGTATGTTTAACCAGAGCCAGACCTATCAAACTCAAATTATACCTCTTGGCTTAGCCCACAACATCACAGTACAATGCATAGGTATGGTGACCATTTTCACTGTCCTTAAAAACTCTTTTTTGGCATTCTACTCTATATTAATTTATCCTTCATAATGTGTCATGGTATTAGGAAACACTAGGAGCATAATTATAGTTTTAAAAAATTTTTAAGGATAAGGGAGTGACGTGCGTAAGAGAGAAATATTAAGGCTTCGTTTGGTAATGTCGTTATTTGGGAAAGAAGTTTTCTACTTATTCTTTCATGTATTTTCCAAAAAACGATTTGGTATCTTAACTATTTAGTTATCATATTCTTTCATTTTTATTTTAATATTTCAATCATTTTTCTACATAACTATCTTATTTCTTCTTACTTTACCCCAATTAATATAATATAATTCTTATATTTTCAAAAATATTCTTTATGGTTTTCCCACTTTTCTACTAAAGAGAATGAGAATAAAATATCTGTGTTATATGGAACAAGGTAAAATAATGAGTGAAATATAAATGTTAATAACAATAACAAAGCAAGTATATTGCATAAAACTATATGAAATGATTTTTTGTGACAGAATTCTACAAGTTATATTAAACCATAAATGCATATTTAATTTTAGTTAATTTCATGACAAACCAAATCAAGAAGCTTCATAAATTAGTCACATTGTTCCATAGAAGTAAAACCGTACTATAATTATTAAAGATCTAAGCAACAAGTTGAAAACGAAGTTTAAATTAAAAATATTCATAACAAAAAACGACCTCATACTTTTTCACAAAAATAGGAAGCTGTATTTTTGCAAGTTCCTGAGCTGCGAATATTTTTGTTGTTCCGCAGTGGCAGAAATTTGCTGATACCTTCTAAAAGACCTCCCACCCTGCGGGCTTGCAATTATGCGTGAAAGACAAAATAAAGTAATCCTCCGTTCGTCCGCGAACACGTAAATGTAAGAGCAAAACATCTACCACTTCCTTCAATGCATTTAATATGATTTAATATTTTAATTATCTAACTATTTTATTTTTATTCTTATCTGTATATTTTAATATTTTTTTAATACAACTATGCTATATGACTATACTATTTCTTTGTTATTATTCCTACATGCTAATAATTTTTTATCTTTATATATAACTAACTCATATATTTTAACTTCAATTTCTTTAATCATAATTATTATCTTTATCATTCAGGTCAATCTCTTACTGTTAAAAATTTTTAGTACACACATTTCTTTTTAGACATGGTTTAGTAATATAGATAGGGACTGGATGAGGAGGCGAAAAAGAAAATATTTCTAAAAATGTGAAAATAATATTATATAATAAAAGTAAAATGGAAATAAAATTGTAGTTGTTTAAGGAAATTATAAAAATATAAAGATAAAATGGAAAAAATAATGTAATTAAGTATTTAAAATGTCAAATTATGTAAGAAAAACGTGATATTATGCTTCCCGCCCATAATTATTACTAAACAAAGCTCCAAATCGTGGTAAAATAATAATAATTGGGACAAAATTCGTATGTATCTGTTGCAAAATTATAATAACTTCCATATAATATCCAACCCCACCAAGTCATCGTCTCATCAACATCTTCGTGACGCAATTCAAGCACCATCAGATTTTTGACGGTGGACAATAATCCACCACCACCGACATTGCGTCACATTTTCCCGTGGTGGGGAGTTAAACGGTCCAACTCCCCGCCATTGATCGCATGCGTCCAGAAATTCCCGGATTTATTTCCGCGCGCGAATGCCATGCAACCGTCCAAAAGAAAAAGGCTGATTGGTTGCGTGGACGGAAAGATAAATGCCATCTCCCACCGACCTACCTTCCTCTTCCAATGCCTTCGCTTTCGTCTTAAGCCAGCGCAGCAGCAGCAAGTGCACCTTCGGGCGGCTGCTGCGCCCGCCCGCGCACACGTGCGATCGCGACCGCTGAGCCCCTCATCCATTCACATGCACGCAGCAGGAGTTTTTGGACTCGGGGGATTGATTGATTGGTTTTGTTTTTTTAACCCCTCCCAACTGCATCTCATCTGTTTGATGATATGCTCGTTTGACTTGGGCCCTTGTTCAGTGCACCTCACCAGAGACGGGAGAGGGACGCCGTGACACGTGCTCCGCGCTCTTCATGGTATCTGGTCCTTTGGATGTGAAATTCGAATAGTTTATTCCTGCACCTGGCAGACGGAAAGTCAAACGAACGGAGCACCGGGAAATCGGTCTGGTGATGCCATCGTCCGCTGCGGAGCGTTTGCAACATAGATTCTGGAAATATGTAAAATTCCAATGTAGTATTATGCATTAATATTTTGCAAAATAAACTCTTAAGGGTGTGTTTGAGAATAAATACAACTTTTAGGGTGTCTTTGGCAACGAGAAAAAAAAGTGAAGTTAAAACTTTTCAATCTAAAACTTTTCAATCTCTACAACTATTATATTTTTTATTTATTTTTTCACATTTTTCTATACAACTACCCTACTTTTCAAGCATTTATACACGATTATCCACATAACTAACTTATCTATTTTAACTTTATCCTCTTTACTACTTATCATTACCCCTATCATATCACATCATTTGACAACTTTTACTCTCCAAAACTTTTTATCAAAAGTTTTATCTATTCCCAAACAGACCTTTAATGAAAAATTGTAGAGAGTAGAAGTTGTCAAATGATGTGATATGATAGGGGTAATGATAAGGAATAAATATGATAAAGTTGAAATAGATAGGTTAGTTATGTTGGTAGTTATACAAAAATGATTGAAAAGTAGGATCGTTGTATAGAAAAATGTGAAGAAATGATTAAAAAAAGGGTAGTTATGAAGAGTGAAAAGTTTTAGATTAAAAAGTTTTAACTTGACAACTTTTACTTATTACCAAACACACCTTAAGTTTCAAATCTTTACAAAAAAGGTGATGTCATAAATTTTTCTAAAATAGTAAAAATAACCTAGGACTGAAGAAAGAAATATAATGTTCACCCATGGATATTTATTTATTATTTGCTTCAAACATAATGTATGTCGAGAACTTCTTTTTGTTATATATATTTCCTTTCATTTTAAAACAAGTGTTGCTAAATTGTTAGAATTTGCAAGTTTCGAATCAATGTGGTTTTTAGCATTATAAATGAGAGTAATGATTCCATACTTACAGTAAGCATGAAGGTGTGCTTATTCTTTCTTTTTTAATTTTAAAACATATTTTCAAAATCTAAATTATTTTTCATGCTTAACATATCTTGTTTTTTTATGCTACCAAAAATTAATTTTTAATGAAATATTTTTATATTTTCTGAGAGTGGATATACAAATATAAAATTTTAAAAAAATTGTATATGGTATATAATACTTTGCAGTATATGTTATATTTGGAGTCATAAATAAATAAGTTCGGTGCATTCACGCTTACGGTAAGTTTTGAGGATTGAATCATTACCCCATGAATGAATACTTGCTAATAAACGTTATATAAAGAACAACCTGGATGCATTAGATCACAACCTACGGTTGATATATATACACACATATATAAAAACATTATTTAAGAACGCCTGCTTAAATGTAAATATGGACCGTCTTGTTCTGCAAAAATCCAGCGGAGGGCCAGTGTTGAGTTGCATGACCGGGAGTGAACAATCTGAAACGGTGCTGTTAAGAACGGATTCGATGGCCATATCTGTAAATGAACTTAAGTGCTCTGACGATTAGAAGCCGACAATGAGCACATGGATGATGAAGGCATTTGAAATATTTACTAATGGCTATTTAATCTAAGCCCTCACCAAACATTGAAAATGACCAAAGTTTTAGGATGCCCCAATTTTGAAAATAATTTCTTCTTGAGGCATTGGATATGTTGCTACGCAGTTTCGGTGAAATATCCCTCAGTTTGACAAAGTTGAATAAGGTTGCTCTTAAGAAATTGAATTGTATACCACGTCGCCTCACGCATTAAGGATAAGCTAGCTTGCGTAACCTCTTTCTCGGACACGTAAAAGAAGGGCGAGTAGGCGTTGGAAAAGGGTAGAGAGATGACCTTAGCTGCGGATTGTGTTTTCCACACATCATTTATCCCCTGCTAAGTTCAGTCCTTGCGAATAATTGATGAAGGAGAGCTATGGGTGTTTGGTAAAGCTTGTGTGTGAGATTTCATTTGAGGAAATGTACAGCTTTCACATTTTCAGATCAATTATTTAATAATCCAACCGCAATGCGCAAGAGACGCAGTGGTAACACCGTTTGTCCCGCCTTCTGAGTGGGTAGGTGTTCGAAACCGAAATGGAATTTTTACATAATAGTCCCTCTGAAATGGGAGTTTTTACAATTTCTCCCCTATTGAGTTTTTATAATTTTCCTCCATACTCTATTGAAATATCAATATGTCACGATGTATACAAATATTAAAAAAATTATTTAATAATCCAACAATTTTATATTTCCAACTTTACTCTCATAATCCAATCATTTTTCTTTCCAACTTATTCTAACTTTACTTCTATCATTTTAATATCAATTATATAAATCCCAAAATATTCTTTTTTTCATTTTCCGCCCCATCCCAAAACCAACATTACCAATCTCTACAATAGTTGGTGAAAATGCCCCTTCAATCATTGTGCCTCTTGCTCGAGGGTACATTAGTATGGAAAGTGGAAAAATGCAGTAATAGTTACCCTTTAATATGCTCAGTCTTTTGGACTAAGAATATCTGGTTTACAATTTGCGCTCTCGTCTGCGCAAGTTCTTTCTTTTGCATTGCCTTTTTCTTCATAAGACATTCCTATGCATCAATGGGGTACAGAAAGGACAGAATTCTCACAGCTGATATGGTGTTTATGGCCTACACCACGAAATCTAGAGGGATTAGGATTATTGGTAGCTAATCTTGACGACACTTCTCAAAGCTCCAACTTCCAAGTTAGGATGCCTCTATATCAATGAGTTCACGTTCAAGGCCGAGTCGAATCATCATTTGAGTTCGAGATAAAATTGTTAACTTGTGTAAATAACATGTGGGATGTAAAGCTTTCAAAATATTTAATTTTTGATATAATATATGAATGGCCATTATAAACAGTGTGGATATTAAAACACCCTGGTAGGAAATGAAAAACAACAATTTGTACAAACCCCTAATTGTACACATTTGTTTTAGTTATTCTTTCAGTTATACTCCTAAATATATTAATAATATCAATTAGATACTGCTAGGGAACTTCGTATCGTTTCCGAAAAAATTGAGGACCTTGTAGTTTCTTGCAAACATTTGAAAGATTTGTTCGGGAACTTGGGTAGTGAGGAGATGAAAATTTAGGTTTTTTGAAAAGTGTGAAGATTATGTAATATGATAAAAGTAAAGTAAAAATAAATAAAGTAGTTATATGATAAAATGATTAAAATATATGAGTAAAAATGGAAAAATAAGATAACAAAGAGTTAAGATTTCAAATTATTTCTTGAAAAAAGAATGAAAAATGTCAAAAGTCTTCTGCAATTTTTAAATAGTATGTTTGGGAAGTAATAAACTTACGATAAAAGGTTTTAAAATATGAAAAATAATATGATATGATAGGGGTAACGATGAAGAATAAAGCGAACAAAATTAAAATAAATATATTAGATGTACAAATAGTTGTATAGAAATAATTGAAAAGTGGAGGAGGAGTACAAAAATAAATAAAGAAATAATTTAAAAATTAGATAGTTATGGAGAGTGAAAAATTTTAAATTAAAAAATTTTAGGTGTTAACAAAGATACCCTAAAAGAGATATTTACAGTATCTGTCTGACTGTGTAGTTAAGCGTGCAAACATCCTTTAGAAAAATAGTCTTGATGTTGAAATTTCAGGTGAATAAATGGCTTATACTTTAATTAGGAGTAAGTAAATTAATTTATTACCCGCAAGGATTGCAGTGTGGATTGCTTGCAACTGATACAAGCGAACCTCACGACGTTGAAAGATGGCGCGTGAAGGGACAACGGAAAAGGAAGACAACGAACCGAAACAAATATCTATTTGGACAGCGGAGCAACGGATATGACAACGAGAACCGTGTGTCTCACGAATCCACCATTTTAATCTTAAATATATTCATAATATTTTAAAATTTTAAATATATATACTATGTTTATATTTAATCTCGAAAATGCTCATGAAGTCAAAAACTATTAGTTAAATTTTTATAAATATCAGAATACCCTTGTTATAAAATAATAAAAAAATGAAATGAAATAGAAATATTAAAATTAGGGCTCTATAAATTTAGAGCTCATGTGTAGTTAAAGTATTAGTGAATTATCACATTCAAATTTTCAATCACATGATAAATTTGATGGGTATATTAGTAATTTTACATGTTAATTAACATTGTTAACTAATGGAATAGACGTTTTCATCACTTTGGGATTATGCAAAATATAATAGATATATTTAAAATTTTAAAATATTATAATTATATTTAAGATTAATGTCAAACATAGCGGGTATATTTAGGAAAAGCCTAAAATAATAATATGGAATTGGAGATTACTATGTTTGAACTATAAACCTGTATGTCTACGTCTTACCGATTTTAGTTTGGTTTTAATGCAAATTGATTTTCATAAATAATTTTGTCAATCCTAGCGCAATCACAGCTACAAACATAATTTTCTACATGGGAATATTACCAGGATAATTTGTATAAAAATTTTCCGATTGAGATGACAATGGTACAAGGTTAAACGCAATTTATATTTTAAAATTACTTTTTTCATTTTCACATAATATATTTTAAAATTTTAAAAATAAATAAAAATAAAATTTATACAGATTCATATTCTCTCAAATGAACATATATTACTTCCAAAAGGAGATAGATTTTTTTGTCCACTTGTTGGATCTCGAACAAAAGTATAACTTTTCAATTTCATCTCAGTAAGGGTTATTTAGCGTGATTAATGACTTATATTAAACCAAGTCACTGTGGTACAATGTTCTGGGTATCTAGGACTCTGAGTTTGTATTACGAATGCATAAGAACTAGCCTAAGAGTCTCCACATTGGTAATATTTCGGTGAATTATACGCACGTAGTTTTGGACGAATTGAAGTATATGTGAAAATGTTTGGGGCTTGCGGCTGACAAGAGGCCAAATTATGACCTTCGGTTAATTCCTGCATCTTTCTTGTGTGATTTAGAGTATGTTTGAGCCATTGATTTAATTAGATTGCATATATTTGGAATTTAAGTCATATATGTGCATTTTTAACTAGAGAAGAATTAAGTGGGCTACATTTGATGATTGATTGAATTTAAGGTGTTTGCAAGCATGAATCAAATGCCTAGACGTACTTGAAATGTGCTTGGATAGCCTTGAAGAAGATTCGACTTGTAGATTTGATGAATTGAGGTACTGGGGCCTAATCATGGACATTTGGGTATAAACAGAACTCAGGTGGAGAAAATGAATAAGAATCCTAGATGGAGGCTATAAAATGATGAGAGTGACTTTGGATGTGCTTTAAAATATACTTGTGAAGCTCTGAGATGAGTTTAGAGTCTAGTTGTAAATTTTCAATACAAAATGAACTCAATTGATAAAATATTACAAATGATATGGGTTGGAGGGTTTTTATCTTGCATGAACCATATTTTGAATAAATAAATTACTTAGATGCAACTTGGGGAGGATAAGCGATATGCAAGGACAGTTAGATGGGTATTAGAAAGTCTCTTATATGATATAGCTCTTCAAGTTGACGAATTGGCAAAAAAAAATATTTTTTTTGAAAGAGACAAATTGGCAAATTTTATTAAAAGAAAGTTGTGTATTGTGTGTCACCTCGGGGGTGCTTTGATTGATTAATTATCACAAATTAGTACATATATAATCCTCACAATATAGAGGAACCAAATAATACCCCCACCAGTGGGTGAAAATTTATACCCCCACTAATAGGGGGACAAGGGTCGAACATGCAACCAAAGGGCCTTATGCCCAAATGCCTAACCACAGCATCAACTGTCGTGTGCCAAATAGTTGAAAGATTTGGCATATGTTTAAATTAAGGGAAATTGCAAAAGTAAAAAATATTGCACAAGTGAGCATGCATTCAGCCCATTACATGGCTAGATGATATGGGTTGAGCAAACATAAGTATGAGGGGCTCGTATTTTTCTTTTTCTTTCTTTTCTTTCTTTTCTTCTTTTCTCTCCTTGCAAAACACTTCCTAACCCCCCCCCCCCCCAAATAAGATTTGTAAAAATAGACCTTTTATAGTTGATAAAATCCAAACTTTGGTCTGAGGGTCAAATGAACTGAATTAGGGACCTATATCATTAGTATAGGAAATTGTTCCCCATAGATGAAACCAAATAACAAGCTTGAACTTGATCCAATGCTCAAATGAACAAGTTCATGAGATTAAATAATCCCAACAAAGAGAACGAGGGGAGAGTTAGGAATGAGGTAGACTCGAGTTTTTAAGTGGAAAAGAGCAACTTATGAATACAAGACACAAAAACTACGTAACCAATTCTAACAAAAGTTCCACTATCAATGTTTCTGGTTACACAAAATGAAATACAAGATCGGGTGAGTTTTCTTTCTCTCATAAAACTCCCCTTCTTACTCTCCTCTTAGAAGAGAAAAGCTAATGAATCCTACCTTTCATCCCTCAAGAAATAACACCTAAATGCAAGTTTACCATATCAAACCATAGTTTCCCTACAGTGCCAACTTGCTTTGGAGAATAATCTCAAAAGGTCATCCCCATGGTAGTTCATGGAGGAAGGTTCCAATCCCTAATTAGGAGGTGGATTGTTATTTGTATAGGTAATTCATTTAGAAAGCAGTTCGCACATAGTATTACAAGGAGATTTATAATCACCTCATTGAATCCTTTTCGTAGCAATGTGACTATCTTTGATAAGTTGAGCACCAAAGGAGGTTTCACCTCCTAGGAAGTTGTCATTAATGTTGGGTGGTGATGCTCCACTCGAAGGCAATAACGTTAATTGGCTTCTTTGGTTGTAAAGTAAGTTGATATCATGATGACATTCTTGTGTCGATCAAATCATGCTTGCCTAAGTGGAGCTTGATTCTTCTGCTCCTAGGGCTCAAGCATTTGGAGTGGCTAATTGTATGAGCTTTGATCTTGAGGAGCTCATCATCTTCATCTAGTATTGTCCAAATGATGATGGCTATTTTGGCGAAGGGATTAATTGTTTGCTCAATCTTTATCATTTGTCCCTTGCAGAGCCGTGGTCATTATTTGGGATGATGGCAAAGAGTTGCTTGTGGCTTTGGGAACACGATCAGGTGACACGAGCATTTTCATTAGGTCCTCCTTTGCATGTTCCTTTTTAGTGCTTATCAGGTTATGAAGTGGTTAATCCTTGCTAATGCATGGCTCATCTACATGGCTAGCCGTGGTTACTACTTCTCTTACTTCAACAGTTGTATCAATTTCAATTGAGTGCTAATCCTCTATTGTTAATGCTCGAGGATCTGAGCACACATGGACTTTAATGGGCTTTAAACTTCTTCTTGTCCTTCTGAAAAAACACTTCATATTTTGGATAAGGGCATCAGTTCATGCATTCGGGGAATATTTTTATTCAAACTTCCCCACTTACTTCTTCTTTTGGTGACATATGGCTTTATCAGGTTGGTCCCCCACTAGTGATATGCTTTGTTGTAATGTTATAAGGAGAATGGACTCTTATAAGGGCCTTTCCTAAAAAGGTCCTCGATCAGTGTGTCTTCTATGTTATTTGCTCATGTCATTGATCATGGACTAGCCCATGTTAGCCTTTGTTGCTATGCTTTCTTTTGCTTCGAGATGCGTTGACCTTTTTCTTGGTGGAATGATGAAACTTCCCCATAGTTGTCAAAGAGGAGCAATTATTCCTTTGAATAGGGAAATGATTAGCTGGTAGTGGCCTACTCTTAGAGTGAGGGCAACAAGGAGTGGCTTTGGGACTTAGTTCAAAAAATAATCGTTCCTCTAAACCTGCACTTGGAGTTTGATTCAACCCTTATTAGTAATCATTTAGCATCAACTCACTTAGTGCATCTTGGATTTGGTTTGGAAGCTAGGAGATTTTTGAAAAAATTAATGAAAAAATTTCAATGAAGGTAATTAAGTTTGTTTCATTTGGATTTTATTTTAGATTTATAATGAAAAATATGTCTAGAACCTTCATATGAGCACTAAGATTTGATTTAGGGATTTAAGATGGTTTAAAATAAAATTAGGTTATGAAGTAGGGGTTTCATAGGATTTTATAGGGATTTCGTGGAAACTTAGAGATTTAATGATTTTGAGATATGATGAACTTATAAACTTAGTCATTCTAATGATTTAATTTCCTTAAAACAAACCTAAGGTAAAAACCTAACAATTTGTGACATTAGGAGATTTTTGTATAAACTTACCCATTTAATGATAGTTGGAAACAAGACTCAAATCATGTGTATGTATTATGGATTCAATACATATGTATTATAATGATCCAATACATACATATATATAACGAAACCTCAATTCACACATACGGGCAGAGCCTTTTTAAACTATTTTTTTTCTTTGCATTCTATATGACCCCAGACGTATTTAGTGTATACATAAAAATTTATCATTTTTGGATTTTTATACTTGTTTTCATAATTTCAAAAATTAGTAGTTTTAACTTCATTTGAAGGTTAAAATTATTGATTTTTGAAACTATAAAAAATATATTAAAAATCTTAAAACGATAAATCTTGATATGTATATTGGTTCTGCTTCTATGTAACTCGGTTACATAGAAGTGGACCCATGTAACTCCTTTAAAATTTAAGATTTTGATCCCTAATATAAAATTCAATCCATTCATTGTATTTAACATCATTTATTTATCTAGAATACCAAGTTTAAGCCTAATCAAGTATGTTTATGGGCCATATTTGTTCAAAAATATATATCCATGTGTAAATGATGAAAAACGTTTAGATTTATTTGCACATGTATTAGAATATAATAATACTTTATAAAATCATTTATTCACATAGAAATGATATTTTGGACGGTTTAGATGTTGAAAATATTACTTTAAAATTGATATTTTAACATTTTTCATAATTTACACATGAATATATATATTGTCTAACAAATGTGGCACATAAACATATTTGATTGGGATGAAACTTGATCCTCTAGATAAACAAATGATGTTAAATATAATGAATGAATTAGATTTTCCATCAAAGATTAAAAATCTTAGCTTTTGAAGGGGTTACATGGGTCTACTTTGAATGAGTTATATGGGTCTGCTTCTATGTAACTGAGTTACATAGAAACGAAGCTCTCTATATATATAAATTGTATGCAGGCTCAAAGGAAGATCTACATGCATTTCAGTGGGGGCAATTGTCCCCACTAAAATTTCAAAAAATATATAATTTTTCACACTAATTTGAAAAGAATAGTTCAAAATTTTATTTCATTTTAACATGATTGCTCCTGTTCAAATAATAATATAATATTTTCATGTAAAATTATCCCTATTGGCCAAAGGTCCTAGATTCGTCATTGTATTAGCTCACATAAAAATGAAAAAAAAGAAAAAGAAATAATAATAACAATAATAATAAAGGCTTAAACATAGGTTTGGGTCAAGATTTCAATACCTACTTATATATTGGACAATTATTTTATAAAATATTAGTGAGCATTTGGAGGAGGAATCAATTAAAATCTCAAATCAAGTAATAGTGAGAATTAATTACTTCTGGTATTTAGGATCTGTAGTTCAAAAGAACAAGAAATTTAAGAAAGATATAGTACATAGAATTCAAACGGGATGAAAAAAATGACAAAGTGCTTCTGGAATCTTATGTGATCATCGAGTTCCAACTAAATTTAAAAAGAAACTTTTATAAAGCTACAATTAGACCAACTATATTTTATGGGGTAGAATGTTGGGGAGTTAATGAACAACATACAGTAGAATGAACATAATAAAAATGAGAATGTTAAGGTGGATGAGTGACAGAATAAAAAACATAAAATTAGAAATAAAGTAATATAAGAAAATCTCAAAATGAGGCCAATAGGTGATAAAATATGAAAAAATAGAGTAAAATGATTTGATAATGTTAAATGAAAGCCTAAAATGACACCAGTCAAAGGTAGGGGTGCAACTTGGTACTGGGTCAGTCCGAACTTGCCCGACCCAACCCGATTTTAAAACCAAGTTTGGGTTTAGTTTTTGAAATTTTTTCAAATTACATTCGGTTTCAACCCGACTTGAAAAAATCTGAAACTAATACCGGGTTTATATCAACTCGGTATCAAAACCCAACCTAGTCCAAACCAGATATTCTCCCTAATTTATTAAAATATTTATATTTATTTATGTATTAAATATTTCAATTATAATTACAATAAAAGTTATTTCATATAATCATAACTTAGTTAAACGGTAATATGTTATTCTAAAACTTAAATATTATATGTATTTGTCTATAAAAGTCGAAATATATTACATTTACATTAGTTTTATTTGCAAATAATTATAAATATGCCAACTCTTTAAATTTATTAGATATATTAACTAATTATGTTAAATATAAGTCTCACTTTTATTAAACTTTAGATAATAATTTCATGTAATTTCATTTATTTTTCTTACCTTGATTGTTATGTGTAAATTCATTATGTTCATTATATTTAGAATTATTTTTAATTAAAAGGCTAACTTTCATCAAAATTAAATATATTATAGGTCATATAAATATATTCACATATAATTATTCATGTTCTAATGGAATAATATTTTAAAAAATTATTATCTCCGTTAGTAATTTCAACTTCTATTAGTTTGAAAATAACCTGAATTTCAACCCGAAACCAATACTGAAATCGATGTCAACTCGGTCCGAACCCAACCCGAACGCGAATTCTAATGTTAGGGTTTGGGTTTGGGTTCACCCAAACCCGATACAACCCGACCCGAGCCGCACCCCTAGTTAAGGGGCAGAGTCTATCCAAATAAAAGAAGATAAAAGAATAAGAGGAAAATACAATAAGACATGGATGAAAGCAATTAATTAAGATATGAAAATATTAAAATTTATTGAAAATTTAAGCTCGAATTGTCAAGAATGACGTAATAGGATCCATGCAACTAACTACACCTAAGTACGAAATGACTTATGATAATGATGATGATAATATATTAACTATCAAAAGATGTTACTTTTTATAAGATGTAAGTTAATAAAAACATGTTTGATAATAGGATAAAACAAGATGTATTATGAATGATTTTGAGTGTATTTGGGAAGTGATAAAACTTTTAGATGAAAAAGTTTTGGTATAAAAGTTTTAAAATTTGAAAAAAATGATATGATAGGGTAAGGATAATAATGAAAAGTAAAAAGAATAAAGTTAAAATAGATTGGTTGGTAGTGTAGAAATGACTAGAAAATAGAGTAGTCGTATATTAAGATATGAAAAAATGATTAAAAAATAAAGTAATTATGGAGAATGAAGAATTTGAGATTTACATTTTTATGTTAGGGGACGTTTGGTAACATTGGATGGGAAACGAGGGAAGGAAAATGTGGTAACACGGATTTCAATATCTATCATTTCACAACTAATCATTATATTTTTACACTTTTATCCCTATATTGTAATCATTTTTCCTATCAACTATCTTCCAACAAACCTATTTATTCCAACTTTACCCCTATTATTTCATATCAATCACACAATTTTCAAAATATTCTATTTTCCATTCCCACCAAATACCATATTTCCCACCACTTTCATATTCCCAAACATCCCCTTATTGCCAAACACACCCTTAGATTAACAAAGCTTAAGCATATTATTACTCATAAAATTTCATGAATATGCCTTCAATCATGAAAAAATTCATCAAAGAATATCTTAAGATTTTAACTATGCATTATGCCGTAAGATTTTGACCTGAACTGTTGAATGATGAGCCGGCCTACTGACTTGGAGTGTCCCAAACGGCCGAACCTGGAATGCGGCGCAGACAAGTCACACACACAAGCTAGGCCAGCAGCAAAAGCAGCCGTTGGCAATTGGGCGGCGTTGGCGTCGCTGCCCCTTTCGCGACAGGTGGTAGCTGCGTAACGCTGCAATCCCAGGAGCAGCAGCTGCAGCCACGTGAATGCGGCTGCCGATTCGCCTCCGAGCTTCAGCCGAGAGGGCGCGTGCGAGCCAGGGAGCAATGTCGGCAACCATTGCCGACGTGGCAGCCGTTTGAGCCGACAATGAAGCCCAGTTGGAGTGTCGGAACGTTTTCTGCCGCTTCTCCCCAACCTTTTCTTTCCTCTGCCTTTTTTGCATTTGCCTCCTCATAACTTCTTAGCTTTGCAATTTATTTCGAAGCAATTAAAATGCAAAATTACCCCCTACAAATGACCTTTCTACTATTTTATTAATCTCTCACTTTCAGAAACCCTCCCCTTTTTAATTTAATTTCAAGGGTGAGAGGTGGACTTGCAAAGACACCTACTTTTAAATTTCTAGGTTTATTTTAGCAAAATTTTTAAAATGAATTGAATCCATTTCAGTCCTTTTTAACATTTGAAAATGACTAAAGGCTTGTTTGGTAATGTATACGAGTGAGGAATCATGAGAATGTGTGAAAGTATGTTTTCCAATATTAATAATTACTTCTTCAATCATCATTTTTTTTTTATTTTTACTTTTATTCTTATATTTCAATCATTTTTCCTTCCAACAACCCTAATTATTCTAACTTTATTCGTATCATTTCTTATAAATAACACAATTTTCAAAATATTTTATTTCTCACTTCCATCCTACAATCCCAAAAATAATCAATTACTAAACATCCCCTAAATAAATGTGTTTCCACTAAAGATCAACGAAGTGGTATGGAAAATCATTTATGGTGGTGATTTTGCAAAGAGAAAGCCTAAACAGCAGTTATTTTGCCTGCCGTTTATTATAAATTTTCCAATTCCCTCCCAGCCTATAATTTCAAGACAAAGCGACACGCAACAGATGCACGCGACTGCCGCCCTCTCCTATCCTCTGTTCCCCCTTAAATAGACTCGCGGCCCGCTCGAAACGCCCAAGATTCCCATGTTCGAAACCTCGGCCATGGAAGGAGCGTGCAGCTCCAGCTCGGACTCGCAGCCAGGGCAGAGCAGCATCGCTTGCAGCGCCAGAGCGGGAAAGGCGTCTTCTTCTCCGTGCAAGCCCTACCGAGGCATCCGGATGCGGAAATGGGGGAAGTGGGTGGCGGAGATCAGGGAGCCGAACAAGCGGACCCGGATCTGGCTGGGATCCTACTCCACGCCCATGGCCGCCGCCAGAGCCTACGACACCGCCGTCTTCTACCTGCGGGGTCCGTCGGCGCGGCTCAATTTCCCGGAATTCGCTTGCGAGGAGCGGCTGCACGACCTGTCGGCGGCGGCGATAAGGAAGAAGGCGACTGAGGTGGGGGCCCGGGTGGACGCGGTGGAGAGAGGGCTGGTGAAGCCGCCGTCGCGGAGGGCGGCCTGGAAGAATCCCGACCTCAACGAGACGCCCAAGCCGGAGAGCTCCGACGACGAATACTACTGACTGCCCCCGCCCCACCTTGCTCGTGCGCTGGGGGAGAATACGTGCGATGATCTCAGGCATCAGTGCAAACATCTGATCCGCAGGCAAAAAAGCTCGATCGTCGCCTCCTTTTGATATTTTCTTTCTCTTCCTTTTTTTGTGGTTTATGTTCTGGGAACAAAAAAAAAAAAAAAAAAGATAGAAAATTAGAAAGTATTAGAAAGAAATTCGAGGTTCTTTCCTACAATCATGATGTTACTGGATCTTGCAATCGATTTGGATGCCCATGGCGACCATCGGTTCAATTGCTAGGATTTGGGGCTTCGAGAAAAGGAGTAAACCCCCAAAAAATCTGGCCGTGTAGGTGGGGCCATATTAGGTAGCGGTGGGGCCCTCTTGAAGGTTTCCGTGGGAGTTGAGCCGTGTAGGCAGCAGGCGGAAGGGAGGTGGGCTGTCGAGCTGCTGGCTACTGCGGGTGACGCGTTTCTGGGGGACGGGAGGGGGGTCCGAGGGGAGCGGCGGGCGGTTGCGTTTGTGGGCGGAGATGATGAGGCAAGGGGTTCTTGTGCCGTGCGCCGCGCGATGCTTTCGAGTTCCGAAGCGGATGGTTGTCAAACACGTGGTGTGCCATTTCGTTTTTTGTTATTTTTTATTTTTAAACTCTGTGCATGATACGTGTCTTTTGACGAAAGGAAAATCATTCGGGGCCTCTGCCATTGGAATAGTGGTGTGTGGATTGGGTTGGGGATATTGCGGCCAGATGACTTCGGCTGGTGATGCACAAGGGGAAATGGTGGCCAATGAATGCTAGCCGAATTCAAAATTTCAAACGCGGCTGGCTCCTTGTCAATCCACTTTTCACACGATGGTTGGAATGCATCGCCTTCAAAATCTGGGATTTTCTTTCTTTTCTGTTTTTTTTTTTTTTTTTCGATGGAAGAAATCTGGGATTTTAATGGAGGACAATTGATGTGACGAATGATAGGAAGTGCATCATCACTTTCTTTGTACTAACGCCTTTGTGGCTTGAACTCTTAATTCAATTTTATTTGATTGGCCTAAATGCTAGCAGGTATCACCTGCTCTTGGTAGCTGACGAGTTAGAAGTTAACACATACATGGTAATAGTAAACGCATTAGAGGATATTGTCGGAAAACTGGCAATAGGAAGGTATCTTACTAAGAGACTGCAATCTTATGCTACCGGGAGCATGCAACACGTGCTGCAGAGTGCATACACCTATTATTTTTTATTTTTTTTTCAAAATTTTTTATAAACTTGTTAAACTAAGTGTATTTAACGTATATATTAATTTTTACTATTTTTGGAGATTTTTAGATATTTATTTTGAATTTTTAAAAATCAGTGGCATTTTAGTAATTTAAAATTACCTAAAATACCACTGATTTTCAAAAATAAAAAATAAATATTTAAAATATCTCAAAAATGGTAAAAATTTATACACATATTAAATATATATATTAACATTACTATAAAAAATTTTGAAAAAAAAAATAAAAAAATAGGTGTATGCGCCCGGGAGCATGCAACACTGCATGCTCCAGGGAGCATAGGATTGCTGTCCCTTACTAAGACACAAACAGTTGCAAAATATCCTTGCTATAATTTATTGTCTCATGAATTTCAATTTATAATTGAATTATATGTACATGGGATTGCTGTCCCTTACTAAGACACAAACAGTTGCAAAATATCCTTGCTATAATTTATTGTCTCAGGAATTTCAATTTATAATTGAATTATATGTAATACAAGGGTGAATAGATATGTATTTGAGTCTTAATACGTATAGGCATTTGAGTCTTCTTTCATTTTATTTATTTTTATCTGAGCCCACATATAATCTTTATATGTAGATCAACATTTACCTTTTTTATTTTTTGTATATATTTTTTACGAAACTTAAAAAATAAAAAATCTTTATATACAGTATAATATTTATTTTTGAAATTTATAAAAAATGCATAAAATTTTAAAATGGTAAATTTAGACATATATAAATGTTATATATGGGCTTATAGAAAATTTTAAAAAATTAAAATGGAAAAACCTAAAAATACTTGTATGTATTAAGGCTCAATATGTTGAATGCGTTTAAGTGAGCAACCTAAAAATACTTGTATGTATTAAGGCTCAATATGTTGAATGCGTTTAAGTGAGCAACCTTTGCACGATCCTATGCAATCCATTGTAATTAGTATATTGCTTTTAGGAAGAGGTTTTTGGCACTCATGCCAATTTATAAGTAAAATATTTGCATTTATATCTGTTTAGGGTTGGAAACTTCAGGATTAAGCCTCCATGCATAACGACAGGCTAATGTGAAAAATTACTAAGAAAAGCTAATCATACAAGGCTTTACATGAAAAAATCTAGAGAGATCTGAGATTCTTTTGGAAAACCATGGAGAAATAATCACTATGGTGAAAGAGAAGTACGATAGGGAGGAGGCAAATGCGAAATCCTAAAGTTGTATAGGTATAAAAGATAAGGGGTGTGTTTGGTTACACATAAAACATGTCAATGAAAACTTTTCAATCAAAAACTTTTCACTTCTCATAACTACCTTATTTTTTAATTATTTTTTCACATTTTCCTATATAAACAACCCTACTTTTCAATGATTTCCACACAAATACCCATACAACTACCCTATCTATTTTAACTTTATTCTCTTTACACCTCATTATTACCCCTATCATATCACATCATTTTCTATCAACTTGACAACTTCTACTCTGAAAAATTTTCATCAAAAAGTTTTACCTCCAACCAAACACACCCAAGACAAATTGCCAACTATTGGAACTGCTTCTTTGCTCTCATTGAACCCTTTTATAGTTTTTTCCTTGGACTAAGTAGCCAAGGTAGTTATCAGCACTGGATCCGATTTGGTTCAACTTCTAAGTAATTTTGTAAGTTGCTTATGTAAGGATGTGGATTGTGTACTACTACGCAGCTAAGACGTGCAACCTAGGTTTGTATGGCCTCTGGACGTATTTTATTCAAATGCAAAATTTAATTGTTAGAGTGGCATCTCCTACTTAATGATCGAATCATATATAGAGGACTAGGAGCAAGAGTATGAAAATGCGTTGAAATAAATTATTTAAATGAACATCAAGGAGAATAGGAGAATGATGAACTAAGGCATGTTGAGGAACCTAGCTAGGGTGAAGGTAAGTTAGACAATGGTAAAACCTCCCCATATTTCAGGATATCTGGGGAGAGTTTTGATTTTAAGGCGTTATTATTGTGATTTTTCTTTGCCTTTTTTATGCGAACTTTGACATTTGTTGATGTCAAGTCCCGGTTACTCAGCTTAGGTCAATTACCCCTTTTTATTGTTCTAATGTCTTAGTAGGGGTACTAAACATGCCTGTGCAATTTTCGTGAAGTTTTACCATTTCTGAACCCATTAATTCCCTTAAAGCACTTTGGTTAGCGTTCATTTAACTCAGTTCTCATCATTTCAGCTTGGAAGATTGGCATATAATTGAATTAGAATAATGTACTATGAAATTCTTTTGATTCTTTTACACGCCACTTGTAACTTGCTTTTACATAGTCCTTAATCTGAATTGCCCATTTTTCATGAATTTAATTTCAAGTCAACATTTTTCTCAACCTTGAACATTTTCAACAAAATGAATTGAACACAAGATAACTTTCATTAGCAGAAGTTGACATAATATGCAATCTACATAAAACATGAAAAATAAACTTACGACTGTGAATTATACACCCCCCAAACTTGAGAGATGTATTTTCTTCAATGCATGATGACCTAAGATGACCTAATAAAGAAATACAAAGTAAAAATAAATAAATAAATAAATGAAAAGGACTAGGACTCCCTCATGAATCGGACTCGGTGGCATCCTCGTCCTCGCTCCGGGGGCATCGACAAGAAAGGTGGGAGAGTCAATGCGTCGATGTGGCGCTCCTCCATCAACCGTCTGAAATGGGCCTCCATTGTCCTGTTGGACTGCTGCAAAAACTTGGCTTGAGCTGCTATGAGGTTCTCCAGGTTGGTTAGTCACTTGCCTGTGGTTGGTGGTTGAGAGGAGGGTCCCGCTGATGGCACCGCCATAGGGCGAGTCGTGGCGGTGCGGACTTGTGGCTGGGTGCGGTAGCAGAGGTCATCGATGATTTCCTGGCAATTCAGGACTTCCTCCGTCGCTTTCCATCTGACTCCCGCCCATTTGCAGAGCCCAGTGACGAGGGATGGAAAGTAATAGCTGCCCTAAGGAGCTGTCGCGCTGGCGCAGATCTGGTAGTAGATCAGTCTTCCCACATTGATCGTCATCCCGCTATATATGGCATGCAGCAGGAGCGCCCTATCCATCGTGACCTCGCTGTCGTAGGTCAATGACATCATCCTGGCAGATATAGAATGGAATAGCATCCTCCCGTGATAGAGCATGTCGATGCGCTTGAAGGAAGTGAGCTGTCCGCCTGTCGACTTCCATGTCGGTGGCCTTTCGTAGAAATGACATGTGATGGAGTCGATGTCTCTGTCCTCTCCCTCCAAGAAGGCCTCATACATACGTGTTCTTCGGGATCTTCATCACGGCGTCGGGGCGCCCCGATGTGGCGCCTAGGCCCGATGTTCTTCAGTAATTTTTTTGAAATTTTGCTCCCAACCGCTTCTTAGCATGATCTTTATGAAATTGAGCTCCAAGTTATTCTTCTGCATAAAAAAAATAAACAAAAACAAAAACAAAAATAAAAATGAGTAATGAGTTGCCTCCCATTTAGCGCTAAGTTTAACGTACTCAGCCCGACGTTCCCGCTGTTTAATTATTTTTCAGTTCCACCACCTCCTTGAAGCGCTGTAGATCATCTCTCATATAATGCTTTAGACGTTGCCCATTCACGACGAAACTGTTGCCGGATGCCTCGTTGAATATCTCCATTGCTCTGTGCTCAGTCACCTTTATCACCACGAACGGTCCCGACCATCTGGATTTGAACTTACCTGGAAATAATTTCAATCTTGAATTGAAAAGCAAGACTCTCTGACCTGGCTCGAATCTCCATGGTAAAATCTTTTTGTCATTCTATTTCTTCACCTTTCCTTTATAGATCTTGGCATTTTCATAGGCTTGCATTCGAAATTTGTCCAACTCATTGAGTTGCAGCAATCGACGCTCCCCTGCTTGTTGCATGTCCAAGTTTAGTTTTTTAATCGCCCAATAAGCATCGCGTTCCAACTCCAGTGGCAGATGGCAATCTTTTCCATAAACCAGTTGGTAAAGAGACATTCCAAACTGGGTTTTGTAGGCAGTTTGATACGTCCATAGTGCATCGTCCAGTTTGATAGACCAGTCTTTACGAGATGACTCAATTATTTTCTCCAGAATTTGCTTTAATTCTTTGTTGGTCAACTCGACTTGTCCATTGGCTTGTGGATGATAAGTTTTCATCACCTTGTGGTGTATTCCATATTTGTGCAAAATTATCATGAACTGTCGATTACAAAAATGAGAGCCTCCATCACTAATGATCACCCGGGGCATGTCAAAATGAGTAAAAATATTCTTCTTGATGAATTTGAGAACCGTTTTGGCGTCGCTTGCTTTTGTGGGAATCACTTCTACCCATTTGGAAACATAATCCACAACCACTAGAATATATTGGTTTCCAAAAGAAGGAATGAATGGACCCATGAAGTTGATACCTCAAACATCGAATATTTCCACTTTAATGACATTAGTGAGAGACATGTCTTTTGGAAATATTACCTATCTGCTGGCATTGATCACATCTTTTGACATAAAAATGGGTGTCCTTGAATAACGTTGGCCAGTAAAATCCCGATTGAAGTATTTTTGCCGCAGTTTTATCTCCTTGGAAGTGACCCCCATACGGAGATGAATGACAGCTTTGCAATATTGATTCCTGTTCACATTCTGGAATATATCTCCGATATAAGTGATCTGGGCATTGCTTAAACAAGTATGGATCATCCTAGAAATAAAATTTCATGTCATGAATTTTTTTTCTTTGATGTGAATTCAGCTCCGGAGGGAACAGTCCACTGACGATGTAGTTTACGAATTCTGCGTACCATGGTGGACTGCCTGGGGAGATGGAGAATAGCTGCTCATCCGAGAACACTTCCCGAATCTGCTCCGTGTCTTGGGCTGGCTAGGATCTTTTGAGACAGGATAAATGGTCAGCAACCTAACTTTCGGCTCCTTTTCGGTCTTTAATTTCGAGGTTGAACTCTTATAGCAATAGGACTCACCGGATCAAGCGAGGTTTTGCATCCTTTTTCTTGATCAAATACTTAATAGGCGAATGGTCTGTGTACACGATCACTTTGGTCCCCACCAGATAGGCTCTGAATTTTTCTAATGCAGAAACCACTACTAGCAACTCTTTTTCTGTTGTGGTATAATTCATTTGTGCTTCATTCAAGGTTTTGCTAGCGTAGTAGATGGAATGAAAAACTCTGTTCTTTCGCTGGCCTAGTACCGCTCCCACTATGTAGTCGCTTGCATCGCACATCAATTCGAATGGGATGTTCCATTCTGAAGAAATAATGATTAGATAAATACCAATCTCTTTTTCAGCTCCTGGAATGAGTCCATGCATTCATTGGTGAACTCGAATGACGTATCTTTCTAGAGCAGCGAACATAGCGGCTTCGCTATCTTAGAGAAGTCTTTTATGAACCACCTGTAGAACCCTGCATGTCCCAGAAAACTGCGAATGCCTTTGACTGAGGTGGGTGGAGGCAATTTCTCAATCATCTCGATTTTAGCTTTGTCCACTTCAATTTTCTGTTTAGAGACCCGGTGCCCAAATACGATGCCCTCCTGTACCATAAAGCGACACTTTTCCCAGTTGAGAACCAAGTTCGTATCCTCACAACGCTGGAGCATCTTTGATAAGTTGGTTAGGCACTCATCATAGGAATTCCTGAATACCAAGAAATCATCCATGAATACCTCCAACAAGTCCTCCACCATGTCAATGAAAATGACCATCATACAACGCTGAAATGTCCATGGGGCGTTGCATAGGCCAAATGGCATTAGCTTGAATGCGAATGTGTCATATGGACATGTGAATGTGGTCTTTTATTGGTCCTCTGGTACTATCATTATTTGATGGTACCCTGAATAGCTGTCCAGAAAGCAAAAGAATTTTCTCCCCGCCAACTTGTCCAGCATCTGATCAATGAATGGGAACGGAAAGTGATCCTTTCGGGTGGCTTTTTTCAATTTGCAGTAGTCCATAAAAACTTGCCAACCAGTGACTATCTTGGTCAAAATCAACTCGTTGTTCTCGTTGAAGACGACCGTCATACAACCTTTCTTCGGGACGCACTGTACCGGGCTGACTTAAGAGCTATTGGAGATCAGATAAATAACGCCTAATCTAGCAATTTGATAATCTCCTTTTTGACCACTTCTTTCATGATTGGGTTCAACCTTCTCTGCGCTTCGATAGATGGCCTGAAATTCTCCTCCAATTGAATTTTATGCATGCAAAAGCACGGGTTGATGGCTCTGATGTCGACGATGGTCCATCCTATGGCCTTTTTGTGATTTTTGAGCACTCGGAGCAGTTTTTCTTCTTGCACGAGATCCAATGCAGAAGAAACAATCACCAGGAGTGAGGATTTTACTCCCAGGTAGGCATATCTGAGGTGCTTTGGCAGGGGTTTCAGCTCCAGAACAGGCGGCTTTTCGAATCTTAATCTTTTTTCCAAGCGTGACCATTGTCTTACTAAGTCTTTATGATTCTATGAATTGGTTAATTGAGTTGGTAGAGAAATTTTGGATGCAAAAATTAGACCAAATGTAGTGAGGTTATTTGACTTATTTATCACTACCAATGATGATTGAAACACTGAATGTGTAAACTGAAATAATATGGTTAAAAAGGAGATGATATCTGAAAATTAAGAGTTTTTGTTGTGATATTTTTAAACTCCTAATGATAAAAAGAAAAAGGGTGATAGTATATACAATGTTAATTGAGTGAGAAGAGATTTTTGATTAGGATTCTTGATAAGTGTATACGGTTTGAGATCATGGAACAAGGATTTATCTCTTGTCATGTGTCTTGAGTAGCAACTATCCATGAACCATGTGTTATCGGCTTTTGCTCTATGATAGCCTATAAAAAATATTCACATAAAGCTCATCTCTATTGTACCCATTTTATATGTCCATTTGGATTAGTAAGTCATTGGAGTCTACGTTGCTCTACTTTGGAAGGCACAAATCTAATGCTCTTTGGTATCCAAACTAATTTAGCACCTTGGCTGCATAATTTCTTAATTCTGCATTGATATATTTTGTGACCAAACTTGTTACAAAAATTTCATGTCCTTGGAAGTCTTGGAGTAGGGCTCTATGCACACTGTGGTTCCCAAGTTGACTTTTTAATTTAAGCAACATTGTTCAATTTTGGTTTGTGCTGAAAAGCAATTGCCTTGGCTTGTGGTTCCACCCATTTAAGAGCATTTGAATTGCTGCATTGACCTTACTCAAATGTGGAATACTCAAGTCCTCTTTTATTACTTTGGGTGGTTATGTTCAAAAACATTTTGATAATTTTTCTTGGATTAGAGAATTTGGCTAGTGATTCATTCAATGTTTCATTTTCTTTCTTTAGCCTTTCTATCTTATTTTTCAAATATTTGATCTCTTTGACTCGACATTCGACTCTTTCAACTAGTTCTTGATTTACTGCAATGGTGAGTCACATTGTCTTTTCTTTTGAGTATATTTGTTGCCTAGATTCTTGATTTCATCATGCAATGAATCATAAGCCTATTGTAACTCTTCTAACTTGTCACATTTGAGATAATCATGAGTAGATGAATAAATGACTTGGAATTAGAATGATCAAGTATAGAAGTTAACTTTTTACTATTTGTGTAATCAGTTGAGGCAGTTAATCCTTCCACTAATTCAATTGCAGTGAGGCAGTTCATGATATTTCTTCTTCTATTCTTGCCACATAGAAAATCTTTGCATAATTTGCAGCTTCAAGATCCTCATTTGATGAACTGCTTGTGGTGGATGTATCCTCATTCAGATACATTCCTCGGCCCTTAGGCTTTAGAAATCTTCCAAAATTGCTTCAATCTTTCCTTTAATTTGTTTTCTTTAGGTGTGGGACATTGAGCTTGTATATATCTCACTCCTCCACATCTATATCACTTAGTCACTTTTTTCTTCTTTTCCCTTCTACTTCTTGTTGGAAACAATTGTTGAAATCAAATGCAAAATATCTAAAGCATGTGTTTTGATGATTAACAACACAATTTGAGTATGTTTTAGCTACTAATATGTTTTGTGTAATATTTAAGGTTATAAAAATGAAAAATGTAAAGCATGACAGGCCAAGTCGATCCCCAAGTCAACTCAGGCATCGACTTAGGCCAAGTCGATCCTCAAGTCAACTCCAGCATCGATTTCAAGGCCCGTTTTTTTGTTCAGCGCTGAAATTAGGGACCAAGAGTGCCGAAATCGCAAATGAAGTCGACTCCACATACGACTTGGACGAAGTCGCAGGCCAAGTCGATTCCAGCATCGACTTCAGTATAATAGTGCAGAACTTGAAAGCCAAGTCGACTCTATGTCAAACTTGAGTGAAGTTGAAAACCAAGTCGACTCAAATATTCGACTTGGAACAAATGAAGATTAAAACAAGACCAAAGGCAAGCAAGTTGCATGAATTCATCCATTTAAATCAAAGACTATAAATTAGACATGTTCATGCATACCAAGACTCAATTTTTCACGATTCCAAGACATGAAGCTAAAGGATTTTTATGCAAAGTGAATATACTAAATTTCAAATGATGCAAATCAAAGGAAGAACACTTATGTTGAAGAAGTTAAGCAAGCAAAGACATTTCAAAAGAGTTTAAGCTCATTTGGCAAGATAAGGAGGTCAAGTCGCAAACGAAGTCGACTCCAGCATCGACTTGGGTCAAGTCCAAGACCAAGTCGACCTAAAAGACAGACTTGGAAAATGAAGAATTCGAAGTCGCACCCGAAGTCGACTACATATGTGACTTGGGTCAAGTCCAAGGCCAAGTCGACCCGATGAAGAACTTGAACAGCTTGAGCACAGCCAAAGTCGCACCCGAAGTCGACTCCAGTATGTGACATAGGTGAAGTCGCACTCGAAGTCGACTCCATCTGTGACTTGGGGTCATAACGTTCGAAATTTTTAATGTTGACACATTTATTATGTGCCAACCAACTCCACAACATTCAAAATTCTCCCTCCTCTATATATAGACACTCAAGCAAACGTGAAAATACAGAAGATAGAGCAGAAAAAGAGGAAAGAAGAGATACTAAGAGTTATATTCTACTTCTTCTACATTTGAGTAATCTATACACGATTAAAGGAAGAATAAGCTTCAACTTGCTGTTTGCTTCAACGCAGATCAATTTTTCGCTTCTACGAATTCTTCCTCGAGCCGAAACTTGCTACACAAATCTGTAAAGTGTAGATTTCTGTCATTTCATCCTGTTATTTGGTTTTTGATGCTTGGTTTGATTTTGGTGTTTCAAACCAAGTTGTAGCAAAGTAGGGTTGTGACTGGAGTGGAACTCGTCACCTACTTGTGCTACGTGTTGTATATGCCCCCTAGAGCTGAAATCTAGAAGAGAACGAAGGCTCTAGTTGTATATGCCCCCTAGAGCTAGAATCTAGAAGAGAGCGAAGGCTCTAGTTGTATTCACGGAATACATAGTGAAACCCAAGTCAAAAGGAGTGTGGGCTTGGAAGAGTGGAGTATGGAAGGTTGCCCGAACCACTATAAATCTTGTCTATTATTTTTCATTTCCGCTTTCATTATCTTATTGTTTTCCATTTGTCTCATTAAAGGGGATTAAACTAAACCGGGGTAAAGTTTCTAATTTAAGTTCAAAATTTTTAAATACCCAATTCACCCCTCCCCTCTTGGGTAATTGTCATCAACTCAGGACGAATACTTCTATTCTTGAATCCTTTAGAGTCAAAACTCTTTTCTTTCGACACAAATTTTTGGAATTTCCTTGTGAGGAGAGCAATTTCCTTATCTTCATTTTGGGAAGATGGCATAGACTCGCCCGATCTTTGTGTTACTTTCAATACGATAGCTCTCTTCCCCTTATGGTGTTCCTCATTCCTTTTCTTTATCAGCTCATAAGACATGAGTAAGCTAGTAAAGTCTTCTAGCTTCAACGTGATCCTTTACTTCATCAATGACTATGATCTTTGAAGTCCACGACTCGAGTAGAGTTCTTAGGATCTTCATAACCTATTCAGATTCAAAAATAGCTTTTTCGAGACCTTTTAGTATGTTTAGTAATCATAAAAAATCTAGTAAATATTTCAAATATATTTTAAGTGTTTAGCATTTTAAAATTTTCTAATTCTCCAATCAAAATATTTCTTTTAGTCCCGTAGACTTGAAAAGTATCCTCATATATTGAGATTAGTGTATCCTATATCTCTTTAATAGTTAAACAAGAAGATACCCTATCATACTCAGCTGCAGTTAAGGCACAAAAGAGAGAGTTCATTGCTTTGGCAATATTTTTTACCAATTTGACTTCCTCCTCATTCCATTCAGAGGCTTTCTCACCTTTGGGTAATGTAACACCATCTTGGATTGTAATTTAAGAGTTCATATCTGTAGTTATGACTAGTTGTTTCATTCTCAACTTCTAGTAATCGAAGTTATTATCGTCGAATGGAGGTGGCTTAGTGAATGATTGACCCTCAGCAAAAATAGGTGTGGAAGTTGATTGAGATGTCATTTAACTAAGATTTTTTTGGTGTAAACTCAAGGACCTGCTCTGATACCACTTGTTGGTCCCAAATTTATAGCAAAATCCAAGAGGGGAGGGCGAATTTGGTTCTTAAAAATATTTTGGTGTATTAGTTGCACTTCATCGAATAAAGATAGTGTTGGCTTAATGGTTATAAGTGTTGCACAATGATGAGTAGAGACTGTCAATTAGGAAATCCTTGCGGGCTATGTTTGGATTCTCACCACAACTACATAGGTCGTATATTATAGTATATAAAATATCGATTTACAGAGAATTCAGGACTTAAAACGTTGGATTTAAATACTTTATAACTGGAGAATAAGATAAGAAGAAGAAAGAATAACAAAAAAAGTAAATATGTACAATACAAAACAAGGATTAGAAATCACAAGAATTGAGAGCACCTAAGATCTAGGAATGCATATATGTCTTTTGAAATGGATACGTGAAACGCTTATTCAATCCGGATATTATGTATTAAAAGAGAACAAACCTTAAATTATCCTTGCACCTTCTCTCAAAACCTGCAAAGCGTAATCCTAATATATTCTTAACCACCTATTTTCATAGGATTAAGTCAATTAGGATTCATTAAATTCTGTGGCCATTCATGGTATTTCTCAAAGTTATTATGCCTATTTTCATAATTTTAGATTTCCAAGTTAATATCTTGATTATTATATATTAGACTTCCACCTTTCGGTTCCTTTACCTAATATATGAGAATCATTGCCAAAGTGTAGGTCTTCATACAAAGCAAGTATTAAATCACAAGATATTAAATTAACACATAACATCATTCACAAATAAATCAAACCACGATATTCAATATATTATACATGTGCTACATCATAAACTCTAGATTAAGGGCTTAGCTTAACATGTTCAAAATAAAATTAAAGCATAAAGAATATTTTATCTCAAACTCATCTCAAACAAGACTATTAAACTCACAAAAAAAGAAGAAAAGAAAGCTTATTGATTAGAAGCTTCAATGGTGTCTTAAATGCCTCAAACAACTTGTCGCTTTGCTCCTTGCCTTATACTCTATGTCTTCTCTCGCTTTCCAGACTTCAGCCTAAGCTCTAGGATGCCTTGAGACATTTCTAAAAGGTGTTTATATAGATTTTTAGAGGAGGCTTGCATACGGAGTTTGATTTGCACAAGAATTTGCGTAGCTAGGGTCCCACACAGTTTGTACCATCTGGCACTCTGAAGTGCACAATTCCATGCGTAGCTTTGCAAAATTTCGTCTCGCTTTGCCTTGATTTGCATCGAAGCTTTCCGGACATATTTTAGACTACCTTGATCCTCATTTTAACTCTTTTAAGTTCTTCAAAATCATCAAATCAAATGCAGTCTTGATCCTTGAGCTTTGAACTTCTCAAAACAAACACATGTTTTGCTGAATAAGTATATCATCTTCAACTGCTCACAACTTTTGATCTGGGATGAGTTACAGAAGCCACAGTATATCAACGGAAGACATTTTTTGAGCTCTTCGACGTAGCAACTAAGGTATGTCTAGTTGAGCACATTTTCGATGTCAAAATCTATTGTTTTTATATAATTCAAAGCCCCAGAGTTGCATGTGCTTTCCTGCTTTGCACAAATTGATGAAAATCCTGCCCAGGCGCCACCCTACATGCCTTAACCAGAATCCCCAGCACCTCACACAACAGAATGCTTCCAGAGAGTTGGCACCTAGGCACCACTTCACTAATAGGCAGACAAGTTCCAGGAGAGTTTTAAGGCCACAAGATAGAATTGCTTCTAGTGCATGACATGATTGTACAAATATTTTGAAAAGTTTTCAATTCATAAAAACATCTAGGGAGTTGGCGCCTAGGCGCCAAGGCATGAACTCTCAAGGTATTTAGAAAGGTTTCAAAGTCACCCATGCACATAGAGAGTTGGCGCCTAGGCGCCACTACGCATCCGTACATGCGGATTTCTGTACGTGTGCTACGCAAATCAACTATTTTAAATAGAAACCTAGGGGGTCGTGCGCGAGAGAGAGAGCCCTGACGGAATAGACACCCAGAGAAGGAAAAGAACTCGTTTTGAAGCGCAGATTGGAGAGAAGATTCAACCCCGTTGGTGGAAACTGCCGGAAAACCAGTTTTCTCTTCATCATTCTATTTTTCTTTCTCTATTTTTCTAGATACTTACAATATGGATGTAAAGGATTTTTATATCATATCTTTGAGCTAAACTTCTTTTAGATGGATAATTAAGATGAATTGATATCTAACTATATTGTATTGGTTCTTTAAGATTTAGGAATGAATATTTGATTTCTATGTGATTTTGCGTTGTGGATTTACCCTTGCATGTGATGTTTAATGCTTTTTACAAGATTAGATATCTTTTAAGATGATTTAATTGCATGATTAATCTTTGGAAAAGAAAAATCTCTGCTACATCTATGTGTAGGGCATAGGTTTCCTCTTTACTAAGGGAAGTTGTTTAATGGATAGGAATATACCGTTAAACCCTATATAGTCAATGAACAAGTTATGAATCTATCAATTTCACTTTATTTAATGGCATGAGAACATAACGATTGAATATGGTGTAATTAGCTTTATATGCGTTAGAAGACACATGTAAAGATTACTGAACTTGGACTAGTACATCCCTGCGAAATCTCATGAAAAAAAACCAATGCGATATAGTTTAGATTCAAGGATTCCGAACTATCTATCTGCCATTCCTAATTGGTAAACTCGTTTTTAGTATTCCAGTTGTTCCGCGAACTCTTTTCTATTTTCTTTTTGCGTTTGATAGTTTTAGTTTTAAATTCAAAATCTAAAATTTTTTACTCACTGAAAGCAATTAAACTGATTAATAATCTCAGTTAAATTAATTCCTCATGGGAACGATACTCTACTTACTTTTTATTACTTGATTTGGCACGTATACTTGCGTTTAAAGTAAGTGCTTTAATAGATATATACGAAGCTCATCAAGTTTTTGGCGTCGTTGCCGGAGAATTTGGTTTAACTAATTATTGATTAGTTTTATTTCTTTCTTGTACGATTCTGTAATCATAGTTTATTTTTATAATTTCTTTAGTTTAAAATTTTTTTGCTAGTTTCAATTGAATTGGTTTTTACAGGGATAATTGTGTTTGCATGCGCCGAGGCAGGGCCAGCAAGGAGGTCATTAGTCCTTGCAATCTAGAACCAGAGAGAACCTATTTGAGCAGGTCTCACAAGAGCAGGGAAGCTAGGAGTCAACAATATACTATGGAGCGCATTGGGAATCAAGACGAGAACATTCATGCAGACTAACACGGAAATCAAGGGGTTGAGGTTCTAATTCATCCACCACAAGATGATTTGGACCAACCTATTTAGGATCTCATTGCGCTAGGACAAATGCAATTCAGACTAGCATCGCACCTCCTTCTATCGACACCAACAACTTTGAAATGAAACCGGTGATTTTTCAAATGCTCCAATCCATTGGGCAGTTTGAAGGTTTGTCTTCTGAAGATCCACACCGCCATCTGCGGAATTTTTTGCAGATCATGAACACATTCAAGCAGAATGGAGTCTCCGACTAAGCAATGCTGCTACGGACCTTCCCATTTTCACTGAGGGATAGAGCTTCGGAGTGGCTAGGTTCTCTACTATCAAATTTTGTCAATACGTGGAATGAATCGGATCAGAAGTTTTTGGAGAAATATTTTCTGCCTGCCAAGTTAGCCAAACTGAGGATGGACATAGTCTCATCCAAACAACACGGAGAGGAGACTCTATTAGAGGCGTGGGATCGGTTCAAAGACCTACTCCAGAAGTGTCCACATCTTGGAATTCATCCGTGGGTTCAAATCTAGATTTTCTACAACAGTCTCCAAGATTCCACCCGTCATATGGTGGATTCATCGTCAAACGGTTGTTTGCTAAGGAAAAGCTACCGAGAATCATACGCCCTGCTTGAAAACATGGTGGCCAACACCTATCAATTGTCATCTGACAAAAGCTGAAGTGGTGGTCTACTTCAATTGGATTTAGTTTCATAGATAAAGGCCCACATCGAATCTCTATCCAGGTAAATCCAGAATTTATCCAAGCCTGCCAACATCAATGCAGTAGGGGCGTCTACACCACAATAGCCGTCAACAGAAGATATTTGCACGTGGTGTGGAGAATTCGGCCATCCCAGTGATCAATTTGCCTCAAATCTGGAGTCCATTAATTACGTAGAAAATTTTCAGAGAAATCCAGCAAATCCATATGCAAACAACTACAACCCAGGCTGGAGGAATCATCTCAATTTCTCATGGAATAAACAGACGAGGCCAAATCAGCTACCAGGATTCTCACAACAGCCATCGCAGCAACAACTAGCAAGACCAGTCACTAGAAATTGCAAATATTTTTCAAAATATGATGAAAATTTTGTGCAATGATTGATTAGAGTAATTATTAGGATAGTGAAAGAAATCATCAAAGAAAATAATGTAATGCATTCACCCTAGCACTTGAAATTAACATTGTCCTGAATGTCAAAATAATTTATTCAATCAAACATGTATGTCAATAAGTGAGTGTTTTTAGTGAGATTTGTCATCTTCTCTGTTAATTTGTTAAGGCCTTCAAATTGCATTCTTCCTTAGCGAGTTCCTCCAAAACACCAAATGAAAACTCTAAATAAAAATATCCAATCTTTCATAAACAAGTTCATACAGATTTTTCTCTAATTTTTGCTGTAGCTCATTTCACATATTTGTGTTTCTCTCCTCGAACAAACTTGGATTATCACCAAGCATGATATCCAATGACTCCTTTTGCAGCATCATTTTGTGAGAATAACCTGTGATGTCAAATATGTTTTTAGTGGCTAAGTAAGGATCTAAATAAAATGAGAGAATTTTTTTTCTAAAGTTATGATCATCCATGTCCATCATTTCAAGATTTATGCAATGTTCGATAGCTTTCTTTGAGAAAACAAGTGATGGCCTCTGTATCTCAAATGGTATGGATGACGTCTTTGTCTCTACTTCTTTAGATGAGTTGGCCGCTTTTACTTTTTCACTACTTTCATTTTGCATTTCCTTAGGATTTGACTGATTTTAAATTTACTCTTGGCTATTATCTTGCACCTCATTCTTTGCTTGATTCTCATAGTTCAAAGTGACTTTCTGATATGGATGGTTCGAAATCTGCACTTGTTCATATGTATGCATCTCATTCTCTGCCTGACTTCATCACTCGAGAAGATATCATAATAATTCTCTAAAAAAGTCACAGTCCATGCATGGTTGATTAGGAGGCTCATTACAATTCTCATTTGACTGATTGCCCTGTTCTGTAACCTACTCTTCTAGTACCAGAGCACATGTTTTAGTTGGGCAATTTCTTCATCAAACTATTACAGTTGTTGTTGCACTCATTGTTGTGTTGCCTCCTCTTGTTTAAGAATTTATGTTAAAATTTTATCAATATAAGATTCTTTTAGGCTGTAGTGAAATTATTGGTGGAATGGAGAGAGAAAAATTTTACAACATATTTTCATAGTTAAATTTATGAGGTTGAGGTAAAAAGCAGTTTTAATTATATTGAAAGAAAATATTATCGGACCAAGGAAAGTTTGAATGTATAGGTCCGTTAAGATTGTGAGTGCTTAAGAAAGAGTTTTCAATAAAATGTGAGTTGACCTGGTTATAATAATTTTTTATCTCATATCTCAAGTCTTGTTGATATGATGCATTTATCATTGAAGTCCCTTCTCCATATGAATTGTACCTGTGTGCTTTCATAATTAACTAGTTTATTATTTCATAATTCTAATGAAATGGTCTAGCAACCATCCTATCATTATACTATTAATTATGGTGTGCCATCAAGTAACTTCTAAAAATAAAGAACAAAAAGAATTATTTAGAAAAAGAATAGACAAAGAAAGATAAAGTAGAGAAAGAAAAGTGTTCAAACATAAAGTCCTAAATAATGCCAAATTTCTTAGCAACAACACCAAAATACTTGTTGCAATCTCTTCACAAGTGCACGGTTCATATATTGTAATATATAAAATATCAATTACACAAGGAATTCAAGACTTAAGATGTTGTTTTTAAACAATGATATAAAAAACAAAAAGGGTAAAGTGAAAGGAAAGAAATAATATAAGAAAAAGGTTAATCTTAAGAATGCAGAATGAAGAAATAAAAGTCAAATGATACAAGCACCTAAGATCTAGAGTTTCCCATATGACATCTTCAACGGATACGTAGATTGCTTATTTAATCAGGATATTATGCGTTAAAGAAGAACAAATTATCCTTGCACCTTTTCTCAAAACTTGTAAGGCGTAATCCTAATATTTTTTAACCACCTATTCTAATAGGATTAAGTCAATTAAAATTCATTAAGTTCTGTGGATGTTCATGGAATTCTCAAGGTGATCATGTTTATTTTCATGACCTTAGATTTTGTTAAGACACTTCTATATTATATATTTTCAATATTAATTAAGAAAAACTTGAGCGTTTAAGATGATTTTAATCATATTTTATTTTATTTAGCTTTATTTATCATAAAACACTTACAATTGAGTGGTATATACAAAATCAGGTGAAATCGGTGCAAAACACACGTGATTCTCGAAGAGTCGAACATGAGGACTAAGACCTACTCTATTTGATGATTTAGAAGAATCAAGAGGAGGCAAAACAATAATCAACACAGGTTAAAACATGTGACTTGAATTTTTCTTAGGTCTAGTCGTTAAGTAATTTTTGTACAAGTTCAAAGACTTAATAAGTTTTTAGGTCTAATAAAGTTATGTAATTAATCCACGCTTGCATTGATTTTGCACAAATCCTTTGAGGTGCTCTCTACATAAACACCTCGTAGGAATGTCCCAAGGCATCTTAGAATGTCCTTGGAGCTAGAGTTGAGGTCTGGGAACGAGAGGAGTGAAGAGCACTAGGTAAGAGGCGAGATAGCGAGTTTCTTGTAGGTAAGAGGCGAGATAGCGAGTTGCTTGGAGCGATTGAGACACCATCACAGCTTCCAATCAATAAGCTTTTCTTTTCTTTTCTTTTTTTTAATTTTAGCTGTCTTGTTTATGATGGATATTAGATATAATATTATTTTGTATTTGATTTTGATTGCAAACATGCTAGGTTAAACCCGTTATCTAGGGTTTAGGATGTAGCGTGCGTCCGATGTAGCAAATATTGTGATTTGATTATTTAAGATATTTTATATTAATTTAATATCTTATAATGTAATGCTTACCTAGTGTTTGAGCTCCTACTTTGGTAATGATTCTCATATATTAGGTGAAGGAACCAAAAGGTGGAAAGTTTAATATACGACAATCACGATATTAAACCTGGAAATCTAAGGCTATCAAAATAGGCATGATAACCTTGAGGAATCCCATAAACTTTCATAGAACTTAATGGATTATCATAAAACTTAATGGATTCTAATTGACTTAATCGCATAAAAATAGGTGGTCAAAAAGATTAGACTGCACCTTGTAGTTCCAAAAAAGGTACAAGGATACTGTAGGGATAGTTCTCCTTTAATATATAATATCTGGATTAAGTAAGTACTCTATGTATCCATTGCAGAAGATGTATGTTAAACCCTAGATCCTAAGTACTCACATCCCTTGACATTTAATTCTCGTTTCATGTTCTTAAGATCAACCTTTTCTTTTATTATTTCTTTTCTTTCACTCTATCACTTTTTGTGTTTAATATAAGTGTTTGAATCCAAAATCTTAAGTCCTGAATTTCTTGTGGATCGATATTATATATTATAATCTATAACTCGTGAACTTGCAGTGAGATTGTGAACAAGTATTTTGACGCTATTATCGAGGAATTCGGCATTATTTAGGGCTTTGTATTTAAACATTTTTCTTCTCTTTCTTTATTCTTCTTTGTATATTCTCTTTCTAGATATTTTCTTCTTTCTCTTTTTTTCCTCTTCTACTCTATCTCTCTTTGATATTATTTTTAGGTAATTTTTCTTTATTTAGAAGTTGTTTGATGACATACTATAATCAGTGGTATGTGATAGAACGAGTGTTAGATCTTTTCACGATGATAGGATGGTTACTAGTGAATTTTAGGAGAATTATGAAACAGAGGAAGTGTACAATTTATATGGAGAAGTGACTTTAATGATAAATTCACCATACCAACAAGTCTAGGGATATGAGCAGGAAAATTATTATAACTATGATAATCCCTATCACGTTGAAAACCCTTTCTCAAGCACTTACAATCATGATGGGCCTACACATTCAAATTTTTCTTAGTCCTATAATTATTTGAACTGCTTTCCACCTCAATCTCATGAATTTTACTATGAAAATATGTTAGAAAAATTTTCTCCCTCCATTCTAATAATAATTTCATCACAATCTGAAGAATCTGCAACTGACTTTAAAACAGTTTCTTCAGGAATTTAATCAAATCAATGAGTGCCTTCTAATTCTAGGAAAAAAAGTTACACAACAAGCCAACCATCTAAATGAGAACTTTAACGACCCTCTTAGTCAACCATGCATGGACTCTATGAATTTTTCTGAAGATTATTGTAAAATCATCTCAAGTGATAAGGATCAAGTAGAGGATGAGATGCATGTAGATGAATAAAAATAAAATCAAAACTAGGCATATCATAGAGAAATTCTAAATAATGAGAATCAGGAGGAGGATGTGGTGCAAGATGAGGACAAAGAGAAAATTCAAGATCAATCAAACCCTAAAGAAGTGAAAGATAAAAGCAGTGGGGAAGAGATGATAATCAACCATTTGAAGAATATTGTACTGAATGTGTTGCATCAACTCTTTGATTACCCCTTTGATTGAAAAAATACTGTGCTCAACGAATATTATGCCAAAATTTTTATTTTTTTGAATTTTTGCTAAATTTTGTTTAAAATATGCATATAGTTGACTTTGGATTGATTTGGACCCCACTTTGAACTCTCGTGATTCCTTTAAGAAGACCAGACTTGAAATTTTAAAAATTATAAGTTAGGCAAATAATTGAATTCTAGTAAAATATTATATTTATTTTTGAACATGTACTTGTTGAAAATACCTATATTTATGTCCTAGATTGCTTGATGAAGCTGATATATTGAGGTACCAATTTTGTTTTCTTTCAAATCTAAAGTAATTCTTTCTAATTTGTCAAAACTTATTTCTAATATACATAGTGATGAATCGAAGAAGGTAGTTTTTCCCATATGCATAAGAATCTCATTGTGGTTAAAGGATTTCTAAAGTTAATGCTCAACTTGACTTGTTTATAGAATATGATTAAGGTATTCCTTTATTTGATGAGCATATTTATGAGAGTATTACTATTGTTCACCCTTTTGAGCCTAAAATTTCTTTCTAAAATTCCCACTATTTGAATTGAATCGACTTTAAATTTAAATTTTGGGCTAAAATGCATAATGGGAATGAATTTAGCCACATGGCTTGTGCAATAATAAAAATTACTCTCTAGATACCCCATAAATAGGGTGAGAGGAGTTGTTTGTAAAAAAAAATATTCCCTAGATACCCTGAAATATGGCGAAGAGGTTATTACTGGACTTGGTTTGAAAAGCTAAAAAAAGAAAAAAAATGCTAAATCAAGGGTAAGAAGAGGCTTGAAAAATAAAAAATAATAAAAACACTTAGTGTAGGGGGAATTTATTTCATTATGCACGCAAGTCTCAAATCAAAGCTAAAGATGGTTCAACTTTTAAATCTTGCTATGAACTTAATCGTTGTCCTATTAAAGTCCTTATGATTCTATGATCTAGTCAAGTGAGTTAGTGGAGGAAATTTTGATGCCATATTTGATGAAATGTATGTGAGATTACTTTCTATATTACTACCATTAATTAAAAGATTAAATGTGTATTGAAAAATTACATAAAAATGGGAAGATATATGAGGAATAGGAGTTTGTATTATAGGGATTTTTTAACTCTTATTAATTAAAAGTAGAAAACGTAATAATGTATACAGTGTTAGTGGAGTGTTTGCAATCTCACCGCGAGTGCACGGGTCGTAGATTGTAGTATATAAATTATCGATCCACAAAGAATTTGAGACTATAAACTTTGCTTTTAAACATTTTCATGTAGAATATAATGAGAATAAAGTAAATAAAATGGAATAAAAAGTAAAAAAAAAAAGTGGGAAGAGAAAATAAAAAGGATGAGAGTACCTAGTGTTTAGGGTTTCATATGCGTCTTTTGCAATAGGTAGTAGTATAATTATTTAATCTAGATATTATTTGTTAAAAGAGAACAAACCCTAATTTACTTTTGCATCTTCTCTTAAAACCTATAACGCGTACTCTAATTTTCTTAACCACCTATTCTGATGGGATTAAGTTAATTAGAATCCATTGAGTTCTATGGCTTATTCATGGAATTCCTCAAGATCATTATGCCTATTCTCATGGTTTTAGACTTCCAAGTTTAATATTTTGATTGTCGTATATTAGGTTTTACTTCTTGGTTCTGTCACCTAATACATGGAATCATACCAAAGTACGGACCTGTGTACAAAGCAGGCATTAAAATCATAAGATATTAAATTAACAATAATATCGATCATAAATAAATTAAAACCACACACCACACTACATTGTACGCATGATACATCCAAAACCCTAGATTTAGGGCTTAGCCAAGCATATTTAAGTTCAAAATAAAATTAAAATTCAAACTCATCTTAAACCAGGCAATTAAAATTAAAAAAGAAAAGAGAAAGAAAAGCTTAATGGTTGGAAGCCTGATGGTGTGTCGATCGTTCCACGCAAATCTCCGCTCTGCCTCTTACCTTGTGCTCTCCACCCTGCTGCTCCTCTCTCTAATTTCTCCCCTCGATTTTTTGTGTAAAAATTGTGTGAAGTTTTCTGCTATAATATTCTCCTCCCCCTTAGCATGTTGTGAAACTGTGATCGTCCACTTTGCGAACTCAATTCGTGCTTAGATTGTCTACACAGTTTTCAATCTCCATGCATTTGCATCTTTACTTTATGCAATTTTAATTGCGTTGTGTGAAAATTGGACGGCTACAATATGAACAGTAGAAGCTTAGAGATGGACAACTAGATGCACTAATTTAGCTTGAATTATTCTGGTTGGCACAAGCTGCAGTGAGACTTTGAATGGTGCATGGCTTGGAATTAGTGCTTAGGAATGTGGAAACTTGGACTGTTGTTGATGAGGATTGGACAACCAAAAATTTCTATATCGTTCAAATAATGGCTGTTGAATTTTCAGACGACTTGGATTTTGACATGGGAGGTAATTTAACTGCTGGAAAATGGATGACCAGTTTGGATTTGATTACGTGAAGAGCTTGGACAGATGAACAGTTAATTGGTCTTAATGAAATTAACGGATGGCAAAAATCATTTGACATTAATGGATGGCTGAAAATTTCCAGATTGGCCGATCATAGGTGGTGCTTGCTTTTGATGGTGGAGATGAAATATTGAATGGCTGGAGAAATCTGGACGATTGATGGTGGACCGCTGCATGGAATTTTGGACGGTCAGCTTAGACCTTCTTGATCATAGCCTAGTCACGTGATCTGCCTAGTGGGCCCCACACCTAGACTTATTAATCTGCAATAAAAATTAATTAAATTATTCATTCATCAAATTCATCACAGGTTATTAATAAAAATATTTCAAGCCCATTTAATTTCATAGCAACAAATAAAATGTAATTTCAAGACAAAAGATTACAAAAATTATTTAAATAACTTGAAATTAATATTGAATACCCAACTATTGCAAAAACATATTTTAAATCAAATTTCACAATAAACTTAATTAATTATCCACCAAATTAGTATAAAATATCCATAAAATATATTATTAATCACCAATTATCTTAGACTGAGAAGGGACTTTTGATTTGGGATTTTGACAAGTGCTATGTTCCCAAATTTTTTGATTTTATAGTGTCACTTGTTTTTGATTTATACTCACTTTTTCCTCAAAGTTTTTGAAAGGCCAATTCTCGAAATTTTGTGATCTAATGTTCTATCTTTGCTTGAGAACAAGCAAAGGTTCAAGTGTGGGGTATTTGTTAAGTCATTTTTATATTATATATTTTGAATATTAATTGAGAAGAATTTGAGTGTTTAAGATAATTTGAACTATATTTTAATTGATTTAGCTCTATTTTCCATAAAATACTCACAATTGAGTTGTATGTGCAAATTCAAGTGAAATTGGTGCAAAACATGCATAATTGTCCAAAAGTCGAAGCATGAGGATCAAGACTCACTCTATTTGATGATTTAGAAGAATCAAGAGAAGGAAAAACAGTGATCAACATAGGTTAAAATGTCTTTCACACATGACTTGAATTCTTCTTAGGTCTAGTAAAAAAATTTAATGTTTAGAAACCTAATAAGTTTTTAGGTCTGTAATGATTTTGCACAAATCCTAGGAACATCTTAAGGCATCTTAGAATGTCCTTAGAGCTAAGGTTGGGGTCCAGGAGTGGAGAAGTGAAGAGCACGAGGCAAGATGGGAGGCGGCGAATTGCCGGAAGTGGTCAAGATACCATTGTGGCTTCCAATCAATAAGCTTTTCCTTTCTTTTTTCTTTTGATTTTAGTTGTCTTATTTATGATGGATATTGGATACAATATTATTATGTTTGATTTTGATTATAAACATGCTAGGCTACACCCATTATCTAGGGTTTAGGATGTAACATGCATCCAATATAGTAGATATTGCGATTTGATTATTTAAGATATTTTGCGTTAATTTAATATCTTATTATTTAATATTTGCCTAGTGTTTGAGCTTCCACTTTGGTAATAATTCCCATATATTAGGTGAAGAAACCGAAAGATAGAAAGTCTAGGAAATCGAAGACTATAAAAATAGGCATGATGACCTTAAGAAATCTCATGAACTTTCATAGAATTTAATGAATTCTAATTGACCTAATTCCATGAAAATAGGTGTTTAAGAAGATTAGGGTATGCCTATAAGTTTCGAAAGAAGGTGCAAGGATAAATAGGGATAATTCTCCTTTAACACGTAATATCTAGATTAAGTAATCACTCCATGTATCTATTGTAGAAGATGTATGTGAAGCTCTAGATCCTAAGTACTCGCATCCTTTAACCTTTAATTCTCGTTTCATGTTCTTGAGATCAACCTTTTCTTTTGTTATTTTTTTTCCATTCACTCTATCACTTTTTGTGTTTAATATAAGTGTTTGAATCCAACATATTAAGTCGTGAATTCCCTGTAGATCGATATTTATATATTACAATCTACGACCCATGTACTTGTGGTGAGATTGAGAATAGATTTTCAAGTTTAATAGCTTGATTGTCGTATATTAGACTCCCACCTTTGAGTTGTTTAAATCCAACGTCTTAGGTCCCGAATTTCCTATAGGATTGATATTTTATATACTATAATTTATGACCCATGCACTTGCGAAGATATTGCAAATAAGTATTTTGGTGCCGTTGTCGAGGGACTAGGCATTATTTAGGATTTTATATATAAACGCTTTTGTTCTCTTTTTCTATTCCCTCTTGTATATTCTCTCTAGATCTTAGAACATCCTTGGATTTTGGGGTAAGGTCCAAGAGTGAGAGAAGGTGAAGAGCACAAGGTAAGAAGCGAGGCAGCAAGTTGCTTGAAGCGGTTGAGACACAATCAGATCTTCCAATCAATAAGCTTTTCTTTTTTCTTTCCTTTGAGTTTAATTATTGTGTTTGAGATAGACTTTGAATACAATATTATTTTTATTTATATTTTATCATAAACAACTACATTAAACCTTTAATCTAGTGTTCAGGATACAACATGCGTATCATGTAGCGGATATTGTGGTTTTGCTTGATTTATGAAAGATATTATGTGTTAATTTAATATCTTGTGATTTAATACTTGCCTAGTGTTTGAGTTCGTATTTTGGCAAAGGTTCCCATATTCGCTTATTGATATATACATTTGTTTGAATGAATAGCTCTTAGGATTGAGGATAATGCTAGTTTTAAGTGTGGAGGAGAGGGCGTTTCATTTTTTCTTTAATTATTTCCTTGATCACCCCGAAAATTACTCTAATTGATCATTATACTAAACTTGTGTCATATTTTGAAAATTTTTTGTTGATTCTTAGTGATTCTTATACAAATAATGACATTGGAATGATAATGGTTCAAACTGTGACACTCTAGTGTGATTGATTTGCTCCGAAAGTTTATATACTAGAACTAAACAACTTTTAGGTCCCAAATGAAACACATTTTAAGTTGTTTTGATAATTGTTTTGCCTCCTTTTAATTCTTCAAAATCATCAAATTAAGTGGGTCTAGGATATCATGGTTCAATTCTCTGAGAATTGCACGAGTTTGGCTCCAATTTCACCTGATTTTGCACATACAAATTAATTATAAGTGTTTTGTGGTAAACAAAGCTAAATCAATCAAAATATAATTTAAATCATCTTACACACTCAAAGTTTTATCCAATTATTATAAAAATAAATAATATGAAAGTAACTTAATATCGATTCCTTTACCTAATATATGAAATCTTGTTGAAGGGCGGCACCATACACTTAACAAGAATTAAGATAACAAGATATCAAATTAACATAAATATCTTAAATAATCAAACCGTAATGTCCACTACATTGTACACATACTATGTCGTAAATTAATGTAGCATGTCTGTAATCAAAAATCAAATTCAAAATAATATTGTATACAATATCCATTACAAATAAGACAATTAAAATTAAAGGAAAAAAGAAAAACAAGCTTATTGATTGGAAGCCCTGATGGTCTCTTGACTGCTTCAAGAAAGTCGACGCCTTGCTTCTCGCCTCGTGCTCTTCACCTTTTCTCTCTCCTAAACATCAATCCTAGCTCCAAGACACCTTCTAAGATGCCTTGTGACATTCAAGACAAGTGTTTATATAGAGATCTAAGGAGTACTTGTGCACACAGTCCAAATCACGTATGAAATTGCACGTCCAACCCCTCACATGGTTTGAACCGTGTGGGACTCTGGTCCTTTCAATTTGCTTTGAATTTTTGAAGTTTTGCTTCTCATTTCGCCCCAATTCATGTTGAAAATTTTGTGAACATATTCTAGGCTATTTTGACCACTATTTTGTCTCCTTTTAAATTTTCTAAATCATCAAATTGAGTGGATCTTAATCATCGTACTTCAACTCTCCAAGAATTGCACAATTTTCTACTGATTTTACCTAACTTTGCATGTATTGACCAATTGTGAGTGTTTTGTGCAAAAGAAAGCTAAATCAATTAAAATATATTCAAATCATCTCATTTAATCATATTCTCATCCAAATATCATTCCAAATATGTAGTATAAAGATGACTTAACGACGAGCAAATTTTTTTTATAAATATGATATCTCCCATGTTGTTGAAATTCCTTTCTCGAGCACTCACAATCCTGACGAACCTATACATTCAAACTTCCCTTGGTCCATTAATATTTACTTTCAACCTAATTAAAATTGCTTTCCACCTCAATCTCATGAATTTAACTAAGAAAATATGTCGAAAAAATTTCTCCCTCTATTCCACCAATAGTTTCACCACAGCTTGAAGAATCCACTATTGATAAAATTTTAAAGTGACTTTTTCAGTTCAATTGAAGACTTGATCAACTAAATGAGCATTTTCTGATTCTAGAAGAATAAATTACATAGTCATCCATCCATCCAAATGAGAATTTTGATGAGTCTCCTAGTTAATCATGCTTGGACTCTATTCTTTTTTTGAGAATTATTATGAAATCATCTCAAGTGATAGAGATCAAGCAAAGGATGAGGTGCATGTAAGTGAACAAGAGTAGACTAAAAACCAAGCATATCATGAAGATATTTTGAATAATGAGAATCAAACAAATGGTGAAATGTAGGATGATGATAAAGAGTAAATTTAAAATCAATCAAATCTTGAGAAAATATAAGATGAAAGCAGTGAAATAGTAAAAGAGGCTAGCCTGTCCAAAGAAATGAAGATCAAGAAGTCATCTAAACCATCAGAGTTGTAGAAGCCATCACTTATTTTTCATAGAGAAGAGTCAAATAATTCCTAAATCCTAAAGAGAAGCATATTGATGATTATAACTTTAGAAAAATTTATCTCTCATTTTATTTAAATTCTTACTTAGTCACTAACAATATTTTTTGCATGATAGGTCACTCTCACAAGATAATGCTTCAAGAAGAGTCGATGGATATTACACTTGGTGATAATCCAAGTTAGTGTAAGGAGAGAGACACAAGTATGCAGACTAAGCTACAACATAAATTGAAAAAATGTCCACATGAACTTATTTTTGAAAGGTTGGGTATTGATTGATCAAATTTTAACATGTTTGACTGAAGCCGTTAAACTTAACGCTACTTGGGAGGAAACCCAAGATTTTGTTAGGGAAGTGTTTATTTTCTTTTAGTGTTTTTTGTTTATAGAAATTTGATAATCGTTGATGAGGAAGTCTTCATGGTCATTTTGCAGGAACTCGCTCATTAAGGATGCATACTAAAAATCTCAGTGCTTGAATAGGAAAATTAACATCTAAAATCCTTGAAACACTTGATTAATTTTAATATAAATATGCGATTGAACGAATTGTTGTTGACATTGAGGACAATGTTAATTTCAAGCATGGGAGTAAATATGGTGCTTTATTTCTTTAATTATTACTACCTCGATGCCTCGATGATTTTTCTGATTATTGAATTGCATTAAAAATTTTATCGTATTTTGAAAATCTTTTTGATCTTGATGATTCTTGCATAAATATTGATGCAAGACTACTTTAGAACACACATATAACTCTTGTGATTCTTATAAACTGACTATACTTGAAATTTCAAACTGTTTGAGTTAAATAAATAACTGAACTCTAGTGAAATATTGAATTTGTCCCAACATGTACTTGTGAAAGGTTCTTATATTTTTGTCCTATATCACTTGATGAAAGTGATGTATTCAGACACCAATTTTTCTTTATTTCAAACTTAGAGTAATTCTCTCCAATTTCTCAAGGTTGTTTCTAATATGCACAATTGAAAAAAGTAGTTTTTTCCATATACATGAAAATCTCATTCTTGTTAAAGGATTTTTCAAAGCTAATACTTGACTTGTTTTGAAATATGATTAAGGCATTCTGTTGTCTGATAAGTCTATTTTAGAGAGTGTGACTATTGTTTACCCTATTGAGCCTAAATGAATTTAAATTTTTTCTCTAACATATAATTCTCACTTAATTAAATTAAATTTGAATTTGAATTTTATGTTAAAGAGTATAATAGGATTTAGATTTGACCGCTTGGCTAATGTATTGATGAAAATGACTCCTTAAATACCCTGAAATATGGTGAGAGGAGTTGTTTGAGTAAATAATTTCCTAGATACCCTAAAATATGGTGAGGAAAGTTATTGCTAGACTTGGTTTTAAAAAAATTGTGTCAAACTAAGGGCAAGAGCAGACTTTAAAAAAATTTAAAACACCAAGTGTGGGGGTAATTCTATTTCTCGTACATATATGGCTTAAATGAATTTGGAAGTGGTTTTATTTTTGAATCTTAATCTTTGGTCTGAGTATTACCATTGTCCTACTAAATCCTTATGATTCTATAAATTGGTTGATTGAGTTGGTAGAGAAAATTTGGATATAAGAATTTGAGGATATGTATGTGAGGTTATTTGACTTGTTTATGACTACCATGAAAGATTGAAATGCTAAATGTGTGTCTTAAAATAACATGATTGAAGAGAAGAAGATACCTAAGAATTAGAAGTTTTATTGTGAGATTTTGAACTCTTTTAATGATTTAAAGTAGAAAAGATGACAATGTATATACAATGTTAATTGAATGAGAAGAGATCTTTGACTGAGATTCTTGATAAGTATCATGTTTCAAAGTTTTTGATTTGAGATACTAACTAATTTTGCTCAAAGTTTATGAAATGCTAATTCTTGAAATTCTGTAGTTTGATTTTTTGTATTTACTTAAGGATGAGTAAATGTTCAAGTGTGGGGGAATTTCAACGCAAAAAAAATACAGAAAATAAAAAAAGAAACAAATATGTATCCGATCCTACTTGAATAAATTATTAATCTATTTGGCAATAATTTTAAATATATTTATATTTTCTACTCTTACTTTCTTCCCCCCCACCATTTGGTTTTAAATGATTTCTTCTTATCCTTCTCCTTCATCTTATCTCCAATTTTCACTCCAGCAGTTGAGACGGGCTCAACCTTAAGGTAAGCAACTTCTAAAATAGGGTGAGGTTGAACTATGACATGCTAAGGTGGTCGTATTCAGCTACCAAAAACTTGTTCCCAACGTCATTAAAATATGGAGACATGCATAAACAAATATGATAACGGGCTCGCCTAAAAGACTTAAGGAAAAGAAAGAAAAATTTTCATATTAGATGTAGAGAAAAATATGATCTCTATTTTTTTATTTTTCTATAAGAATGGCAAAGATGAAATACTATTAGGTCACTAATGGAGAAAAGAAAAAGCATACATATTGAAACAGAGTAGCATAGGAGGAGGAGAAAATGAATAAAATATAAAAGATGGGGATGGATGGCTTTGATTGAAATTTGTGAGCTCGATACATAATTTAAGTGCACATGTTTGCTGCTTTAGCTACTTATGTTCCCAATTCATCACTCCTACGTGCTGAATGTTGACCATTTCATACTATTATTATCATTAAGGTCGTATGAATTGGATGGCCACCATCATATTTGTTATATGCATCTCCCCATGTACAAATTATGTACTATGTGCTGCACTTGCTTATCGATTGATTAGTAAACTGGAATGGAGACAAGGTTATGTTGAAGCATTGCAAGATTGAATCTCATATATTTAGATTGGTGAGGACATGTTGTCGCGGTGACTCATGCTACTAGGAGGTTCGTCACATTGGGAGGGTTCTGCCATGGCCTAGAGGTTGAAAGATGATGATGAGTACTAGATTAAGCACTCCAACAGTGCATATTTTGTGCACATGCAGACCAAGTTGGACGATTTGAACCAAAATTTAGTCCTAGAATTTTATTGCAATAAATAATAAACCCACAAAACTTACTCAAATCATCCAAAGAAAATATTTTTTTATAAAAACATAATTAATAAAGTGTCAAATAAATTTCATCTTCCCTCGTCGGCCACTACAGCTATTTTTCTTGGATTCAATTGCAACTTCAAATTAGGAATCATTCCTCTCTAATTTAGGAGAACGTAGAACAAATAAAATATTTATTTCTTCTAGCAATATGGATTACAAAAACTTAACGTACATACTAAATGCTATCACTTACAAAATGTTAGAGGTAAATACAAAAATCAGTTTGTTTCATTTCAAAGTAAAAAATACAAAAAATTAAAAAGAAACAAACACATATTCAATCCTACTTGAATAAATACATAATCCATTTGGAAGAAATTTTAAATATATTTATAGTTTTTGCTACCAACTTCTTTTCCTCCTATTCATTTTGAAATGATTTCTTTTTGTTCTTCTCGCTAGCTCTTGCTCCAATTATTGAGAGGGGCTAAACCTCATGGCAAGTAACTTTTAAAATAAGTTGAGGCTGAACCATGACAGACTAAAGAGGTGGTATCTAGCTGCCAAAAAATTTATTCCTAGCATCATTGAAATATGGAGATAATGCATGAATAGAAATCATAATAAGTTTGCTTGAAAGACTTAAAGAAATAAGGGGAAGAAATTTTGTAGGTAGACGTGGGAGAGAAATATTCTATTTATTCTTTTAGTTTTTTTAAAGTAGTGGTGGAGATAGAATATCGTTAGGCTATGAAAATAGCTAGTGATTGAGAAAAGGAAGAACATATATATCAAAATAGATTAGCATATGAGGAGGAGAGGATGAGCAAAACATAGCAAATGAAGAGGAAAAAATGAAAGAAATAGAGTAGATAAGGGAGAGATATACTAAGGCGGTTGGGCAAATGAGTTGAGGCTGACAAGTTGCTCACAGGATGCTTTTTTGACCTAATTACATAATAGTATATCACGCTTACAAGGATTTTTCTGATGATCCCTACCCGTCATCATCCTTAATGTTTACATAACCCCAACATCCATGGCCCCTACACCATCCATCTTCATTTGATCAAGCTATAATCGAAGATCCTATTCCTCATAGTCGACAACTAGTACTTATAAAATGTCGTGGTGATGTGGCTTAAGCTCATTTATATCCTAGTAGATGGGTGGCTACATGAAATTGACTGTTAATTTATATGAATTTTTAATTTTTTAATATATTCTATTTGTAATTTCTATGTTTAGCCCTTAAACACTGCTTATTAAGAGGCAACGATTTCAAAAACACTTCCATTAAGCCTAACCTAATCCAATCTTCAATAAAAGAGCATAACCTCCATATATTTTCAACTTTATGATTTTAATTTTATTATCAAGTAGCATAGTACCTATTTTAAACATGTACCTAGGTTCATTTTTAGTCCTAAATTATTATGAAATCTATCTTCTATCTATTTATTCACTAATTATTAACAATAGTAATATTTACAAGATCTTTATATGCAATTCTATATGTCAACCTAGGTTGGATCAAAGACTAAGAAGATTACATCAAAATATTATCACTATGGACTAAGTGAAATTGAGATGAGTGGATCTTAGGTCATGAGAATCTAATGGACTTTGTTGATTTTATTAATAGTCTATCAAGCTTAGTTCAATGATAATTGATTGGCACCCAAAGTTCTATGCTAGAGATGTAAATTGAAGTAAATTGATGCTCAAGGGTGAGATATATATTGCCCTCTCAGTGAGTTACTAGAGACAAACAAATCATTCTGAGTAGCCTTTTTGAAAGCAAGATAGAAAAATTACTTGTCTTGTGCTTCAAAAAGTAAGTTTTGTTACAAAGCTAGATAATATTCATTTTTTAATCAAAAGCATGTTTGACTACGATTAAAATTTTTCAATCAAAAAATTTTCACTCTCCATAACTATATTATTTTTTATAATTTCTTCACATCTTCTTATACAATTACCTTACTTTTTAATCATTTTTATGCAACTAACCTATCTATTTTAACCTTATTCTTTTCGGAACTGATCACGTGTGTCTACATTGAAGTCGGGTGGACTTCATTTACAACAAGCTAACACTCTCTCCGCCTTACAATTGCACGGGTGTCTTTCCACCCGTTGGATTTACTTTATGGAAAAATTCCTAGAAACTCCCCGTACTAATGAGAGAGACTGCAAGTGACTTGGCTAAAAAAAACAAAATCCTCTCCTTTGTCATCAGTAGCTCTCTTCTTTTTCTCCTATTTCCCTTTCTCCCATTTCCCTCTTTACCACTCTCCTTAGCCATTAAACAATTAGCCCTGCTATTGGGCAACATCCATCTTTGTAGCATACCTCTGGGATATAGTAATGTAAAAAACTTATTGACTATGCTAGATATATCAACTTCAAAAACCTCACTCTATATTTGAGATTTGTCTTATGTAATTAGTTGATTCTTTTAGGATTGCTTTGGCTTTGGAAAGGAATCTACAAAGCACAAGAAGCCACAAGTTAATAAAATTTTTATTGATAAACAAAAGAGGATTACCTTTATAAAAAAATATGAAAATAAGCACAAAAAACAAAAAATGCAAGAAGGTGAATAGAAAATGTAACTAACAGACCTATCCTTGCTCTCCTTTCTACCACTTCGCCTCTCAATCCAGACAATTTTCTACCTCTATTTTGTGAATAGGACATTATTGTCCGCATGACAAGCCCTCATCGTCCTCCTCCACCACCACTGTCTACCTATCGACACCCATGCTCCAATCCCTCCTCTATGTTTCCATGTTTGACCCTACTATCCTGAAGGGATTGGGGAATAAGAAAGGCAGCAATATAGAGCTTCAGCATGAGATGACAGGACCCACAGAGGTGAATTGGGGATGCTTTGCAATTTTGGGAGGAGATTTAGGGATGAATGCGATTTCAGGATGGAGGATTTAGAGCTCCACTATGATTTGGGGATTTATGTTAGCACAGGCAGATTTTTCATTTTGGTCGTAGAGATTTTTTTAATGCTTCGCAATTTGGAGAGGAGAGGATTTTTTCTGTCCAGTTACTTGCACTCTCTCTCTCTCATTAGTACGGGGAGTTTATAGCAATTTTCTTATAAAGTAAATCCAGCAAGTGGAAAGCTTCCTATGCAATCATAAGGCAGGGAGAGCACCAGTCTATCACGGATGAAGTCCACCTAACTTGAAATAAATGCACGCGATCAGTTCTGATTCTTTTTACTCATCATCTTTACCCCTATCATGTCATATCATTTTCTTTTGTTGCAAAAAATTTTCATTTAAAATTTTTATCATATGCTTAAGCATACCTCAATTAGAGTCGAATAGAAAAAGTTATGAGCAAAACAAAACTCAGTAGAATAATACAAGACTATGTTTTAATAACATGGACTATGTTATTTTGGAGGGTGGCCAAGTTAATGAATATAATGGAGCTATGTTGTTAATAATATGGGGCCATTATTTTAGTAATATGGGTCACGTTATTAATGTGGTATTAAAATAGGAAACACAATTTTCTATTTAATTTTTTTCATTTTTTCTTTATTCTTCTCTCCTTTCTCCTCCATACCCCTAAGTGTGAAACCCATATGAAAACACACCTATAAAAGTTTAGATGCATATCATTTTATCAATAGAGCTTATTGGAACAAAGGAGAAAGCTTAAAGAGTTAGTGATTTTGGAGATTTCCTCAAAAAGGCAAGTAGGATACTTTCCATTTTATTTTCTTATAGATTTTATTTCTAAATCATGATTTAATCTTGTGCATATGGGCACCTTGATTTGCTTGAAGCATTTACGGTGATATTTGAGTTTAGGGTTTTATTAAGAATTGGAATTTTTGTGTAAATTGAAGATTTTGATGAAATCTTAGGGATGTAATGATATGAGAGTGATTTTCCATTGCTATGCAGTATGTGGGAGTGATTTTGAATATTATGGCATTGGATTTCCTAGTTTTCCGAATAATACATACCATGTGTTTGTAAAAATGTCTAGGTGAAATCATATATATTTTTTGTACAAATAAAGTCCTAAAACCATAAGATTAGTTTATGTATAATTTTTAATAATAATACGTATTATGATTATTAGTTTTAACATTTGGGATGAATAAATACATGAGGTGTATGGTTTGAGAATTAGGCTTAAGCTTTGTTTGCTTGAGTCATGTATGAAGTGATATTGAAATGATATAAAACCCTTTTGTAGGTTGTGTAGAAAATTTTGGATTATTGGAGTTTAGGAGTTTTAGAGCAAAACTATGTTGGTGAAAAAATAGAAATGATTAGTTTTGATTTTTCATGAGTTTAACAAGTATGAGATAAAATTTTATTGACCTTGTAAGGAATTTCTATAATTTCCAAATTAGGCTTGTGATGTGCTTGATAAGTGAGTTCGATATGCTAGATTTGTGTAAAAATGGGTATATTATAGGTTAAGAATGTATGTAGCTTATCGTTCTTGCTTTGGGTTAAGATTGTCTTGTGCGAAATAAAGTTTGCTTTGACATGATATGAGCAAATGTATGAGCTATATAATTCAATTTGAGGTGTGAACTCATGCGTTTTACTTGAAGTGGACCAACCATTGTATGAGAAGGGAAATGTTAGCTTAGAATGGATGGACAAGGTGATTCTCATGGGTTGAGAATTTAACCCTAATAAGACCTAGATGAAGGCTAGGTTGGATGAGATTAGTGAGTGGGCTTATGTATGTATGTAATTTATGTATTGTTCGATAGATTCTAAAATAATTGGGATTGGATTTTTCATTCCATATATTGATTTGGGAATTTGGGGCTAGCCGTTTAGTGATGGTTTGATTGTGTTTTTTGGAGTGATTTATGAAAACTCATGATGCATGATTTTGACATAAACATGATGTATATGACTATTGTTGTGTAGGGTTATACGCGACCCTTTATTGACATAAGGATAAGATTATTCATGGTGTTTGATTGATATGAAGATAGAATTGTTCATGGATCTTCATTGGCATGAGGGTAGGATTGTATGGTTTGATTGAAAGTGACAAGAGCTTAACATGAAATATTGACATTGGACTAGAGAGAGTCCAAATATTGTTCATGATTTAGTTATTGCATTTCCTAAGATGATCATAAGAACATAAACTACATTTGAGTCATGTTGCCATGGTTAAGCCATAAATTTGTCAATATAATATGCGATTTAAGTTGAGCAGAGAGTTGTACTTTTGGTAGTGGACAAGAAAAGGTGTAGATAGTCAGGTTATGAACGTGAATCTTTTATAGGTAATAACATAGTACCAAATCAGTATTTAGCATAAGAGAAGCCAATGAATACACACTACTATTGGTTTGTGGCTATGGAAGTGACATAGTCAGAGGCTATATATTCTTAACTTAGGTGAGTAGAAATCGTATTGAACTAGACATAGAAATGATCATGAGATGGATAAACAAGCTAAGATGTGTTTTGTTTTGGCTTGCAAGAAGCTGCATTTGATGTTCTTGTTTGATTAGTTGTTTTGAACATGGTTTTGGATTTGATTTTTCACTAATCGTTATCCTACTTACTGAGTTTATCCAAACTTTTATATGTATTTTTATTAATTTTTTAGTAAGATTTCATTACAACTACCTATTTATAGGTTGGGTGTGCTGTTTTAGGTTGAGGAGAGATATGACAGGTATAAGACTTGATTTCAATGTGATTGGTTGTGCATGTGTGAAATGTAATTTATTTTATGATGAATGACAAGGTGTATCAATGTAGAAATGTATTCATTGATGTGTAGTCGTTGAGGCTTTATTAATGTAATTGTAAGTTACATGAATGAATTTACTTCTGTCATAGTTGGATTCTTGCTTCCATGAATTGTGATGAGACGTAAATGATGGAAGTACTATTAATTAAATTGTCTTTGCTTCCACAATTGTAGTTTTGGCATTGCTTACAAATATTTAGGATTGTACATTTTGTTCTTTTCCCTCCAAACCAATATAAATTCTAAGAAGATAATGTCGAAATTCCATCATAGCGACTGCCGATTTGGTACTTGAGTTAATGGGGCACTATGTAATTTTAGTGGATTGTAGTAATCTAGCCATGTGAGACTGAAGATAAAAATTGAGAAAGAAGTATAAGGGTCATTAGGTAGAGTAATTCAGGATAGGTCTTTCACTATTAGTGATAATAATAAATATAGAGAAGATAATGCTCTAAATATATCTTACTTGTGAACTTAAATGTGGGAAATAACAAATTAAAAATAGTTTTGATGATTAACAACTTAATTGAAATAAAATTATAATATTGGCATATCTTAGGTTAAGTGTATGAAAGTAAAATATCAAAAATTAATCAAAGAGGTCTCTCAAGAAAATCACAAATGATATCCAATTGCAAAACTAATGAAGTTACAACTCAAGTTGACTTCAACTGCGACTTGGAGTAAAACCAAATTTAGAGAAATTTTTGAAATTTTTGAGAATGCAAGTTGCAAGGCCGAGTCAATCTCATGATGTGACTTTGATGAAGTCTCTACTCAAAGTCAATCTCACCATATGACTTGAGTGAAGTTGTACCTAAATTTGACCTCATTTGTGACTTGAGGAAGGATCAAATGAAAAAAAATCTGTAGAATTTTTAGGAACACAAAAGTCACGCACCCAAGCTAATTTCACTACCAACTGAGTGAAATTGCATCCTAAGTTATGCATCCTAAGTTGATTTTAGAATCAACTTAAAAGATAAGAAAGTGCAAGCAGTTAAAGATACATGACTAAAAAGACAAAGTTACATCTCAAGTTGAACTCAATAGTGACTTAATTAAAGTCACAACCTAAGTTGACTTAGAATATGACTTAAGAAATATTGGAGCACACGAAAGTCTCTAAAACCTTGAAACACAAAGTGGCATACCTGAGTTGACCTCAAAATGTGACTTCAACCTTAAGTAAATGTCTAAATTGACTACATATTTGACTTTAGTTATAATGATTAGAAAAGTTGAATGTTGGAGTATTTAGGTGGTGTTTGGTGATCTATAAAACTTTTCAAACTAAAATTTTCAATTTAAAACTTTTCACTTTCCATAACTGCTCTATTTTTAATTATTTTTCACTTATTTTTATATAATTATCCTACTTTTTAATCATTTTTATACAACTACCAATACATTTAACTTATCTATTTTAATTTTATTCTCTTTATCTTTCATCGTTACCTTTATCGTATCACATCATCTTCTCACATTTCAGAAACTTTTATACCAAAAACTTTTCATCAAAAGTTTTAACACTTTTGCAAATACACCCTTAATGTGCGCCACTTACCACCTAAACGACTCTTTTACCCCCTAAACTTTAATTGACACTTTAAGAGTTAGAGAGTTAACTAGAATGCCGAATGTACTCACACCTTCTCACAAATCAAGCATTAAAGTCTCATTCTCAAGATTTCAAGCATATTTTTTAAAAGACAAGTGAAGAGGCTTATATATTCACATCCTTCTCATCGTTAAAAAGAGCTTGGTGTGCCTAAAATTTCTTATGCTCAATTTTTAAAGCGTAATTTCTTTTTATTATTGAATTATTTATTATTATTAGCTTGGTATTAGAGACCAATGCCAAGTAATTAGCGTATAATTAAGATCGGTGAGAGTGGTGTTCACCGACAACTCCACCTAGAGCTAAAATCTAAAAGAAAGCTAATGGTTGAACTGAAGAAAGTTTAATAACTCAATTCACCCCTCCCTTATTGGGATAAGTCAAGCCAATGGCATCAACACTACTAACTCACTTTTGTGAGTTGGGAAATTGGTACACAAAAAGTATTTGAATGATCAGTTTGCCTTAGTGATCTAAGAGTATGATTTGTGATGATGGTTTTAGATCTTGAGTTGGATGATTTGATTTAGGGTCCTAACCCTAGTGGTGAGTTTGATATTTGATTTGAGAGTTTAAAATTTTGAGACTAGGGTCCCCAGTTTTTAGATTTTTTGCCTAGCTGAAATGGCATGATTTGGACTTTGGTTCTTTCTTTTATTTAATAATTTGAAAAGTAACAGAATTAGGAGAGAAAACAATATTGTAATTCAATTCATTAGTAATTTTGCTGATAGATAACAAGTCGGAGGTTAATGATAGAACAAACGAAACATTTGCAATGCATGAGAGTTGTTGAGTTTTTCCAACTCCTTGAATTGGAACCTTTTGTCCATTGGCACTAGTAATTGGAGACATTGCGAATTTGGAGTGGATTTAATTAAGCAATCAATGTTGCCACTCATGTGATCAGTAGCATCAGAATCTATCATCCATCTCTGTGAGAAGAAAGAGATAGAGTCATACCAGAAGATTGAGCAAAAGATGTAGAAGAATCTTCGGTGGAATCAGTCATAGAAGTTTGCTGTATGAGAAGCTGTTGAAGTTGTTTTGCAAGATTTTCTATTACAGTTTGAGAGGGAGGAACACTGACTTGGACTACTATTTTGTTATTCGATTCTATCTTTAGAGGCCCTTAAATGAGGATATAAGACCCAACATCGGTCTTTATTGTCCTTTTTTGTTACAATGATTACAATAGGAATGATTTTCTATGCCTCGTACTCTTCCTCGTAAAAAACTTGATCCTCTTCCTACATATTAGATAAGTCCTTTAGGGTTAGATCTGATGGTGAGAGCATGACTTTTAATTTCTACTCTGTTTTCTAACTTCATTACTTGTCTTTTGTTTCTTCTTTTTGAATAATAGCATAAAAATTAGAAAATGATAGAAATGATGGCTCATTAATGTCTACCTCTTCAGATCTTCGTATTCTAGTTTTTTAGGCCAGCCAATAGTTGAAAGATTCTGTCTTGTTCCTCTCTTTTTAAATAATTTTCTATCTTTTCAACTGGGGGATGATATTGCCTTAGTTCATCCCATCGCTTCTTCATAAAGCCCAAATATTCAACAAAAGATTGGCATGATTTCAACTCTCATGAGCATATTCTTGTTGCAATTCAAAAATTCTAGTGGCATTAGATTCTTGACCATAAATCCCACAAGTTCTTCACATTTTCTAATGAGCAAAACTCTCATATATTTGTGGTTCCATAGAATTAAACAACCAAGTCATAACTAGGGGTGCAACTTGGTCCGGGTACCTGCGGGTCGACCTACTAGGTACCCTAAATAAGGTAGGTTCGGTTCCATAGAACCTACCCGTAGGGTCGGTTCAGTTCCTCGGACGAAATACCCATTCAAATTTGGGTAGGGGTCAGTTCTGATTCTGGGTACCCGGAATCGACCCGGATTTCATATATTGTATATATATTATATAATACTTATAATATTATTCCCCATCCCTAATTCCTATTCGGCTATTCCCATCCTGATTTCTCGACGTTGTTTCCCCAATTCCCCTTTGCAGCAACGCTATTTCCTGCCGATGGCTCGATGCGAAGGCGGTTTGCGGCGGCCGATGGGTATTCTTCTCACTGATTTGCAGAAGTGGCAGGCGGCAGAAGTTCGTGGCTACTGTGGTCCATGAAGACGACAAGTCCTTGGCCTTCGCTACTTCTGAGTTCACCTATGTGGACTCCGCCCTCGACGACGACGATTCGATGCGCAGCTGCGCCGGCATTCCACAGGCAGTCGTCCCTTGTCCGCGTTCACCCAATCGGCCTCTCGCCTCTCGTCACCCCATCAGCGCCGCCGCGTCACGTCGTCGTCGTCCTTCTTCTCCAACAACAGTGACACGTCGGCGCCTCTACTCGTTGTCAACAAGGGTAACGATTTTTTGATTTCTAGCTTTGTCCGAATATATGATTTCTGCCGAATGAAGTAGCAGTTTCATCTTCCAATTTCTACCGAATGAAGAAATATCTGCTTTCATCTTGTAATTTCTAGCTCTGCTTGAATTTCTACCAAATGGACTGTTGAATTTCTAATTTGGGTTTTGCCAATATACGAAATGCCTTCATATGTTGCATTAGCTACCAAAGAAGGAAGACAAACTAAAGGCGAGGCTCTTTTCCCCCTTTAGATGTCTGATTTTTATGGGCGTGTGATTGTGAAAGGAAGCGCCTTTATGGTTCTTTCGTCTCCTCTTTGCTGCAGAAACATCTCAATCAGATCATGCTTTATTTGGCTATGGATTTGTTGAGATACACCCCCTTTTTCTACTACTGATGTTTGCTCTTCGATCTGACAAATTCATGAACGTCATAATGGTTTATTCAATATGTCTCATTTCATTTTCCCTAATGGTTTGCTAGTTTTTGCTAATTCCACCTTTTGAGCTTGGATTGTGTCCAATTTCATTTGAATTCATTAAAGGCAAGCTTAAAATTTAAAAGTTAAAAGAGCAATGCTATTCTATTTTTCTGTGCTATATTCTCTTGAAACTGATTTCTTTTCTCTTGTTGGGGCTGTGTTATGTGATGGTCTTAAAGTATTGTTGGGCGGTTTGAGAAATGAACAATATGAATATGTTGCAACTGTTCCGAGTTAATTTGACAGATTGTTCATTCCTACATACAATTTTTTAACTGTCCAAATTCTAGCTACACAAACAGTTAGCTTTGGTAGTATGCTAATATTTTTTTAGTGGAACTAGTTTGGAACCGGAACTGGAACCGACTCGCACTTGTAAAAATAGGGTAGGGTATATCTAGAACTGACCCGGCCTCAAATAGGGTAGGGTAGGAATTTTTAAAAATAAGGTAAGGGTAGGGTCGACCTCTACCCGGACCTACCCGGACCAAGTTACACCCCTAGTCATAACTAGGTTATCCATAGCTGGCCATTTTTCAAAGTTAGAATCTTCTAGTTTGGAAATTGTAATTTTGTCATTGATATACCCGATTTTTTATTTTCCATTAAACGTCACTATAACAACTCTTTCCTAGGGAAGATAATTTTTTTCATTCAGCAATATGGTGGTTAATTCGTATTAGTGTCATTTTTAGTATTAGTAGTAGCCATTTACGAGGATAATGGAAATAGAGCCAATGTAGGACCAAAAATACCAAGATGAATCTTTGCGATTTCAAGCACCACTAGCACACAAGATTTAGATGGTTAAATTCTGAATAAGACTCACAATTTGTCAAGCTTTCCACGACGGAAACTTTCCTTCAAAGAAACTAGCCGTCAATAAGTGTCATGTGCTTCTATGGCTTTGGTACCAAAGCGTGGTGATGGCAATTTCTCAGTAATCAGAAAATTTGTCAGATATAGGCACACCTTCTACACCTTTGGTACCAAAGAGTGGTGACGGTAATTTCTCAATAACTAGAAAAATTGCTAGGTGCAGTCTTGTGCTAGGCTTAGCTGAATTTTCGATAGATGGTTAAAAAAAATTAGACAATGCTCCTGTTACAGTTGAAAATCATGAGATTCACAACAGGCAGAAAGGTGGAGGTGGGCAGAAATTTTCTGCATTTGCTTTAATTTTTGTTCAGTTCTCTCCGCAAGTGCACTAATCTTGAATTATAGTATTTAAAAATATCGATCCTACAAAGAATTTATGACTTAAAACATTGAATTTAAACACATATATCAAACACCAAGTGAGTAAGAAAGGATAAAAAGGGAATAGCAAGAAAAGAAAATCTCAAGAATATAGAACAAGGATTAGAAATCACAAGACGAGATTATACAGAGTATAAGGTATCACATACGTCTTTTGCTACAGATACCTTGAGTACTTACTTAATCTAGATATTATATATTGAAGGAGAACCCTAAATTATCCTAGTACCTTCTCTCGAAACTTATGGAGTATAATCTTAATCTTTTTAATCACTTATTTTTATGGGATTAAATTAATTAGAATCATTAAGTTCTATAGCAGTTCGCGGAATTCTTCAAGGTCATCATGCTTATTCTCATGATCTTAGATTTTCAGGTTTAATATATTGATTGTCGTATAATAGACTTTCACCTCTCAGTTCCTTCACCTATTTTAAGAAAATCATTGCCAAAATGTAAGCCTTAACACCAAGCAAGCATTAAATTCATAAGATATTAAATTAACACACAATATCATTTATGAATAAATCAAAACCACATATTCGCTACATTGTATATATACTACATTCTAAATCCTAGATTAAGGGTTTAGCCTAGCATGTTTATAATCAAATCAAATCTAAATCTAAAATAAAATTGTATCTCGAATCCATAATAAACAAGACAATATAATTTAAAAAAAGAAGAAAAGAAAAGCTATTGATTGCAAGCTCTGGTTGTGTTTCAAATGCTTCAAGCAACTCGCTGCATCGCTTCTCACATCGTGCTCTTCGCCTTTTTTCTCTCCTAGACCTTAACCGAAGCTTCAGGGATGTTCTAAGATGCCTTAGGACATTCAAAACAAGTGTTTATATAGAGGTCCACAGAGTACTTGTGCTTACAGTACGAATTATGTCCAGATGCCCACATGGTTGAACCATGTGAGACCCAGATCCACATAGTTCAAACTGTGTGGGCCTCTAGATTGTGGATTATAGCCCGAAAAATTCTATTAAACCTAAAAAGAATGTAGGTCCTGAGTGAAAAATGTTTTAGCCCATGTCGATCATTGCTTTGCCTTCTTTTAATCTTTTTTAGTCATCAAATTGAATGGATCTTAGTCTTCATACTTCAACTCTCTAAGAATTATGCAAGTTTTGCGCCGATTTCATCTAATTTTGCACGTATTAATCAATTGTGAGTGTTTTGTGTTAAACAAAACTAAATCAATTAATATATGGTTCAAATCATCTCAATCACTCAAATTCTCATCCAATTATTATCCAAAATAAATAGTATAAAAATGATTTGACAATTTTAGTAAGTAGGCAACGCAAGACGTGGTTGTGAGAATCTGAATTGTGAGCTTAAGTAGCAAAAGAAGATGCAACAAGGTGTGTTGAGATGATTTCTCACAAAAAATATCTTCGATAACCTTCCTCTAATACCATGTTGAGAAAATAATTTTCAAAAAAGTAAAAGTGACGCAAATTTATGTGGTTTGATTTAACCTACTCCATGGAGGTAAACCTTATTCAATCATGCTCTTAGGGTTACATGGTCCCATTACTTATAACTCATTACAAAATTTTACATAAATTACATAATGCACCAACTTGCTCAATTTTGTAAGATATGCCTATTTTGTCAACACTATATTTACAAACTTTTGAAAAATAGAAATCTAGCTATGGACAAGGCCCACTTCACCCATGGTGTGGCATATTCGTAGAGATGCATATATTTGCAACCGTTCATAATTTTGTAGCCCATTTGCTTTAATTTTATGCAATTTACTTGTTCATGCACCAAATCACTTATAAAAATAGGACTCCTAGCCTTAGGAGAGCATTGAAGTTCATATCATTCATATCCAAGTCAAATTTTCTATTTTTAGTTTCTAGGGTTCGTAGAGAGAAGCTTCTAGGGAGAGAAGAGGAGTCCTTAAGCAAAGAATCGGGAGAGAAGGAGATCAAGAGAAAGACTCCAAGCTTTTTATTTGCTTTTTTTTTCATTTTTGAGATACTCAATGATTCAAAAATTTTCATACCTTTTAATAGAAAGTTCACACATGTAATTATAAATAGAATAAATTAAATATAGGTTTTATGCGAGATTTCATAAAATCTTTAATTCTACTACAAAATAGGTTATCTTGAATTAATTTTTGAAAATATATAATATGATTATAATTAGATTAATTTTATTATCAAATGAAATTACACATCTTAAGAGTAATTAAATAGGCTCAAAATAAGTTTGAAATATGTATTAGCCTATTAAATAATTTGGGCAAACTCATAAAATGCTTTAATAATGTAAATCATAAGTATTTTAAAATATGAGTTACAAAGTGGGTCATCATATAGTTTAAGATAAAATTAATTGATTAATTTAAAGAAAACTAAAATAAAAAATGAATTGAGCGTTTATTTTACTTTGCTGGCCAACTGATTACATAATAATTTAAATTTGCATTCACCTGTACTACATGTATAGAGATTGAGACGAGATGCTGAAGTTCCAACTTTCAGTACTCCATAACTGCCTTCCCTAAAATTCAATTGCTGCAGCTGCGTCTCCTCTGAGACCAACATGACAAAATCCAGATAAGCTTCAATCTGCAGCAACTCTAATCAATTCGGGCATTCTTGAATTTTTTTTTTTTTTTTTTTTGGCCAGAAAATCATAACATCCTAATTACAGCAACCATTGCATTGAGCTTCCACGCACAACACCCTTACCAAAGAGATCACCAACGACCAGCCCTCCATCACCGCTTGAAGTAGCTGCCACCAAGCTCGCCATCAACTGCCATGTTTTATGTCGTCATTCGTAGTCGGGCATCTAGCCAAATTAGTTTGTAGCGTTCCCGCAGTTTGGATTACAAGCCATTTGCAATTGTCAGCAGCCAGTAACCCTCATCAAACTCAATCGGCAGCGCCAAGTTCTAACAATTCGTCCACTCCCAGCCGGCAGCAACCTCCATCAAAGCAAAAGCAAGGGAATCCATGGCTACCAATTCAAGCTTTAAATTGCAACCAAAATACTTGTACTGGCAACCATAAAATTGAGGAAATCTATCGCATTAGGGCATGGAAAATCTAAAGCAGCCGTGGATTATCCACCTAGCTCCAGCCGGCAACTCCCATCTCAACCTAACAGCACCAAACGCCAATGTTCGTCTGACCAAGCTTTGGAATCGACAGTAGCAGCATCCACAAGCAACCACGACCTCTGATCCATGGTAGCTAGTACTTGCGTTTCAAAATAGCTATAGTAATCCACAACCGACCAAACTCCAAACGTCTGCAGACCATCCCCTGCAACTTCAGCAAAACTGAAGTCCACTTTTGCAGCACTGAATTTCAATTTGCACCTACCGTAATCTGTATCAAAGTCATTGCAAGGACAACATAGTCTTTGACGCACGAACGAAGGCAACGTGTGAAGCCAAGAGCAGCTACATACAGTATCGTAGTGCGAGAATTCTCACTTCTCATATGGAGTACCTCACATGTCTATAATTGAAGTTCCCCTCCAACAAAGTGAACACACCAATAACACAAGAACTAAGCAATATGAGGGCCTAACCTATGGGATGCTCTTTCCATGAGATAAAAGGAAATAAGGGCATTATGGTAATTTTACAGCGTAAATACGTTCGCTTTAAAATGTGAGTATATTAGATTTTTTGATAAAGTTTATATTATTCAATCTATTCCATTCATTTCATGAATCAACTATTAAACCATATGTAGACATAACTTTTAATTATTTGATATTTTTAAATACATTTTTGTAGAAAATATTATTTTTAATCAAATGTCATTATAATTGGTAAAGTTAAAAATATTTTATATAAGAAATTATATAAGAAACTATTCACATAAATAAGGTACTCTCAAGTATAACAATTTTATATTTATTTCTAAAATTTTTAAAATTTATTATTTTTAATTTTTAGAATATGATGAAATCTAACAGCATCTAACGATATCTAATAGAATTTAACAATATATAATAACATCTAACAAAATCTAACTTTCATTATAGATATGCTAATTGGAATTTAACATTCATAATTTCCTTTTTCACTATTAATAAGGTCATTTATGCCTTTGATGCATATTTTAGAGCTTAGTTAATAGGATTTAATGAATCTACTTAAAATCTAATGGCATCTAACTGTGATACCCCGTTGCCTAGACGTCCGTAATGGCTAGTCAACAGGTGTCATATAACTTAAGAAAAATTCGGCAGCATCTCCCCATAATATATAAGGGGTGGTATGAAATAAAAGACCTGTTATTTATAAATCTCAATCTCATCTTGTAATATCATATTCCATTATACATTTATTCATTTGTATTCTCACACCATAGAAACATTCATATAATAAGTAAATCATAGTAATTCATCATTCACAACAAGCAGTCCAAAAAATTGTTACATATGTGTCAATGTGGACTGCAATCAAGTCCAAAATACCCAAGTACAATATATTTTGTCATAGTTGGATTTGACTAAATAAGTATCCCTAGACATTAGTACTTAAAAGAACATAAAGTTCAAAATAACTGGAAGCGCAAATGCTAATCTAATGGTCTTCGACATTGTGTCCTCCTCCTACACCATTTTGAGGCTCCCACCTAACCTATGATTGAAAAATAAAATAACAAATCTTGTGAGTCTAAATAGACTCAATAAGTAGATAGTAGTTATCATAATATAGAAATGAGTAAGACTTTGGATGCACATGCCATAACAAAATTATAGAAAGATGATTCTTAAATAACCATACAAGACACATGGGTCCATCCCTCACAACCAAGAATATATGCATAAAGTCATACATAAATAGAAAGATCACAACAATTCTCTCCTCATGTCAATCAAGGGTCATGAATAACCCTCTCCTCATGTCAATTAAGGGTCATGAAAAACCCTTTTACAACCATCCATCCTCAATAATACATCATCCATAATTTAAAGGAATAAACACCACACAGCACATATACAACATTAGCAAAGTTAACAAGGTTTACTCTAAATATAACGTACTCGTTATTACGTAGGCTTTTCATCGAACACCTGATAGATACCAAGGGTAGGACCTCTAGTTTCTCCTCTCGGTTTATCCCACTGAAGCAAGATCATATTCTAATGATATAAAACTACTAACGGGTCATCTATTCACATAGCAACATCCGTTTTCCCCGTAAACCCTACTAACCATAAACTGTTACAAACCCTAACTCCTAGACACGAGATCATTGAACACTGCCTCTTCTCACTAGCCCTATTCCATGTTTAAAAAGGAATTTCATAACTAATTTGAGAAGAGACGACATCTACCTACCTCGATCGCTATTTTTCCCCAATAACAGCCACCTTAAACTTGGATCTTTGGGATTTCGAGCTTTCTTGAGGTGAATCGATGATCCGCAAAGAAGCTTGGAAGAGCTTTTAACGAGGTTTAAGGCTAAATCGACACCAAGAAGAAGAGGAAAAAGAAAGTGGAAGAAACAGCGGGAGAGAGGAGGAGAAGAGAGAAAGGGGTGAGCACGAACTAAGCCCTAGCAAGCCTGTTCCCATTTTAACTAGGTCTTGTTAGGCCAGGTCGAGCCCAAACATAGTTTGCAACATGCTTTTCCCACCTATACGACTTGGTAAATTAAAATTTTCTCCGGGGGCATTGCCCTCTCACCCCCACAAGGGGTGCTACCCCCTTGACCCCCATGACCGAACCGAGCAGGTCAAACCCTTTATCTACTCTGTGAGGTGGAAGATAGTCATAATAGCTTACGCAGCGCGTCAATTATACACCTCTAAATCAAATACCCAATAATCATATCATAAACAGGTGGTGCCACTACAAAAACATGTTAATACCACAACTCATACTGATGTTTAACATGCTCATGAATGTGCCTCATACAATCCAACATGTCAAAATATCATTTATTCCTAGCAGCATATTTGTAAACTATCTCATAGTTAAGAATGAATTGTAATAATAATAATAATAATAATAATAATAATAAAATATCTAGTCCTCAAACTAACAACATCTAAAGGTAACTAACAGCATTGAACAACATCTAACAATATACAATGACATTTAATTGCATCTAATAATATCTAACAACATCTAACTTTTATTATTAATATGTTAATCCTAATGTCACACTAGTAATATATTCCTAGGCTCCTTATAAGGTTATTTATACTCTAAATACATGAATTAGAACTTAGTTAATAGGATTTAATGAGATCCGTCCAAATCTAACAACATCTAACAGTATCTACCCATATCTAATAGTATCTAACGATATCTTACTTTTATTATTTATAAACTAATCCTAATTTAACACTTGTAATATGTTCCTAGACTATTTAAAAGGTCATTTATACCTTAAATACATTAATTAAAATATAATTAATATGATCTAACAGTATCTAACTACATCTAATGGTAATTAACAGTATTGAACAATATTTAACAATATCTAACAAAATCTAACCACATCTAACAACTTCTAACAGCATTTAACTTTTATTGTTATTATGTTAACCCCAATTTAACACTCATAATATATTTTCAGGTTTTTATAAGGTCATTTATACCTTAAACGTATTAATTAAAACTTAGTTAATAGAATAATTAGATTCACCCAAATCTAATGAGATCTGACAGTATCCAACGATATCTAACATCTTATGCAAACTAAGTGTTTGTTGATAAGAGTACTATGATTACCAAATTTAATTAAATTAACTAAAACATATTCAGGCTAACATTTGCGAAAGATAGCGTAGAATAATGATAAGTCGGGTCAAATCCACAGAGATGCGATGAGGTTTTGAATTATCTGACATTAATATGCTATAAGAAAGTGGAGATGAGAGGGAAAGAAAGAAAAAGAAAGCGCAATTAATTAACAATTAGGTAAATAAATCTAAACTAAAAAACAATTAAATGATTATAAAAATAAAATTTAATCTTTGAATACAATAAATGAAAATGCATTACATTTAATCTAAAATTAGAAAGCAAAAAATAAAGCATTAAATAAAGCAGTAAATCTAATCTAGAGATTAAAACTGCAAAATTAACAATTACAAAATACTAAACTACAATGTAAAATACAAATAAAATTTACATCGCCCGAAGCAAAAAGAGAATCTCCACCGAGCCCATTGCATGTCCCACTTGGCTAAAGACATCAAGTGAAAGGATGTGTTGTTTTGTGAGGGTATTTAGGGTCCCTTCTTCTATAAGCAAGTGAGGCACCCTTGGGAAGCATTTCTAACAACGTGGGATTTGTAGCTGGAAGCAACTGTAGCTGCCTTTGTCGTCATTCTCTCACAATCACTGCAGACTCCTGCTTGGAGCTTCTTTCTACGGCAGTTTGGATGGAAGTTTGGATGCCGCCACGTCCTGCCCTTAAGCAATGCTACTTCTATTTGGAATTGCAAGGTGATAGGATCCGTGCACATGATCCTATCACTGATGACCAAATCCAGGTGGTGCGGGTCACCTCTAAGGCTATAGAGAACCATATGGTAGAAGAAGGCCCAGCTATTGAGGAGAGCCCAGCTAATACTGGCATTCAAGAACCACTGGTTAATGACGGCAGACCCGCTTACAACCTGCATCCTCGAGAGGGTATTAAACCGAGAGAAAGATGGAGTCCGGACTGGGTTTAGGACATCAGCTGTTAGACAGTTGTCGCAATTCGGGTATAAATAAGGGGGCACACCCACCTATTGGGCATTTTTTGGATTTAAGAATGAATTCTTGTAAATCAGTAGAAAGCAGAGTAGATGTAGAATATAGAATAGAGAGAGATGAGTGAATGTAATCTTCTTCCATATTAATACAAGAATTCCTCAGTTGTTTCTATAGATCTCTTAGATCTATCATTGGTATCAGAGACTATAGCTGAAAATTCGATCTACATGAGCACAGGCAACGGCTTCGACGATCGCTACTACCGCATGGGATAGGAAGAGGCTAGATTCATCCAAAGAACTCCCGTGCATGGCGATTCTGGCTTCGTGAGATGGAAGGTAGAATGGGAGGATAAACAGAGGGTGGCAGAGCAACGATGGGAAGGATTGGAGGAATCGGTGCGAAATTTGGGCCAAACTTTTGTAGAGTGGGTTCAAATTGCAGATCGGAGGTGGGAAAGCATGGATGAAGCTCTACGCAACCTGTGCCAGCAGATGACAGAATTGCGTCATGGTAATCAGACGGGTCCGGGATATCTTCATGCAAGCAGGGGAGATAGGAGGGGTTGACCATACAACGTTGCTTCCCATACTAGTGATCAAGGTCATCGGGTGCCATTTCCTGGCCATTCAATTAATCAGCCTGCAGAAGTTGCGTTTGGCCGGAATTATGGAGAAGGGGACTGGAATGGTCCAACAAAATTGGGTCTACATCGTCGGGAGAGAGGGCGCATGCAAGGTCACTGTGAAGCACGTTGTCCAGGGTATCCTCGTTTGAATTTTTTGATTTTTAGTTCCGGGGATCCGAATTCATGGATCGTGTGAGCGGAGAATTACTTCGACTTTTATGATATTTCGGATTGGGAGAAGATTCAGGTAGCATCTCAATACTTGGATGGTGAAGCCATCGATTGGTTGCAGTGGATGAAACGAACTCGACCAGACGCAGACTGGGCCGAGTTCTGCTCAGAGCTGAGGCAACACTTCGTAAAGGGTAGTTTGTTAGAGGTGGACGTGATGTTGCCTAAAATCCAACAAACTAGCTAACTGGAGGATTACATTCATGAGTTTGAGAGACTCTTCAACAGATCTGTGGATTGGCCGGATAAGAATCTAAGGGGAGTCTTTATCAGTGAGGGGATTTGCTAGCTGAAGTAATGATGGCTAAACCCATGACAACTTCTCAAGCAATGGAGATCGCCCGACAATTTGAATTCAAACGAAACCAGATCAAATTGTGGCAAACCCGGGCAACTCGAGATCGTGCAGCGCCTGCCTGGGGAAATAGAATGGAGGCTGGTTCATCTTCAATGTCGCCTGGCCAGGGTCGTATGCCTATCACTCGTCTGACCATGGAGCAGATGCAGGAGAGGCATAGTAAGGGCCTTTGCTTTTCTTGTGACAAGAAATACACTCGAGGCCACGAGTGTAAGGTCAAGCAGATTTACACTTTAAGGGTTGAAGATGAGGACATAGGGGAGGAAGAGTTAGAAGTGGGTAACCATTCCAAGGAGGAGGAGACCAGGCCTACACTGATGGAGATCTCGCTCAAGGCGTTATTCGGCGTATCTTCTATGAAGACCATGAAACTACGGGGCACCATTCAAAATAAGGAATTGTTGGTGCTGGTGAATAGCGGCAGCTCACATAATTTCATAAACCGGCGATTAGTTGATATGTTGCATTTAGATGTTCATCCTATGGATGACTTTGCAGTGGTTACAACTGTTGGGACTCGATTGGCTTGCGCCGGAGTCTGCCAAGCGGTGGAGGTTAGGCTACAGCACTATAAAATAAAAATTAATCTCTACCCTTTAGCTATTGGTGGAACTGACTTAGTCCTGGGTGTTGAGTGGTTGGAAGGATTGGGTCAGGTGATATGCAATTGGCGAAACTTAACCATGCATTTCAGGGAGGGTGGTCATCAGTATTTTTTGCAGGGAATTCGAAACAATAGCGTTGTCCAGATAGTGCGCATTGAAAGGTTGCAAATGGTGGGTCATCTGCTACTGATCCAAGATATGAAGTTAGGACTTAAGTTGGCAGGACAAGGGGATGAAAAGTCCAGTTATGCGGAGAGGTTACAACAGCTCTTACTCAAGTTTGAGAGCGTGTTTTCCCTACCACTAGGCTTGCCTCCTTTGAGAGGATTGGAACATAAGATACAATTGATTTCAGGTGCTGCACCCGCATCGGTGAGGTCTTACCACTATCCTCACTACCACAAAGCAGAGATTGAGGCTCAGGTGCAGGATCTCTTGGACAAAGGCTACAATCCATCTTGGGAGCTGCACTTGGAACATCTTGAGCATGTTCTACTTTTGTTACGGCAACATCAACTGTATGCCAACAAAAACAAGTGTTCATTTGGCCAATCTGAGGTACAATATTTGGGTCATGTGGTTTCAGCAGCAGGGGTGCAGGTTGATGGTGACAAGGTGGCTGCCATATTAGCCTGGCCTGTGCCTAAGACTCTGAAATAGCTGTGTGCTTTCTTAGGCTTATCCGGTTATTACCGCAGATTTACCAAGAATTTTGGTCTTTTGGCTGCTCCTCTCACAGCATTAACAAAGAAGGATAGGTTCCATTTGTCACTAGAGGCGACTGCAGCCTTTGAGCATTTGAAAACGGCCCTATCTACGCCCCCTGTTTTGGATCTCCCTAATTTTTCTAAGCCCTTCGTCATTGAGTGTGATGCTTCTGGGGAGGGAGTTGGCGTAGTGCTGTTACAGGATGATCATCCGATGGCTTTCTTTAGCAAGGCTATTCCTTTGCACAAGCATGGGTGTTCCACATACGAACAAGAGTTGATGGCTCTGGTATTGGCGATTCGCAAGTGGCGTCCTTACTTGGTTGGTCAAACCTTTGTGGTGCGCACTGATCATCATAGTTTGAGATTTTTATTGGACCAAAAGGGTTTGTCTCTGTTCCAGCAAAAATGGGTGGTCAAGCTGTTGGGATATGACTTCAAAATTGAATATAAGAAGGGGGTGTCTAACACTGCGGCTGATGCACTTTCCAGGGAAGGCGAGTTAGCTAATTTGCAGGTTAGCCAATGCTCTTTTCCACTGTTCGCAAGGGTATTAGAAGAGAGTCGACAAGACGCTAAGCTGGTTGCCGTTCGCGATCAGGTGCTGGGTAATCCTTCTGCTTTTCCCTAGTTTCGAGTGGTTGATAATGTGTTGTATCACTCTTTGGCATTAGTCATTTCACCCACTAGTGATCATATCCTTGCTTTACTTGCCCATTTTCCTGACTCGGTTCTGGGTGGCCATGCGGGAGTATTAAAAATATTGAAAAGAATTAAAGAGCATTTTTATTGGGTGGGCATGAAGAATCAAATTCGCCAGCATATCGCTGCTTGTCATGTCTGTTCCCAGGCTAAGTATTTAGCTCAAAAACCAGCAGGACTACTCTAACCTTTACCGATTTCTTTAGCCCCTTAGACAGATATATCATTGGATTTTGTGGAGGGCCTGCCAGTTGTCAAGCATAAATCTGTCATCTTGGTTGTGGTAGACCGTTTAACTAAGTATGCTTATTTTATTCCTATTGGCCATCCGTATACTGCGGTTTCAGTTGCCTAAGTTTTTGTTCAAGAGGTGGTTCGGCTGCATGGTTTCCCTGTCACGGTGGTCTCAGACCGTGATCCCACCTTCCTGAGTCAATTCTGGTCAGCATTCATGAAAATGCATATGACAGGGTTGCATTACAGCACAGCTTATCACCCTCAATCTGATGGACAAACGGACGTGGTAAATCGCACTTTGGAGAGCTATTTACGGTTATTTGTCATGCACCATCCTCAGAAATGGTTGGAGCTTTTACCATGGGCTGAATTGTGGTATAATACTTCCTTTCGTATGGCGACTCGTCTTACTCCTTATGAGGCTGTTTATGGTCGTCGTCCACCCACTATACCTCGTTACGAGGCTGGTTCTTGTGCGGTGGTCGACGTGGACTCCATTCTTGTGGAGCGCGATTCCCTTTTGGATGATTTGAAGTTGAATTTGGAAAGGGCTCAGGATCGTATGTGTCAATTTGCTAACCACCACCGACACGAGGCCTCTTTTGCAATCGGCAATTTTGTTTATTTGAAGTTGCATCCTTTTCGCCAATCGTCTCTTAGGAAAAGCAAATTTTCCAAGTTATCTCCCAGATTCTATGGTCCTTTTCGTATTCTAGCTCGTGTAGGGGTTGTTTCTTATAAATTGGAGTTACCGGCTGGAACTCAAATACATGATGTCTTTCATGTTTCTCTTCTTCGTCGTTATGTCAATCCAGAGGTGGTGGCATCTGAATTACCTGCAGTGGGTCCCGACCTGCAACTACAAGTTGCCCCTACTGTCGTGTTGGCCACTCGTGAAATTCTGAGAGGTTCCCGCAGATGCTTGGAAGTCCTCGTCCATTGGCAGGGATTACCATCTTCGGATGATTCTTGGGTGGATTTACACGAGCTCAGATCGTCTTTTCCTAATCATGCCTTGGTGGACCAAGTCATTTCTCAAGCCAGTGGGATTGATAGGATCCGTGCACATGATCCTATCATTGATGACCAAATCCAGGTGGTGCGGGTCACCTCTAAGGCTGTAGAGAACCATATGGTAGAAGAAGGCCTAGCTATTGAGGAGAGCCTAGCTAATACTGGCATTCAAGAACCACTAGTTAATGACGGCAGACCCGCTTACAACCTGCGTCCTCGAGAGGGTATTAAACCAAGAGAAAGATGGAGTCCGGACCAGGATTAGGACATCAACTGTTAGACAACTGTCGCAATTCGAGTATAAATAAGGGGGCACGCCCGCCTATTGGGCAGTTTTTGGATTTCAGAATGAATTCTTGTAAACCAGTAGAAAGCAGGGTAGATGTAGAATATAGAACAGAGAGAGATGAGTGAATGTAATCTTCTTCCATATTAATACAAGAATTCCTCGATTGTTTCTATAGATCTCTTGGATCTATCACAAGGCTTGCTGAAACATACAGAGGTATGGTTGCTGCATACGCCTGGGATTGAAGGGACTGCCGTCATGTGGAGCTGCTGGTGATCTTCTGTAATTGCTGGAATCGAATACATGGGAGATGAAATGGTTGCTAATGGAAATTAATTTTCACGGGGTTGGAGTGCTGGTGGTGAAGCAGTGAAAGGGCCAGCCGAATTTTTATGCTGCTTGGATTGCTTGGCCGATTGAGCATGATGTGCTCGGAGCTGAAATTAAATTGGGCTGAAAATTTGCTACCATTGGCCGGGTCGGTTTTTTTGAGAAACCAGAAGTGCGTTTTCTTGCAAATGGAAGAGATGGTTGAGATTTCTAATTTCGTGGCTGCCTTGTTGGCAACCAAAAGGGGCTTGTGCTGCTGGTGATTTCGAATGGATCGATTGGAGTTGCTGGGGATTGGACGATTCAGTGCAGAGGTGGATTCTGCGAAAGGGCTGGTGTTTTAACAACGGCGGTTGCCGGCATTTGGGATTGCTGCTTGGCTTTAAAAAAATGGAAAGTGCAAGGATGGTGATTTGTTTTGTTGGTTTTTCTTGATTTGAAGGGCATTAGGAAGATGTTGGTCGGTCGGTTCTGCCGGATTTTGTGGCTAGATGCGGCTTTGTGCAGAGCTGCTTGGTTGGTGAATCTTGGAGGCTGGAACAGAGATGCTGGATTTCAAAACTTCATGCAGCTGGTTGCCTCTCTGAATTTCCATGGTTACCGGTTGGAATCGGTGCTGTTGGATGCGTATTTTGGTTTGCCGGCTCTGCTTGAATTGAAATAGATGGGTGCTGTTTAGAGGTGCTGGGCGTGTGCTGAAACTGAGAGGCGGGCTAAATTGGGACAGCCGGTTAGCTAGGCTGCAAGATGTTGCTTCGATTGGGATGTTTGCTGGAAAGTCTTTGCTATTGAGACGATGGCAAGATGCTTCTGAAATGGATTTTCAAAAATCATTACATATTTTTCATGGGGCATGGGGCATGTATGTATGTCTATCTTATCTATTTTCAAAAATCAAAATAAGATACAATACAAGTTTAAAATTTTGTAAGTTTTAAAAGTAAGAGTAATCTAAATGGCCCTACATATTTATAAAAAATTAAAAGTTAAAAATATATTTAAGGGTTGCTCGTACTATGTAGAAGACTTACTCTTAAATCAATTCCTTATTTTTACCATGATATATTTATTTTTAAATTTTAAATTTTGATATAAAGTCTTCTTCGTTTTTGTTGAATTAGTTGAATTTAATCTTTGTTGTTTATAATAATTAATTTGTTATTAGTGTAGTTGAATTTCTGTTATAACAAGTGTTATCTAGATTTCCTATCAAGATAAGTTTGGAACTTATTTAATTTGAATTTTAACTTAATATATATCCATTACTATTTTAACATGTTGAATTATTTGACAACAAGTTAATTAGATTAGGTAATGAATAAAATTAGACCTTATGAATTAATATTGAAATATTTTTAATGATATTAATATAAAAAATGATACAGGATTAATTTTATATTTATAAATTATGCAAGTAAAATGATAGATCTCTGATCAAAAGAACTTGAGACGATAATAAAAATTGAAGATCACTATAAATCTATGCCAAAACCGAAGAAAAGAGTATGCATGGCTTTTTAGTTTTAGTAGGCATTACGTCCTTTAATTATCAATACGTAAATCTGGCTTACAAGATTTGTATAAGCATCAAAATTTAGCTTCTTTAGAATTGTAATTTTCTGCAATAGCTATCTAAAAAGTTACCGCTTTTCCATTAAAAGAAATTCGATTGAGTGATACATAGGCTCAGCCAAACAGAGCTTTAAGTGATTTAGCGAAGTATTTTTCGTTTGTCATTATGATTGAGGAAAAATTGAAAACTATTTTAATGGTTCGTATCGCAAAAATCGAAAGTAGCACGTGCATGAAATTTTTGCGCACCTCCGGAGTACTATTATCATACTTCATCATCTCCTAAAAGGCATGCAGCCATTGCCATCTTCTAAAGCTTCCCTAGCAGCCATCAGTCTCTCGTAAATAATTCAAAAAAATTATTTTTAATATGAAAAATACCTTAAAATATTAAAAAATTTGAAAAAAAATTCTTTGATTAAATAGATGAATTTTCTATCATTCAAATTTTAAAATTCTCAGAAACATAATTTCTTAGTAAAAGATTAAATGTTAATTATAAACATGATCAATTTACTATATTCAACTTTTTTCATTTTAAAATTTGTGCGAATCAAGATACAAGCGAAAAATAATAAGAGTATAATAACAATAAATATTAATTAGAATTAAAATGAACATTAAATCAACTAATTATAACAGCAATAGACATTTTCACCCTAGCTACAGACTCAATCTAAAAATCTTATATGGGTTGAAACTAGCCCTATATTAAGCTATTTTGTGAACCTAGTAAGCTACAATTTTAAAAACTCATAGAGTTCACTTATCTCTCCCATTGCTCATAACGATTTAAAGATAAAAATAATTATTAATTTAAATCAAACTAAATTTATAAAAATTAGTACCAATGGATGCATATGATAGATTTTTTAACCTGAGATATGCAATCTTATGGTTAGATTTTTTTTACATGAAGAATGCATGTTGGAGGGTAAAATTTTTTTAAACTTTGATTTTAAGCAAAGAGCATTGAGAGTGTTCAAAAATCATCTATGAAAACAAGGAAAGTAAAGTGAATTTGATTTTGATATTTTAGAATGGGATCAATTTCTTTATTTCAAAATTTTATACTAATCTATTTCACTTCAATAACCCTTCGTGTTAGATTTGTAAACCTTTAGAAATTTAATGGTCAAATTTTCTCAAATTTAAACCTCAATTTTGTTAAGCTAATATTTTCACCCTTTTAATTTTAAAATTCATTTTATGAAGGTTGTATATAAAAAAATTTTGATAATTATATTTTATATAAAACCTTTCATTGAAATATGTTTGTGGATTGAATAATTGGACATTTATACAAATATAACAAATTCCAATGATATAAAAGATTTATTTTTACAAATTTACTCTAGACAAGAGGAAGTCTTTTATACCATATAAGGTTTGGAAATATAATAATCACAATAATAATTTATTAAATTATGAAAAAAATTTGGAATGAAAATTAGTCACTTTCGAACTAAATAATTTATGCAGATATTTGTTTGCTTATCATAATAAATTGGATACAATACATGATACTTTAATATTTTAAATTGTTGCATTTGTACATATTGACACTGCACTGTCGGAGCACCACACTTTAGCGCTCCATCATGCTCAACGGAAAGAAGGCATCCATGTCTATTACGCACCAAACCCTTATCTCTTCTACATACGGCGTTGATGAGCTTCAATCTAATGATTAGAATCATTCAATCAAAAGCTAGCAGAACCCCCTGAAGTTTACCGGAAATGGTTTCTTCTCCGCCAATAACGTCCCCAAATTTGACAGCCTCTACTTCTTTCAATAGCAATCAGCTGGCGATACTACCAGCGTATGCCAACCTTCCATATGCGCAACAAACCACAAATTATCCATCTTCATGGCCAGTGACAACCAATCACCAACTAATACAAAACTTCTATCTCCCTGTGGCTAATTGCACTTGTCATTATTGCACCCCAACATTAATTAATCCCACCGAATACCAGCAGCGACTTCAATTTCACCGGCAAATGGTGGTCGTCCTCTCCGCAACCATCGTGACTAAGGTTAAAAAGGGTGGAAGGAAGACCAAAGAGGGAAGGAGAACAGTGGAGAGTCAGGAGAAAGGGAGATGTACGAGTCTGACAACAATTCCTACGCCCCCTTGCGATTTTTTTATTTTTCAAAGATGCCCAAATGCATCTTAACCCTTTTGCTTAATTTAACGTTAGATAAGAGACTTCCCATGATCACAATAAAATTTCATAAGGTGAAGATTGCTCTTCATATTTGAGTAATTTAATTTAATTTTACTTTGTAGTTGCTTTTACTGCTTTTCAAATGTTAAGTTTTAATGTAAATTTATTGCTTTGTTTACTACGTTGTAATATTTAGATTAAATTTTATGTAATTTCCTTTATAGCTTTCTTAGATTAAATTTTATATCTATAGTTTTTTATTGTTTTCTTGTATTACAGTTAATTTAAGTTGTTATTTAGTTGTGTCTTCCTCTATTCGTCTCTCTCTTTTTTCTCTTCCTATCTCTTCTTTCTCTCTAATTTCTCTCCTCTCTCCCTCTTCTTTTCTTTTCTTCTCTTTCTCCCTCTTTCTTCTCTCTTTCTCTCTCTCTTATAATGCACAGTAATCTTAAACAATTTAAACTTACATCACCTCTTTGTGGATTCGATTTAATTCACCATTATTCTTGTAACGCCCCATTCATAGAAATACTCAATAACTAATCAACGGCGCTACACAATCATAGAAAAATTCGGCAGCATCTCCCCATAACATACAAGGGGTAATATGGAATACATGACCTGATATTCATTACATTTCCATCTTCGACATTCAATCCTATTTATATACTTGCATTTTCATATAATAAAAACATTCATATAGAAGGAAATCATTACATATTTTCCTTACACAACAAACAGATATAATAGTCATGCATATGTGCATCAACAAGGATTATAATCCAATCTGAAATACCAAATACATTATAGTTGTCAAAACGAATCCGCCTAAGTAATTGTCTACATATATGATTATCAAAAGAGCACAAGTCTAAAAGAACTGGAATCAACATATTGTGCTAGGGTCTCTCATGTTTGATCTTCAACTTGTCCCATCCTTAAGTTCTCCTTCTGACCTGCGATCTAAAACCACAATAACAATGATATGAGTCTAAATAGACCCAGTAAGTAGATAGTGGTTAGCACAAGGTGCAAATAAGCATAATGATGGATACTCATACAGTGATGAAGCTAATACACATGGGTCCAATACCCACTCCCAAGATCGTATACATATAACCATACACACAAATTGACCAACACAACCAATCATCTACTCATGTCCATCAAGGGCCATGAACAACCCCCTCCTCATGTCAATCAGGGGCCATGAACAACCCTTACAACCAACTATTTGAGATAACGCATCATACATAACAGTCAATGAAACACATCGCAAACCACGCATACAACATCAACACAATTCAGATACAACACATAGATCTGTCACACAAGCATTTTATCAAACACATGATAGGTGCGAAATGAAAGAACCTTCAATTCATACTCTCGATTGGGGCAAATCAATTCACGTCACATTTCAACAATATAACAACTGCTAAGAAGTCTTTTACATCATAGAAATCACGCATTCAAAGTAAATTCACCATGAACCCTAACTGTTACGAACTCTACGCCTAATATCATGGAGTCGTTAGAAGCTATACATTCCCTCTAGCCTCGTATCGCGTTTAACGTAAAATTTCATCACTAAATCGAGAAGGGGCGACATCTACTTACCTCGATCGTGATTTTCCCCAAAACAGCGACCCTAGGCTTAGCTTGCAGAGATTTGGAGCTTCCTTGATTCAAATCGATCACCTTCGAGGCAGTCAGTAGGGTTTTCTCGAAGAGATCTACTGCTAGATCGTACTGAGTAGAAGAGAAAGAAGAGAAGACGCAGAGATCGGGAAGAGGAGAAGAAGAAAAACAGTCGGGCGTGAGGTGAGAAAATGGAGTCTAACGCGCGGGCTTCGCTTCATATCGAACCCCCATCGGGTCGGGGTCGGGTCCAGGACGGGTCGGAGCATGAGTCGGGTCTAATCGCATTTGGTAATTTACTCTTCCACTCCTACGACTTAAATAATTAAAATTTTCTTCAGGGGCGCTGCCCCCTGCACCCCCGCAAGGGGCGTCTCCCCCTTGACCCCCGCGACCTGACCGGGCAGGTCGAACCCCGTACCTACTCTGCGAAGGAAACAATAGTCGTAGTGCCCATCAATGGAACGCTAATCATACACCTTCAATTTATACTCAACGTGCTAAGATCATAATACATGCACATATACACTATACATTCACTAAATGTCATGCCCATATATGTTATGTATCCATTAATATCGTAAAATTCTTATTAGCATGTTCATAAGTTACCTCATAAATAGAGAAAAGTTGTAATAAAAATAAAATAAAATACCTGGTCCTCACAGACTATCCTCGTTAGAAAAGTTTCGTCCTCGAAACTTGCAATTATTCCCATAAATAAGGGTACTTCTCCCTCATTGTCTTCTCCAGCTCCCAAGTAGCCTCATCTTCTGTATGGTTACTCCACTGGATTTTGAGCAGCTTGATAGTCTTATTTCTCAATTGTTTCTCCTTACTATCTAAGACTCGAACTGGCCTCTCAACATATTGCAAATTCTTTTCTACTCTTATTTCCTCAGGCCTGAGCACATGTGACGGATCTGGTTCATATTTCCTTAATGATGAGACATGGAATACGTCATGCACCCCAACTAAGAAAGGCGGCAAAGCAATGCGATACGCTACCTTTCCAATTCGTTCCAAGATTTCATAAGGACCGATGTATCTTGGGCTTAACTTGCCTTTTGTACCAAACCGAACCACACCCTTCATTGGAGATACCTTTAAAAATACCTTATCTCCCACTTGGAACTCTAACTCTCGCCTTCTAGTATCTGCATAACTCTTTTGACGAGATTGGGCAATTCGAATTTGTTCTCGAATTCGTGACACTTTCTCCACTGTGTCTGCTATCATCTGAGGGCCAACTATAGTACTCTCCCCCACTTCATCCCAACAAAGTGGCGATCTACATTTTCGTCCGTACAATGCCTCAAAAGGAGCCATTTGGATGCTGGAATGATAAGTATTGTTGTATGCAAATTCTGCCAAAGCTAGATGATCACTCCAAGTACTACCCCATTCTAATACACAAGCTCTCAACATGTCTTCTAATTGCTGGTTCACTCGTTCTGTTTGGCCATCAGACTGAGGATGGAAGGAAGTACTAAAATCCAATTGAGTGCCCATTGCTCTATGTAGAGCCTTCCAGAACCTTGATGTGAACACTGATCCCCGATCTGAGATGATGGACGTTGGTACCCCATGGAGTCTCACGATCTCCTTATGATATATCCATGCTAGCTTTTCGGCCGTAAAGGTGGTTTTAACAGCAATAAAATGTGCTACCTTAGTCAATCTATCCACAATAACCCAAATACTATCATATCCTGCCACTGTGCGTGGTAGTCCAACAATGAAGTCCATCGCTATACCTTCCCACTTCCACTTTGGAATTTCAATGGGTTGCAATGCTCCTCCAGGTCTCTGGTGTTCGGCCTTGACTTGCTGGCATGTTAAACACTTGGCTACATACTTAGCCACATCACCCTTCATTCCATCCCACCAATAGTGCATCTTTAAATCCTGATACATCTTTGTACTCCCAGGGTGAATCATGTAAGGTGAGTAATGTGCCTCTTCGAGTATCTTTTGTAAAATTTGAGCTCTCCTGGGAATGGCCATACGACCCCTGAATCTCATAATACCATCGGCCCCAATTATAAAATCTTGCAATTCTCCTTTCAATGCTCTCTCTCTCACCTTTTGAAAGGATTCATCTTGGCTTTCCTCTTGTGCTTGTCTAATTTCATCTCTAAGAGTAGGTTGAATCTTTAATTGGCTAATTTGTGCTACTACCCCATCAACACACACATGCAAGTCCATTCTTCTTATTTCTTCAAATAATTTTTCTTGACCAGTAAGTAAACTAGCCATGCTACTCCCAGATTTCCTACTCAGTGCATCTGCAACAACATTTGCTTTACCTGGATGATAATGAATACTCAGGTCATAATCTTTTATTAACTCTAGCCACCTTCGTTGCCGCATATTTAACTCCTTTTGAGTAAAGATGTACTTCAAACTTTTGTGATCAGTATATACTTCACATCGTCCGCCATATAAGTAGTGCCTCCATATTTTCAGTGCAAAGATCACTGCAGCTAACTCCAAGTCATGAGTTGGATAATTCACCTCATGTGGTCTCAATTGTCTTGATGCATAGGCTATCACCCTACCATGTTGCATAAGGACACATCCCAATCCCTTCTTTGATGCATCACTATATATCACAAATCCACCATTTCCTGAAGGTACAGTTAACACAGGTGCTTCTACTAACCGTCTCTTCAACTCTTGAAATGCTTCTTCACATTTTTCTGTCCATTCGAACTTTACCCCTTTGTGTGTGAGCTTCGTCATCGGAGTGGCAATGGTAGAGAACCCTTCCACAAATCGCCTATAGTACCCTGCTAAACCCAAAAAGCTTCTCACCTCAGTAACACTGGATGGCCTAGGCCAGTTTACCACAGCCTCTATCTTATGCGGATCCACAGATATTCCATCTTTAGAAACAACATGACCCAAAAATCCCACATTGTTCATCCAAAAATCACACTTCTTAAGCTTTCCATAAAGCTTTTCTTCCCTTAGCTTTTGTAAAGTCAATCTCAAGTGTCCTTCATGCTCTTCACTGCTCTTGGAATATACCAAAATATCATCGATAAACACAACTACAAATTGATCCAAATATGGCCGAAATACCCTATTCATTAAGTCCATGAATGCTGCAGGGGCATTTGTTAAACCAAAAGGCATAACTAGGAACTCATAATGTCCATACCGAGTCCTAAATGCTGTTTTCTGTATATCTGACTCTTTAACTCTCATTTGATGATACCCAGATTGTAAGTCAATCTTTGAAAACTTACTTGCTCCTTGCAGCTGGTCTAACAAATCATCAATACGAGGCAATGGGTACTTATTCTTAATAGTCACTTTATTGAGCTCGCGATAGTCAATGCATAACCTCAAACTCCCATCCTTCTTTTTCACAAACAGAACTGGGGCTCCCCATGGTGACACACTAGGCCGAACAAATCCCTTATCTAATAGATCCTGCAACTGAGCTTTCAATTCAGCCATCTCTACTGGTGCCATGCGATAAGGAGCTCTTGAAATTGGCTCCACTCCAGGCTGCAAATCTATTCTAAATTCCACTTCCCGTTCGGGTGGCAAACTTGGCAAATCTGCAGGAAATACATCAGCGAACTCATGTACTACAGGGATCTCATCCAACTGTTTGTCCACTAAGTTGATATCTACTACTGAGGCAAGATAAGCAAGACAACCTTTTCGAATCAAACTCATTGCTCCTAAGGCTGACACCAATTTGGGTAACCCACCTGTTGGTAATCCTCTGAATATGAATTCCACATCATTATGTACCTTAAGGATAACTTGCTTTGATCGACAACCTACATTAGCATCATACTTAGCTAACCAATCCATGCCCAAGATAATATCCAATCCCTCCATCTCCAATACTATCAAATCTGCTAGGAACTGTCTACCCTCAATCATCACAGGAACACATCTACACATCTCAGTTGCTATACTAACTGCTCTCAAGGGGGTAGACACCCTCATTAGCTCATGCATGGGATGTTTAATCAACTTGGCTTTCTTCACAAAAGCTATTGACACAAATGATCGTGATGCACCAGGATCAAACAATACAAAGGCCATGCATCCACTAACAAGAAGGTTACCTGTAACCACATTCTCTGCGGATTGTGCCTCTTGTGCATTTGCAGCTTGAACCACTGCCATCACTTGTGGTCTTCTATCGACCTGAGGGCGAACCTGCTGAGGATAGGGTCCTCTCCCAACCTGCATCCCACCAGGAGGAATATTATGAATTGGTAATTGTTGTTGTACCCGAGCTGCCCCTAGTCCTCCTCCACCTAAGAGTATAGGGCAATCCCTCCTAATGTGCCCTTGTTGGCGACAGTAGAAGCAAACAATTTGTCGTCCTGTCCTCTGTCTTTGAACTTGTGGCTGTTGTGGTTGTTGCTCCCTAACATGAGCTTGTACTTGTCCCCTAGTTTGCTCTTCTCCTTGACCTACCAACTGCGGGCATGTTGCTTTCTTATGGCCCAATTGACCACATTGGAAACAAGCTGACTTAAATGTAAAAGTTCCACCCTCAATAGTCCTCTGCTTCTTGTGTCCTTGTACTTCTCCTCTTGGCCCTTTTCTCTTTTCCTTAATCCTCTCTTGCTCTTCTTCTTCCCGTTCTATCATGCGGGCTCGATCAAGTATTTCTCCATAATCACGTAACATGAAGGGTGCTAAGCCCCTTCGAATAGAGAATTTCAGTCCCTCTTGAAATTTACGTGCCCTTTCTTGTGGATTAGTTCTTATCCATGGAACAAATCTAGAAAGGGACCGAAATTTAGCATCATACTCTTCCACGGTCATTTTCCCTTGTACTAAGTGCATGAATTCTGATGCTCGACGTGTTTTCTCACTATCAGGCACATAGTGGGCAAGAAATCTTTCCAGGAATTCGGGCCATCGTAGTCTTCCACCTTCATCTGGTAACACAGCCTTCTCAGCATCCCACCACTGTTCTGCATCCCCCTCCATCACATAAACAGCATACTTGACCTTTTGTTCTTCAGTGCATTCCATATAGCTGAAAATCTTTTCCATCTTCGCTACCCATCGATCCACAACTAAATAATCTCTTTCTCCTTGAAATATAGGAGGCTTCATCTCCTGGAATGCTTTGATGTCTAACTTCTCCTCTCGAGGCCTTCTCCCTTCTTGCTCTTGTCTTCTTACTCTCATCCTTGGACCCGCACGGTTCATGTCACCTGAAGTCCTTTGTTGTCCTCTTTGAGTGTCCAAGCTTGCTGTCATTCTCTCCATCTGAGCTTGCATAAAATCTTGAAAATTCTGCATCATACCTCTCATCATTCCCATCATAGTCTCCATACCTGCTTGTGCCCCAATATTCACCTCTGGTCCTATAGGAATCTCACCACTACTGGTTCCTACTCCTCCTTGACTGTGTATCCCATGATAACCCCCGCTAGGATTCTCCCAGTATGCATCATCATCTGCGTTCTCCTCGTCTTCTTGAAGTGGGGACCTCTCCTGTGCAACTTGCTCCTGTTGTTGGCCTTCAATAGCAAGTGGCATTTCATGAGGTGGGACTATCGTTTCACTTGGTCCACCCTCTTCCATAATGCCCTTTCCCTTGTTAAGTCTTGTCTTTGGTGCCATCTTCTGTACAACATCCACAAATAATTAAGATTAAGCAACATAAACTTGACCAATGTACACTAACTCATCAACCAAAGATATTCCAAATTCCATCTCAATAACCTAGACTAGCAATTTTGACAATATATTACGAACTTAACACATTGTACTAGATACTCGCCTAATCTCTTTCCTTCATTAACTCAACAATTTAGAACATTCTTATGCTCTGATACCACTTTCTGTAACGCCCCATTCATAGAAATACTCAATAACTAATCAACGGCGCTACACAATCATAGAAAAATTCGGCAGCATCTCCCCATAACATACAAGGGGTAATATGGAATACATGACCTGATATTCATTACATTTCCATCTTCGACATTCAATCCTATTTATATACTTGCATTTTCATATAATAAAAACATTCATATAGAAGGAAATCATTACATATTTTCCTTACACAACAAACAGATATAATAGTCATGCATATGTGCATCAACAAGGATTATAATCCAATCTGAAATACCAAATACATTATAGTTGTCAAAACGAATCCGCCTAAGTAATTGTCTACATATATGATTATCAAAAGAGCACAAGTCTAAAAGAACTGGAATCAACATATTGTGCTAGGGTCTCTCATGTTTGATCTTCAACTTGTCCCATCCTTAAGTTCTCCTTCTGACCTGCGATCTAAAACCACAATAACAATGATATGAGTCTAAATAGACCCAGTAAGTAGATAGTGGTTAGCACAAGGTGCAAATAAGCATAATGATGGATACTCATACAGTGATGAAGCTAATACACATGGGTCCAATACCCACTCCCAAGATCGTATACATATAACCATACACACAAATTGACCAACACAACCAATCATCTACTCATGTCCATCAAGGGCCATGAACAACCCCCTCCTCATGTCAATCAGGGGCCATGAACAACCCTTACAACCAACTATTTGAGATAACGCATCATACATAACAGTCAATGAAACACATCGCAAACCACGCATACAACATCAACACAATTCAGATACAACACATAGATCTGTCACACAAGCATTTTATCAAACACATGATAGGTGCGAAATGAAAGAACCTTCAATTCATACTCTCGATTGGGGCAAATCAATTCACGTCACATTTCAACAATATAACAACTGCTAAGAAGTCTTTTACATCATAGAAATCACGCATTCAAAGTAAATTCACCATGAACCCTAACTGTTACGAACTCTACGCCTAATATCATGGAGTCGTTAGAAGCTATACATTCCCTCTAGCCTCGTATCGCGTTTAACGTAAAATTTCATCACTAAATCGAGAAGGGGCGACATCTACTTACCTCGATCGTGATTTTCCCCAAAACAGCGACCCTAGGCTTAGCTTGCAGAGATTTGGAGCTTCCTTGATTCAAATCGATCACCTTCGAGGCAGTCAGTAGGGTTTTCTCGAAGAGATCTACTGCTAGATCGTACTGAGTAGAAGAGAAAGAAGAGAAGACGCAGAGATCGGGAAGAGGAGAAGAAGAAAAACAGTCGGGCGTGAGGTGAGAAAATGGAGTCTAACGCGCGGGCTTCGCTTCATATCGAACCCCCATCGGGTCGGGGTCGGGTCCAGGACGGGTCGGAGCATGAGTCGGGTCTAATCGCATTTGGTAATTTACTCTTCCACTCCTACGACTTAAATAATTAAAATTTTCTTCAGGGGCGCTGCCCCCTGCACCCCCGCAAGGGGCGTCTCCCCCTTGACCCCCGCGACCTGACCGGGCAGGTCGAACCCCGTACCTACTCTGCGAAGGAAACAATAGTCGTAGTGCCCATCAATGGAACGCTAATCATACACCTTCAATTTATACTCAACGTGCTAAGATCATAATACATGCACATATACACTATACATTCACTAAATGTCATGCCCATATATGTTATGTATCCATTAATATCGTAAAATTCTTATTAGCATGTTCATAAGTTACCTCATAAATAGAGAAAAGTTGTAATAAAAATAAAATAAAATACCTGGTCCTCACAATTCTACACTATTTTTTGCATAATGTTAGCTTTAATGTGTTTATACTAGTTTAATTAAATTGGTGATCATGCTATCCTTAACAACGAGCACTTAGTTGGCTTCAATACTTCTACAAAATGGTTCAATGACTTATTTTTACAACAATCATTGAAAGTATGCTCAGCTAGTTTTCTTATATAGGATTTGAAATGTAACCTCTTAGTTATTCTTAGCTTTATTTTGGCTTAATTTAGTGATTAAGGATATTTATGCTTTAATTTGATAATATACATATTAATTGTAATGCTTGGTGACATGGCCCCCACTTGGCATAATCTCATACACCAAAGTGAAGGAACCAAAAAATGGTGGTCGAAATACATCTATACATGCCTCTAACAAGGATGGTAGATATAACAAGATTGTTCTCCTTTAAACAAAATATTTCCACAGCTGGATGGATTAAAGGAAGGTTGTGATAACTAAAGATGTGAAACTCCCAAAACTCTAGAACTCTCATTCATCAATTGGCTAGTTATTTATTTTGATTTAGTTTGTTTGTTTCATCATCTAAGTAATTAACAATGTTATATTCTAATATTCCTTTTGATCTTCATGAGAATGATATCTTTACCGGTACTACTTATCATAATTCATATATTTTTAGGAAAAATCTAATAACATATATCAAGTTAGGATGACGGGGGTTGGAGTTTTCTCCATCTTAAATCTATTTATAAAACATCAACTCAAACCTACTTTCTAACTCTATTTTTCAAACTTCACCCTAACCCTAAATTAATGTTATTGAAATTGTCTCAGTTTGGGTTGCAAATCGATTAATGAACCCTTAAATTATTGAAATAACATACTAAAAATAATTTCATTAAAATGTAGAAAAATTCTTTTAATAGAACATAAATATTAACTAATAATAAATAATTTGAAAATATTAATAAAAATTATAAATATCCTAGCCGTCCTCCTTGATCCCATGCCTCCGATATATGATCTACCCTAGTTCTCATTGTACCTTCCCAAGCTCGCCCACGCCATCAACCTCTCACTAGAATAATATGTCTCCCCTCCAACAGATTAGATCTCCCTCAATGCTTGTCCATACGCATCAAGGAATCTTTCGCCTCTTATGCTTCTTTTACCCTCCTTCTCTCCTTCACAATCATATTTGTCTTTCCAATTTCCATAACTTCCCATCTTTATCTCTATCTTATTCTGTCTTGATCTCCCTCTTATCTATTATGAGAATTTTATAATAATAATTATTATTGTTGTTGTTGTTGTTGTTATAGCTTTTTCTGTCTCCTCTTTAATTTATTAAAGCAACTCGAAGTGAAACAGGGTATTGTGTAGCCGCGTGAATGAAGAACCCAAATCCTAGCACATACCTATCAAGTTGCATGGGGTTGACTAAAACCCCAACCTCACCAACCCACTTTTATAAATCAGGTCTGGTTCAACCTAATTTTCTGAAAATCTAACCGGGCCATGGCTTTACATCAAGTTAGTTCAATCGGGTTTGGGTAAGGACCGACCCTATTTTCAACCTTAATTGTGATCCCCTTCTTTATACGTACACCTTTTTAGTTTATACTCTAACTTACTGGCAAATTACGGCCTAAACTAATTGCATATCATCTGGTCTTGATAGCTTATGATTTGAAGTTGATTTCTATATTTTAAAAAAGAAGAAAATTTGCGAAGGAAATTGTAAGCTCAAGGATATCTTCTTAAACAAAATTCATATGTTTAGATATTTTTTAGAATTAATAGTTTATAAGAATTTGGAAAAATTCAATGTATTTTTATTAAGGTCTGATATTTTTATAATTATAATAACTTAAGATGTAAGTACAAAATAGTATTGTATAATTAGTCCTGCAAGGCTAACAAAATTATGACCTATCTAACATTAGCAACTATACCTATTATAATAATAATAAAAGATATACCTACTAATACTAAAAAAATGTTCAGATACAATTTAATCTCTAATGGATCATGATAACATGTTGTATATTGCATACTAGCTTAGGTGCAGTATGGATTTTTTAAATTTTAAATATATTTCTTATTTTTTATTTTTATTTGGGCCCTAGTGTATTTAGTTAAAATATCAACACTTACCATTTTTGAAATCTCATATATCTTTAATAAATTTTAAAAATAAAAAAATTCACCCTTTTCATACTCCCGCACATGAAAAAGATGATAATTTTTATTTTCAAAAATTTATAAAGATATCTATAAATTTTCTAAGTTGGTAAATTTTAATAAATAAACTAAATATACTTAAGAAGTAATCCTGTAAGCTTAGGCTAAACAAATGTCCTGCTTAGCCCATTTCAAAAAACTCATTTAAAAAGACTTTTTTTGTGTTTTTCTCCACACACTTGTTTATCTAAGGATATTTTAAATGTATATACACATAGATATTTAAAAATCTTAAAAAATATATATACGCATATTGAAAAATAGTAAAACTTGGCTTATATATTAAATACACTTAGATAAATAAGTGTGTAGAGAAAAAACAAAAAAAAAATTAAATAAATTTTTTAAGGTGAGCTAAACAAAACATTTGCTTAGCATGGGCCAACAACATCATTTCTCAATATACTTAGGCCACCATAAAAATAAAAATAAAAAAGGAAAAAGGAAAAAAAATTGAAACTAAAAAAATATATCACAGTCAATGAGATCAAAATATGATTTTATTCTTTTATTGCTAATCTAAAATTGGATGTGAGTTTACTTTGCTAAGTAATATATATCACAAACATTATTATTATATCTCCTTAAATAATTATTTTCTACTGACTTAAGAAGTAAACACAAATTTATAATAAAAGACTGTACCATTTATTGGTGCGAAAGCTTATAATTAACTATATCATCCAATTTCAAAGTGACTTGTAATGTCCCTAACTAATAATAATGCACCCCATTCTGTTGGATACCCACTCGAATCAGTCTTCTCAGAACGAAGGATTAAAAAAAAATGCGAGAATTATATTTATAATTATAATAACTTTTTTTACATTGGAGGAGAGAGGGGAAACATCCTCATAGCAAGGTTGGCTTGGAAGCCGGCCAGTGATTCCCTCGGGCTATGCTTGGGGTCACAAAATTATAATGACTGTAAGTAAGCCTAAACATAATATAAAACCTAAAATCCTAAAATAGTACTGTACAATTAGGTTAGCAAGGCTACCGCAATTATGACAGGCCTAACATTCACACACCTATTACGCCTAATAACAAAAGATACAAAAACTAATGATAGAAAATATAATAAAATACAAATGCATCTCTGATATAGTTATAAAGTAAAAATTATGAAATTACAAGATCATAGAGGAAAAAAAACACAAAAAAATCCATGTTATAAGTTATATCATGATTACCAACATGGCCAATGTTTACTTAGAACCGGTTGACTATTTAAGCAAATGTTAGTCAAGCTTTAGAGAGGTGATTGATGATTGCCACTTGCATGATCTCGGTTTTGTAGGTCATCCTTTCTCATGGACAAATAATAGGCGTGGTCACTAAAAAGTTGAAGCCCACTCAATAGGACCTTGGCAACATTGGATTGGCTTCATTTGTTTTCTTTTGCCAAACTTTTTCACTTAGCAACGGCCACTTCCGACCATAATCCAATTTTCCTATCTCCATCTCCTCCTCCAAATCAAATGAGGCCCCCAAGAGCTTTCAAATATGAATTATTCTGGGGGAGAGATAGGCGTGCCAAGGATTTAATTAGAGAGATATGGCATGAGAATCGGAAGGCGAACTCTCTAGGCTCTCTATGGGTTAGGCTGAAAAAATCTTCCAAACTTAAAACCTAGAATTCTCGAGACAGAGGTAATCTCCGAAAAGCCATCCAAAAGCAGCATGAGGCGATTTCTACTCTGTCCGCATTCCCTATCTCTACCTAGAGGGATGCATTGCTCAAAGATCATAAAGACAGTCTTGCTCCTGGATGAGGAAATCTTATGGAAGCAGCATACTAAGTTACATTGGCTCCATTTTGGTGATCGGAATACAAAATACTTCCATTACTCAACTTCAAACTGTAGAAGGAGAACGTTCATTTAAGTGCTGCAAGATGACAAGGGTTTCACAACTACTGAGATTGATGTCATGCTTAGCATCGCCTCACAATTCTTCATTGCCCTATTTTCTTCAGATGGGGCAAGGGACGTGCATAGAATTCTAGATAATGTTTCGTAGGTTATCAGTGCTAATGTTAATGAGATGTTGATCTCCCCACTTGACATGAATGAGGTATCTCATGCTCTAAAGTAGATGCACCCTAGTAAGGCTCAAGGTCTAGATGGTTTCTCAGCGAGGTTCTTTCAGCATAATTGGTCAGTGGTAGGTGAAGATGTTGCTTAGTCAGGCAAAATTTTTTTTGAGCCTGCCTACATATCACATCATATCAACTCCATGAAGGAGATCGAACACGTAGATATCATCCTAGTTTAGTTCCAAAGCAACAAGGAGCTATACCAGTGGCTAACTTCTGACCTATCAGCTTATGCAATGTCACATAGAAACTGATTGCTAAGATATTAGCCAACAGGCTGAAGCAGTGCTTATCTCATATCATATCTCCTACGTATGGTGCTTTTATACCAGGAAGACTTATCTCTGACAATATGATCATAGCATATGAAACAATGCACTTGTTGAAAAGTAGGAGGAAGGGTAAGAAGGAAGATATAGCCATCAAATTGGATATATCTAAGGCGTATGATTGAGTGGAGTGGGATTTTATTTGCCAAATGATGAGGAAAATGAAGTTTCATGAAAAGTGGATTAGTTGGATATATGCCTATGTTTCTTCTATTACCTATTGGGTTTCCGTTAATGGCTTCAAGTCAGACCCGTTTACTATAAGTAAAGACATTCGGCAAGGGGACCCACTTTCTCCATACCTATTTCCTTTCTGTGTGGAAGGATCGTCAGTACTTCTAAGAGACACCAAGAAAAAATCTCATAAACGGGATCAAGTTATCTCTAAGGCGCCCTATTCTTTCTCATCTTTTCTTTTCTAATGATGTCTTGTTATTTGCCAAAGCTAATGTGGATCAAATGGCAATATCCTCTCAATCTTGAAGGTATATGGGGAATGCACAAGTTAGAAGGTCAATTTAACAAAGACAGCAATTTTCTTCAGTACAAATATTAAAGAGGATACTAGAAGAGTGGTGGAACATATGATCGGTGTCCGAGGGTAGTAGTTAAGGACCTATCTCGGCCTCCCAATGTGGATTAGTAGACAAAAATCAACGGCATTCTAAAGTATGAAAGAACATATTTAAGCTAAAATACAAGGGTGGAAATCTAAATTCCTTCCTGGGGCCAAAGAGATTTTGATTAAAGCGGTGGCTCAAGCAATTCCTACCTATATAATGAGCATTTTCAAACATCCTAGAAGGTTTTGTAATGTCATCAACTCCATGCTTAGTAAGTTTTGGTGGGGTGAGAATGATGGGACAAGGATGATAAGGTAGGTCGCTAGGAGGAAACTGTGCATCTGGAAAGCCAGGGGTGGGCTTGGTTTTAGAAATTCTCCTCTTTTAATCTTGCCCTTCTGGCAAACCAAGCTTGGAGGCTAGCTCTTTGTTTCCAAATTCTAAAGGCCAAATATTTTCCGAATGACTACTTCTGAAACTCCACCCGAATAGCTAACTTGTCTCTTATATGGAAAAATATCTCAGTGGCAAAAGAAGAAATCAAAGCAACTTGTACATGGACAGTGGGCAATGGTAAGCTCGTAAGGTTCCTTCATGACAAATGGGTACCCTCAGAACTTTCTATTGTTAGGCCGCTTTCGAGAGAGGTTAATGACCACACAAAAGTGGAGTACTTCATGAATAACATCAGAAAGGTTTGGAAGGAGGACGCAGTGACAGCAGTAGTGGGAGACTCTAGCTGGAATATTATTAAATGTATCCCATCCCCTCCTGCGAGGAGAGTGATGAGATATCATTGCCCCTTGAACCCAATGGAAACTTCACTATCAAATCAACATATAGGTTGGTTCATGCAAAGGCCAATATTGTCATGGGGGCATGTTGCCTATTTTTTCACAAGTGTAAAGGTCGCACAAGTAATATATAAATGAATAGAATTATCGTTTCCACAAGGACTTGAATGCTAAATACTCACTAATTACTAAATACTAACAATTAGAATTTAATTAGATGAATAAAAATTAAGATGTGTAAAGTGAAATAGAAAAGATGAAACAAAAAAGCGGGAAAAGATGGATTACAATGAACAAAAGTAAATTAAACGGGAAACTCTTATCGATGGATGAATCTAGGGTTACAACTTCACTTGCTTATCCTCATGATTTTATTATATTTCCTTGATTTACTTTATTAATATGGATTATTAGTCTAGGGCAATATTATTTATACTTCTCTCGCGATGGCTGCATAAATCTAACTCTTTAATTTTAACTTTCAATGTAAACCACGAGAATTTAAAATAATAAGAAGCATTAATTATATTCATAATATTGACTACACATGGCTAATAGATATATCTATTCATAATAGCAAATCTCGCACATTCTACGAGATAAACTCATCTCAAATTTATGCATAGATCATGTGCTATTTAACCTTTAGTCTAATTTCATGTTATCTCTTTCAAGTATCACATAAAATTCTCAAATCAATTTATAAGATGGTCAATTGCATAAAATCATTAAGAACAGATTAAATAAATAATCCAATATTAATAGTATAAAATCAAACGAAAACTATAACTTAATTATTGTTCAAAAATAAGATCCATTACAACCCATGTAGTTTTTAGTCACGCATAATTACATTGGACTCGAGGTTAAAATAAAAATTAAAATTGATATCCATCTCAATTAAACAGAAAATAAAAAAATAAAAGAGAAGAAAAATCTACTCCTTTAGCCTGATATCTGCTTCCACCCTTGTACGCTTGAAGTATGCACCTTGTTTCACGTCTCCACCTCTCTTTCTCTCCTTGAAATTGTGTGGTGTGAAAAATTACATGTCTGAATGCTTAGCCATAACACCTACTCATAAGTGTTAGCTAATATGTAAGAATTCAAATTGCAGGCTTATGCAATTTGAATTACGCATGTACTTCGTAAAAAAGGACGGCCAGAATCAAATTGCTGACAACGGCTTAGATCATGCGTCGTTGTTATTAGACATTAATTCCATACTTTGCGCTTCTCTTCCTTTAAATTAGAAGTTGTCGCTTTGAATTAATTAATGCTGGTTGCTTGGAAGGATTTTGACACCCAGGAGGATTTCCATTTTCATATTTGCTTGCTTCGATGTATGGAATCTCAATCCGTAATTGCTGGACACGTTTCTACCTTGCTTTAGAAAATTCCATGTCTAGACGGCAATTGGACTGCTAAACGGTGCTGAATTTTTGCATTGGTCAGCTAGGATCTTTGCATGCTTCTGGACGTTCCCCATCTGTTCAACTTCTGGAATTTTCCTCCCTTGAGTTGCTGCAATTTAAGCCGTTAATTTATTCTGCATGCTTGCTGATGGATGGACCGAGATGATGATGTGGCTGTGATTTTTCTGCTGGCCGTTGATTCTCTTTTGTGCTTTACTTGGACGGCTGATCATGGCATTTAATAGATGCTATTAAATGGACGGCTGTTGTATATTGCTGAAAATCTTGGATAGCTTTGGACAGTCATGGCCCTTCTTGGGCGGTCCACTTGAAATTTAGTGAACGGCCAGATATGGACAGCTGCAAAATATCTAATTTTCATAATAAAAATTCTTCCCAAATAATTTTAATAAATAAAGCTCAACCTCATTTATTTTTTTCAGGACAAATAGTTTTAATTTCAAACCAACACGTCACAAAATTATTCAAAAAAATCTTAGAATTAATATTCAATATCCGAGTGTGGCCTAAACATATTTTAATGCAAATTTGACATCAAACTCAATTAATTGCCCACAAAATTAGTTCAAAATACATGCAAAATATTTTATTAATTATTAATTATCAGGGCAATTGTTGAACAAGATAGGTATTTGATGGAGGAAGCTCTTCATCCCCTATGGAAGTTAAATATGCAGGCGAAGATTCTCATTTTTAGCTGGAGACTGATAAACATTACTCTACCTGCTAAGGTAAACTCATACTTAGGGGTATTCAATTGTCTCCTACTTGTCACTTTTGCAGAGTTGCAAATAAAGATTCGTCCCATCTTTTTTGCGAATGTGCATGCACTAAACTAGCCTTTGATCGACACTTATTGCATTTCTTTCCCATTACAAATCAAGGGAGTACATCCATGCTGCCCAACATAGTTAATATCGTCAGTGACAAATCCATTCTAAGAAGATTTATTGTCACCCGCTAGTGGATTTGGAAATGTAGAAATTGTTTCTGCATTCAAGGTGAAGACCCGACTTGGACAGAGATTCCACATTTATCTAAGGAGCTTCTCAATTAGTTTGATTCAACAAATGCTCTCCTCCAATCAAATAACCTCCGGCTCAACTAATTAGCCTATTGGAAGCCCCCTCCAATGAGCTATGTTAAAGTCAATGTTGATGCAGGATATCAAAGAAATCTAGGTCTCATTGGGGTAGCGGATGCCATTAGAGACCATCATGGTAATTTCTTAGCTGCCGAGGCTTAGACTTGGCATGGTTGGGAAGGCCCCATATGGATGGAAACCTATGGGATGTTCCTAGGGGTGTCCTAGGTAAAGGATCTTTCCTTTCGAGATGTCATTTTTGTAACAGACTCCCTCATTCTTGCTAATTTCCTGACAGAGAATGTCATGACCCGATCTCCAATAGGGCACATGGTTGCTAACATCAAGCACTACAAATCCTCATTCAACAAATGCTCCTCTCATATTGCTCATTCTAGAAATATAGTAACCCATTTGTTGGTTAATCATTCGCTATCCTCTGGATTTCCTTCATATACTTGGTTGCATACTTCCCCGTTTGGTATTTCTAAGAACATGTGTAAGGATATCTGTTTTTGCAGTGCAGCGAGGAGCTTCCATTTCACCCTCACCGACACTTATGGCTGGTGAGGTTGAGTTGGAACCTCTCTTTTCTCATCAGAAAAAAAGTGATCACCATTTGCACCATTCTATTCATCTTATTCCATCCATTGTAATTAACATATTGTTGTAATTATTCTATTTAACTTAAAAATAGATATAGGTAGTCACCCCAAGCAGTTGATATGATTGTGTAGAGTAGCGTGAGTATAAAGTGCACGTTTCAAATATTGGATAGAAACAGTGGCGTCACTACCCGTCCCTGGATCATACCTCTATCACATATCTCATCATAAAGTAAGTGACACAATAAAAAATAGATATTGGGGGGGCATAAAATGAGTATCGATTTAGAGTGAAGACATATAAACCAGTTAAAATTCACGTCTTGTGTGTGATCCAAATCAATATCTGATTAAAGTAATTTTAATTAAGTGCTTTATTAAATAAACAATAACAAAGAAAATCAATGGAATAAATTGCGTAGAGTGGAGCAAACAAGGCCGGCTCCAAACAGTTCAACATTTGCTTAATATGTGAACAATGCTGCAAGCATTACGTCGGAGAATATAATTAGCTAGAGTAAGCAAGCAAGGCAATCAACGTAAGAGTATAATGATCTTTTCATAAAAATAAAATTTTAATTTTTTTTTTTTTTTACTGATTTTGACTATCGAAGATTACGATTTAATAACATGCATTTGGAAGGTTAGAAAGGAAATTAACTCTCGATTAAAAGATTCTTTTAATTAATTTGAATTCTTTAATTTTGTCCTTTAATGCTAAATCTAATTTTTCCTGCACTATCTTTTACCGAAAACAGTAATACGAAATTTGTAGAAACAAATTCCATTCCAAATTCCAAGTCGTAGTATGATTTTTTTGTATTGCTGATGAAAAACAAACTGGTAGCCTTTTTTAGCATGATGGAGAAATTAGTCGAAGAAGGCAGATACTCATTAAAAGTGCCGCCTGATTCAATGGTGTGGACGGCACTCAAATAATATGATGATTAAGTTTTAAATCATCCACTTATTTGTGTGTCGAATATCATTCATTTTTTGGTGGTACCAAATTCATTTCAATCAAAGACTTAGTGTGCCATACAGATTTCACTAAAAATATATAATAATATGTAAATTTTGAAAAATACTTTTCCAGTCATATATATACATTAGAATGTTCAGTAGCAGAGGTAAGACCTTTGGTAAAGAAGGCAAATTCACATGAAAGAGTGCATAATATTATTTGAGATGGACAACTATATAAAAATGAATTATATTTTTAAATACTTTTTATTGCACAACTTTATAAAATCATTCATTTATATATAAAAATGATGTTTTAGATGTAGTTGTTGAATTAACAATTTGAAATCAATATATAAATAAAATTATTTTATTATGTTCATTTTATATGTTTATTAGATGGGGCCATGCATACATTCTGTTTAAATGAAACTTTATTTTCTAATTTAAAATTAATATTTTTTATAATGTCACTCACATTGGATAACCTGAAGGAGGTGTACTCATGAGACAAATATCTCAACCTAACTTTAAAACCTGGATATCTAACCCACACACAGGGTGTTAATGGTCATGGTCAATCCATCAATCTGCTCGTCCAACCCGTTTATAAATGAGTTTAGATAGGGATTTTTGAATAAATGGGTTATGATCCGTCAACCCGTTCAACCATTTAAATAAATAAATGGATTAGGGTTGAGATTTTATAATTCTTCTACCCATTCAATAACCCGTTTAACACATTTAACTTATTTAACTCATTAATGTTATATATATAAATATAATCTCTTGGTTATTTTCCATCGTTAAATCTTCCTCCCGTCGCCTAATTTTCAATTTTTATTACCGGTCTAATTCCATTTTACTGTTACTACCCTATTTTTATTTCTCTGTCTCCGAAAACACCCTCTTGCTTTCCCTTATGAGATCATCATCTACTAACGTCTAGGCCTTCAAGTCGTCTGCTATATAACCCGTTAACAACCTACTAATCGATTTATTAAATAGATTGTAAAAGGGTTAGAGTTAGAGTTTTTTAAATGGATTAATAAACGAATTAGGGTTGAGATATTTTAAATGAGTTAGGATTAGGATTAAGCTCCAATCCATCTAACCCAATCTGTTAACACCTATACCCATACATACCCTAAACACTCATATCTATCACTTGGTCATCCAAGTTATCAAATAACATTAAAAATAATATTAAATACAATAAGCAAATAGAGTTTTGATTTAGTCATCAAAATCCGCCAAAATTAGGGAACATCGTTAAAATATTTCGGCATAGTCAACATCATTTAAGTATGCCGCCTTTTTAGGTTTTCTTTCATTTACAGTCGCAAAACTACATTATACAATTAAACTAGAGTATAAAAGTCTAAATGATCAATAAGTGAATAAAATAATGAGTAATAGAAATTCAGTTTAAATAAAAATAAATTAATTTCTTTTATTATATATTTCATAAAGACAACATGCAAAATAAATTTTACGGTAATTTTCAAGTGCAAGTTTTGCCCCTAATTTTAAATATATCTATAATATTTATAATAATCTCAAATATACATAGTTACTTTGCCTCAGCCGACTCCACATAGGTAGGAAATGACTTATAATGATGGTGATTATGATGATGATGATAATTACTGTGCTTAGAATTTCATTCGTACTTGCGCTTTTAGGGACCTGCTAAATGGGTCATTTGCCCTTTATAAAATAACTAAAAATGCCTGAGCCCTAATAAAGTTTGGGCTGGTTTGTTCATTAGTAAAAATTCACGTTTAAATAATACATAATTTTATAGCTATAGAAGTACTATAAATATATCTGAACATGAATTTTTAGTTATAGAATCCTAATTTGTACTCGAACATATTTCTCATCTCACATAGGGCTTAACAACCTATTTTAGTAAGTTCCTTGTAAAGAAGAATGAATGAAATTTTGTATAAACTATGTGGGTATATTTGAAATTAGTTTGACTATGATTATAGATATACCCACTTAATTTCAAATTTTGAAAACAATACTTACATAATTTAACTGTAATTGTAATTATATTCACATTGCCATGGCTCCACCATAGTGTAAGTATATTTGCACATATATAGAAACTATCTATGTATATTTGTAATTTATCCTTTATTATAATTTTAGAATATACTCACATAGTTTACATATGTTTAAAAATATACCACTCCATGATGACATGAGTATATTTGCAATTATAGTCAAACTATATGGGAGTTATTTGTAATTTTGAAACTAAGTTGGTACTTTTGCAATTATAATCAGACTACGCATATTTATTTTTCAGATTACCCTTTAATTTTTATCGAGTCAAACTTTTGAAAAAGAAAATTTTAAAACTTATTTTCATGAGAGTGTTAAAATGAAACAACAACAGGAGACATAAATATATGAATATGAGGAATACATTTAAGCATATGTGAATAGAGTGAATTTAATAAATTTAAGGTATATAAACTCTATTTTTAAGAAATAGAGTAAACAAAAAAAATTTCATCAAAGTGTTAATTTGAAAATATAAAAAGGGCAAAGGATGAATATAAAAGACAAATATAAATAATAATTTGTTGGCAGATAAGTTTTGCGAAGCATGAAAAATATTCAGGCCATGTATGCTTCGAAACTATTTCTGGCTGGAAGTGTCGTTTGGAACCAAATACGGCTATAGACTTTCAGGAAATGTTTATGAATTGGGCCGAATTGGGCTTCTTTTCTGGCCCGTCCAGATAAAATCCCCAAGCCCGTAGACTTACCCGTCTACATTTTCATGTCTGTCGTGCTCTGGAACCACACCCACCTTGCGTGTACACCAGCAGAATGTAAATCACGATGCGCGGGTGATCCCATGCAGTCGCTCGATCTACCAGCCTTCCTAAATCTTTTCTTATTTTTCATGGATACATGGGCTTTTATTTAAATTTTGATTTCTTTGAAATTTTAAAATTTTAAAAATTTATTAGATATTTTTATTTTTGAAAATCAACAAAAATAAGAGTGGATACACCCCTCACATATATCCATGCACATTTTGTTTTCTTTAAAAAATAAATAAATTTAAAATTTTGGTAAATTTCACATTAAGGGGGTGTTTGTTAATACCTAAAATTTTTCACTCTCCACGACTATTTTATTTTTTAATTATTTCTGCATTTCTCTTAAATAACTGCCTTGCTTTTTAATCATTTCTGCGCTACTATCATATATTTAACTTATTTATCTTAACTTTATTTTGTTTACTCTTCGTCACTGTAATTCATATCACATTACATCATTTTCTTAAATTTTAAATATTTATATACTAGAAAATGTTCATAAAAAATTTTATCAATTTCCAAACACACCTTAGGTAAAATTTAAGTGAGTCGGAAGCATTTGTAAAAAAGAAATAAACCCTGTCAAAATTTAATATTCACTTTTTAACAAAGCTTCATGCCTATTAGCTTGGATCGGGTTTAGGTAAATGACTGCAAAATAGATCCTACGAGTATGCATAATTGCATTTTAGAACTAATATTACGATTTGATATTTTGCAAAATAAACATCTTAGGTTTTAAGCTTTGTTCAACCATTCATGTTAAAAAGCATATTTTTGCCACATATGTGAGAGTTGTTCGATGGGCTAATCTTACCAGTTGAGGTTAAATGTATCCCGGTGCACTTAAACTCGATGCACCTAGATATATTTAACCATTTTTATTTAAAAAAAAAAAATTTACTGCTGTTAAGCTAAGTTTATCAGCATATGTATCAAGTTTTACTATTTGTGAAGATTTTTAAATATTTTCTATTTTTGAAAATTTAAAAAAATATTACATCAAATTCAGACTGTGTATATATATATATATATATAATGTAATGCTTAAGCCCAAAATATGTGGTAGAAAACCAAAAAATAAAACATAAAAACTGTCCGATGTCTCTAAAATACCAAAGATGGCCCTAAGAGCCACTGCGCGGTGGTAACGAGGGCGGCGGCCCATGCGGTCGCATGTGATGGTATCCGCAATTAAAAGCGTTTTTCAGCAAAATAATAGTTACTGAAAAGCATCTCAAAAATGGAAAAAAAAAAAAAAAAATGACAAAAGCAAATATCCCTAGATTGTTTACTAAAAATATCTATTTATCTTACTTCCTCTATTTTTGAAATAATGTAAAGTTTTAAAAAAGGTTTGTATTTCTTTTTATATAATTTAACATCTTAAGTGTAATGGCTGCAAATTTCAAAAAAAAAAAAAAAAAAAAAAAGTATAATGGCTGCATATTTTCTATGATTACTAGTGCATTTCAGTCATTTTTTTTTATATATTGTCATTAAACTGCTTTGTTTCTTACTTATTTACTTCACTCCCAACCATTACCTATCATGTCATATTTATCTTTTTTTTTTTTCAAATTTTTTCTCATTATCATTTTTCCACTTCCATTTTTACCTCTCACACATCATAAGTACTGGAAGGAAATATTTCCCTTCTGCCAGAATGATGACCATACCCATTTCCATGCCAAAATTTTCCAAGAAATTGTGCTCTACCGCAGATAGTGCAAGATTAACATGACTTAATTATTCGTTGTAAAAGGGAAATTTGACCCGTTTGTTAAATTCTAGAGATTTGGGGGGGGAAAAACTTATTATGATTAGCATAATCTAGATAGTCAATCAATTTGATGTTGATTTGAGACCTAGCGGTAGCCTGGCACAGCAATATCCAATCGCAGTTTTGAAATTTCCAACCATCGAAATATATCATTGTCAAGGTTGCTGCTGACTTCCTAATTCCTTACACCCGTCAAGTCGGCGTGTAAATGTATTGATGTGTAGAGCTGACGTCGAGAGTACGAAGGCAGAAAATATAAGATAAAAGAAAGGAAGGAAAGAAAGCTGATGCGTTACACAAGAGAATTTTGCTGGATAGACACTCTAATCATGCATAATTGCATGCGTAAAGCGAGGAATGTACCCGGTTGAAGCCAACAGAAACCGAACCCTACTTTCTTGAATTTCAGCTAAGTTTAGGTTGGTTTTAAGTTAAGAGTCCATTAATTTGGGAAGATGTATGTGAAAAGTAATTAAAATGTAATTGTAATAATAAAAAATTTAGTACTTTTTATCAAAATAGTATGGTTACAACTCAGTTAAAAATTGTCGAACTGTGCCTGCTCGTGACTTGCAAGCCACAGGTCCATCGTTGGGAGAATGTCTCCCTTTCTCTTCCCCAACGTAATAAAAAATATGTTTGTAGTAAGGAGTTATAAAGGCTTTTCTACTTTTGCATATTAACAAACCGACCCTTAGCAATTTGGTTTGGGTTGAAAACTTTGGTATCTGTTACACCTGCTAAAGTCTCATGCACGCTAATTATTATAATATAATATTAATAAGTCGAATTATAAATAATGTGATATATCCAGGGAATGGAAAATAAAGTTTTTATGATTTTTATACAACATGTCTGCTTCTTTGTAATCAGATTATGTCCTCCTCCAATTGATTTAATATAGTTTGGATAAAGATCTTGCTATGGATCCTCTTCCGAATCGTCAATCTGGGCGTTCAGATAAACGGAAGTGGCTAATGCCCAGTTCCATGAATCAGATGAGATGTGAGGTCAGTGCACCCTTGGTGCAAATATCTATTTTTATATATTTTTCAAATTTTTCATAAAATTATTAAATAACGTGTGTATTAATTTTTACTAATTTTGGAGATTTTTAGATATTTTTGGATTTTTAAAAACCACTGGAATTTTTAGTAATTTTTTAAAGTACTAAAATACTATTGATTTTAAAAAATTCAAAAAATATCTAAAAATCATCAAAATTGATAAAAATTGATACATATGTTTATTTTATACTCATGTTAAATACATTTAGATTAACAATTTTATGAAAAAAATTTAAAAAATATAAAAAATGGACTAAATACACTGAGGTGCACTGAAGCTAAGTGCACCCAAGTGCATTTAATAAAACCCCGTATTTAAAAGGGAGCAGGATTTCATGCATCTAATTGCACTTAGCTTCGGTACACCCATGTATACTTAACCTTTTTTATTTGTTGAAAATTTTTTACACAATCATTAATCTAAGTGTATTTAATATGTTTATTAATTTCTATCATTTTTGCAGATTTTTAGATTTTTTTTGAATTAAAATCAGTAGCATTTTAGTAAAAATTCTAAAAAAATATCTAAAAAATCTGCAAAAATAGTAAAAATTGGTAAACAAATTAAATACACTTAGATTAACAATTGCGTAAAAAAAATTCAAAAAAAAAAAAGAAGTTAAGTACACCTGGGTGCACCAAAGGTAAGTGCAATCGGGTGCACAAAATCGCATCCCTTTAAAACGTTACATCGTAATGGAATGGAATCCCGATAGGGTGGATGCACTTGGTTTCTAATTGGATTGTCGATTGTGTCGCTGCTCTTTTAAGAGGGATTCCGGATGGTGAGAGTGAGACTACGCACGCAGGGAGAAACGGGGATTGTCAAGCATTTTGGTATCTTTTTTATTAGTCTTTCAATCCGCACTTGCGTAGGAGCGTATTTCAATATGTCATAAAGCGTGCGTGAGGCATGCATAGACGGGTGGGCGAAGTCGTTGGGACGTGGGATCAGACGCATAAGATTGAGGCCAAGCGCGAATGGCGCACAAAACGTCCAGTAATTTGTATTACATAATTTCACGTGCGTTCTAAGTCACACTCCAACAAACATATAAAACACAGTAGGATAAAACTGTTATAGACCTTTCTGAATTGCAAAAGGTGCCACAAACCCAGCTTGTTCTCCTTCTCTATTTTAAGCAATCAGAAGCATACGACAATATGAGGTTTATTTTGCAAGGATTTGTAACTTGCAAGGTTTACTATGCAAAATAACAAAATAGATGCTAAAACGCAATTATGCATAGTTAGAAGGCCTGCTCTGCAAAAACCCCTGCTTCACATAATCTGCATAAGAAGCTTATTAGCTGTAAAGGGGCCCACGTGAGATAGTGCAACCGCAACAAGGATTTATAAAGAAACAGGTTGGATGGGAAGGAATCCACCTCGATTGGAAATGGAATCAGCAAATAGCTGCCCATTTAACAAGTGGCCATTGTGCATTGATATGTGTCCAAAATCTGCTAGGTATTCCAACTTCAATCATACACCGTAGTCGTGATTTGTGAAACTCATTAAATTTTCGTGTACTGATATTTTGGATTTTTTTTATCACACTGAAGCATTGCATTATTCTGTGTACAATTTAAATATTCATAATATATATATATATAATTTTCATTTCTCTTGGTATATGTAAGATGCCAAACTTTACTTTGATTAGAAACTTACACGAATAATATACCCTCATTTGATGTGGATATGAAATTATTAAATTTTGAAAATAAATATATAGAATATAAAAGTTTTTAGGTCATTTAAATGTTGAAAATAAATATGCATATGGATGATAGGTATCATAAAAAGTAATCGGTTGTGCAATCCTGTTTGTTCTAATTTATTATTTTCTTAGTTAAGTAAGTATATTATATTTAACTTTATTTTTATTATCTTGAAAACTATATCATTTATCTATCAACATAAAAAAAAATAGATTGAGTTGTACGAAACCTTTGTATCTAACCAAGAAGACTCTTCTTATCTATGGTCCTCAAAAGTAATTTCAAGAAATCTTTTAAATTTATACTCATCATGTCTTGTTTTATGCATCTAATTAATAGATTTCTAATGGGGCGATTTGGGTTTGACTTTTCTTTTATTTTTTCTTCGTGATATATAATTATTGATTAACAATAAATTCTAATGCACTCTTTTTTCGTTAAGACAAGTTTTATATTTTTCGGTGCCGCTTGTATGAAACCTCTTTTCTATATGATCTCCTCCATTTTTAATATCCCGATTGTTGATCCACTCCATCTATTGTATTTAGCATCATTTTTATTATTTTGAAAATTTTTTTATTTTTCTAATATCACTATACATGGGCTACATTGAAAATCAATTTAATAAAATGGTTTAACGTTAAATATTAATTTTAAAATTGTATTTTCAACATCCAGGAGCATGATTTAGTGCACCTGGGTGCACTTAGCTTTGGTACACCCATGTATATTTAACCCTTTTTTATTTTTTCAAAAAAAATTTTATGCAACTATTAAACTATTTAACATACGCAACTGTCATTGATTTTTAAAAATTCAAAAAATTCTACCAACATTAAAAAATAATAAAAATTGATACGCATATTAAATACACCTAGATTAACACTTGTATACAAAAAATTTGAAAAAAGTAAAAAAAAAATGAGTTAAATACACATGAGTGCACTGAAGCTAAGTACACCCAAGTGCATTTAAAAATGTCCCCAACATCTAAACCGTCTAAAATATTATTTCTATATGAATAAATGATTCTACAAAGTATTATTACATTATAATACATGTATAAATAGATCCACGTATTTTTTATAATGTATGAATGGATTTGATGTGAAAAATATATAAATCAAGAGATTATAAAATATAGTCAGTTGTGTAGAAGTATTTCTCAAATATACAAGGGTTTTAACGCTGGCCTGATTTTAAGTGTAATAAGGTTGACACATGTCAACCTTTGGATTGTAAAGTTATGTATTAGATAAGTATACTTGTTTATTTTGTTTTTTATTGTTTCACCCATCTTGGTTTATCACGCACCTCGGAGTACCTAAAAACAGAGGTACTCCTAACAACAGAGGTATACTTTAGAAGCGGGATAACAAAGCTATTGTCTTTGCTCAAGATTTGAACTGTGGGCTAAAGTCAGGATAACAAAGCAACTATCTCTGCTCAAGATTTGAATTATGGATCTCTCACTTAGTCAGTCGCTTAAGCATGAAGTAGCCCAAGCAACTGACAATGACAATAAATATTCTTTATGGAGATATAGATATATAAGCTAGTTATTTTGTAATTTTTTGACATGTTTAAATTTATCCATTTATTAGTGTTATTCATTTAATTTTTAATCACTTAAATTTATTTATTTTCAATAATTCATTTATTTTAATTAATTAATTATTATTATTATTATTTAAGAATTTTACTAGCACATTAGCATAGAAATGTACACATCTTCATTTAAACAAGGACACTTATCTAGGCAGTTTTACAAGCCACCAATTTAAGAGACACACATGTCAAATATTAATGAAACTTATGACATGGTCAACCTTTTTGGATTATTTCCTTATGTGTGTGTATATATATATATATATAGAAAATTGATCAAATGTATTCCTATGCACCATGCAGTCTACTGCAAATGGACTCTTTATGACCATAAAATTATAATTTATTCCTTTCGTTGTATTTATAATTACTTATTTTAATGTCATACTAATTTTTTATCTAAATTTGATGTGCATGGCTTCATCTGAAAATGGAATAAATTAATGTAATAGCGTAGTTTGATTTTAACTATTTTTTATATGGATGAATGCTTATATAAAGTATTAATAGATGGTACAATTTGACTAAATTGGATCACATCTCATATATATACATAATTTACGTAATCGTTTTTTATCGTTATGTCACATAATTTTTGAGTGCATTGACATTTCATATTCATATATTTTAATATTACATTTGTTATAATGAATTAAATTAAAATTATTTTTGGTTATTTGCAAATCATTATGCCTAAATTATTAGATCATATTTAAGTAAGCATGAAAGCCTTCCTGTTTACTCTTGAAAAACTTATAAATTGTAAAAATTAACATCTTTTGAAAGTAAATATATAACTACTAAAAATTTTGAAAAATTTATAGTATATATGTTTGTAATTCATTTAGTTTTTGATATCATAAATAAACACGTATGAATAAACATGACAAACCGTTAAAATTTTTTAAAATAAATTTTGAAAAGTAAAAAGTTAAGGATAAATAGTATAATTGTAGAAGTGAAAAGTTTTAGATCACAAATTTTTTATTGGAAAATTTTTTATTGTAGCCAAACCTGCAGTGCTTGAAGTATCGAATGATTACTCTTTTTAAAAAGCAAGCTTGATCATGTACAATCGTTTGGAAATTGGCCAATTAAGCAGAAGGCTTGATCATGTACTATCTTTTACAAATTGGCCAAGTTATAAGGGGTTGGGAGAATTTTGTGTTTTTATAGAAGTGTAGATCTACCCAAATCGCGTATCATGTGAAATTTGGTATTTTTAATTTTAAAAGTCAAAAAATGATCATATCCTCCGGTGAAATTCGGTATTTGTAATTTTTAGAAGTCAAAAAAAATCATATCCACTTTTTTTTGGAAATAGCAATACACAAATTTTTAAAAAGATCAAATTCTACAAGACATGCTAATCTAGGTAAATGGGTGTTGTCACAAGAAGGAAATGGAGAATCCTGAGTGGGTAAGATACCATCTTGCATCAGGATGCAATTTGTAGAGATATTGATCCATCTGGTGTGTAGTTTTTTGGGTGGGGCTCCCCCTCCACTTGGTTTTTATTTTTTCTGGTTGGCCAAGTGGAGTTGGGAGCCTTGCCAGTTTTCAGTATAGTTTCAAATTCCATCCAAAAAAAAACCTACAGGATGTGCAATCTAAGTGCGCCCTATTTCTATCAAATAGAAATAAAAATATCTTTTAAATTTTACGGGCACCTGTACAGTAAAATGACACTTTTTAAATATGATCGAAATGTGGAATTATATTGCTAAGCTTGGAGTCAACCTATTTTCTAGTTACGATCAAAAAACATATTTTTTTCAGTTTTCAAGAGCTTATTTTTGTTCTGATGTCTTGAGAATACATAGATTCTGGATTTCGAAACTTTCAACTTTTTGTTTCCTTTATTATAAAAAAAAAAAATTGACTAGTGGAATATTGCTTTCATTGTGAAAGGACGACAAAGACCAAAATCAACCACAGAGCTATGTCCACGGCCGTAGATATTCGTAAGCCGACCATGAGCACAGGAATATATGCTTGGGAAGAAAAAGACTAGTGAGAATATCTCATAATCATGGGGTGGCAAACCAACCACCGAACACCGACCCACCTGATTAATGCAACCAAAATCCTCCTCATCCGTCAATGCCGTCTTCTAATTCATGGGCCCTGGCAATTTGCTATTGAGAAGTCATAACAATTTTTTCGCGGAGAAACTATGTAAAACCTAAACTATGTTTTTAAAATCTTTAAAATTCTTTAAGGAGGATCTTTTAATTTTAAGAAATTCAGGAGGGCCACTGGTCCTTCGAATAACAATTTAGTAGATTCTGTTTATTAAGAGTTTTAGTAATTTTTTCATTTATTTTGCATATGGCTTTCTTGAGTTAAGGTTTTGCTTTGCCTACGCATTTCTATTAATATGTTATATTCTTTTTTTTTTCAAAAAAAAAAAAAAAAGACTTCAAGAAGATTTTAATTTTCTCGCTAAATTATAGCTTGAGTTTCTTTGTGTGAAACTTTTTTATAGAATTTAAAAAGCCATAATTATGTACGATGAGTCATATGTGGTCTCTTCATACAATTTTTTTATTTTTTTATTTTTCTTTATAAACATGCTTTTGTAAGTGTATTTAATCCACATACCAAGTTTTAATATTTTATAATATTCTTACATATTTAATTTTAATTTTTTAAAACTAAATTTTTTTAAGGGTTGAATTGACTAAAATGCCCCTGAAATTGATGAGTTTTAAAAATAAAAAATAAATATGTAAAATAGTAATACTTGACATACGAGTTAGACACATTTTTTAAAAAACATATTGATGAAAAATGGAAACAAATAACAAATAAAAAATAAAAAGATAAATATTGTATAGAAGCCAATATACGACTAACACGGTCTCGATCACGTTTTCTCGCTGTTTCATTCGGCAGACGGCTAACTCCGAAGTTCGCAATGGATCACTTCGGATAAGGTCTTGGTCATGATCATGCTAAAATGATGGTGATGAGAAGAAATTCAAGCTTCTAGTCTACAAACATCCATACGAATGAATGTCGGAACACTTTATGGAACAAGTGCTTCTCGCCCGTAATTTTCAGTGACTTTCCCGGTGCAACTTTGGCCGTTGAAAGTGGCCAAATCTATCATTTATTGGGTTCGCACTATATAAATAAACAAACATCCATCATGAAAATGGAGAAGATTGTTTGTGGGGAGATTGATGTTTTCTTTTTCACCCATATCCACTCTAATGTTTGGTCCCACAGTAGATCATGCTTTTTTGACTAGTGGTTATTTGCGCACATGATTTCGAGTTTTGATCAATTTACGCGATTGCACCCAAAAGCTTTTAAATTGGCGATCAAGTTTCTTCGTTGTCTAAATTGATTTTAGCAACGAAAATTTTTTTGTTCGTTGCTGAAGGTGAATAAGTTGTCCTTTTTGCCATGGCTTTTATCAAAAATTTGTTTGCTAAAATGTATTTCGCAATAAAGTCCATAACAATCAACTCATAAGAGAAGACAGGTTGGCTCGTTAGATAAAGCTTTTACGAACGACTAAATAATTTTGTTGCAAAAGCATACTCGAAAGCAACCAAGAACACTCTCGTTGTTAGAAGTACAAGTGACAGACTATTGTGGATATAAATATAACATGGGCAGCTGAATTTTTTTTAAACGCGTGGAGCCACCAAGATCTTACTTATGGTGAAATTTGCATATTTTTGAATTTATTTAGCATTTTTAAATTTTTAAAAATAAAAAAGCATTGATACATGTGCATCTATGCACGTCGTTTTTATTTTTGAAAATTCGAAAAAATTACCAAGTTTCATGTATAAAAAAGATCTTCATCAAGCCCACGTATTCGTAAAAATAAATAAATCAGTTGCGCAATCCTATGAGATCAGCAATCAAAAGTCTAACACATTTTATTAATTTAAATAAAATTTATATAAAAAAAAGAAAAGAAAATTTAGATAATATATTAGTAAAAGCTAAGGAATACATTTGAAAAATCTAAAGAAGTTTGGCAAATTAAGGAAAAGATACCAAAATGTCAGACTGGCTTCCAGTTGACTTCTATTTTGTTTTCATTTTAAATGCGTGTATTTTGCGTTTCATTTTTTATTCTTTAAAAATTTTAATCACTGAATGCGGAGCTGATTTGCACTTAAATCATCTCAAACCTGTAGGTATAGCTAGGGGTGTAACCGGTTTGGGTTCTTCATGTTAGAGGCTAATTCTAACCATAGCCCTAATATATTTAACATAAATAGATGGGGTTGTGGGTTGTTAGTGGACTAGTAAAATGAAATAAAAACAGGTTAAATAATAAAAAATCAAAATGATAAATTATTTAAAATCTAGTCGTAAAAAAAGTTTTTAATGTTCGATTTACTTCAATTTAAAAGATTAATTTTCATATTTATTTTTAATTAGAATGTTCATTCTATTGCTATTAATTATACATGATTTAGTAAAATAAAAATATTAATTATTCTATCTTACGAGTTGTAAACGAGTTATACGGGTTGATAGGTTAAACAAGTAATATAATGCAGTTTGACAAGTTGTATTAGCTCAACCCATGACTAACCCCATTTATTTAGATAAATTAAATAAATCATACAAACGGATTAATGAGTTAGAAAATTTCAACCTTGATTCACCTCAAACCCGTTGGATCAACCAGGTTACTAGTCGACCTTAAGCCACTTTTATGACACCATTGCAAGGCCGTATACCCATGTGGGATCAATCATCAACCTAAGCTAGCGCGCAAAACCGGTCGTCGTATTTTGTGGTCTGTTTATGACTTTATTCTTTGGTGGAGATTTTTGCAAAATAGCCACTGTAATTATGTGAAATTTCATTTTAGCGCATACGTTCTGGCATTTTCCAAAAATATACAAATTTCAGATCTTTGCAAAATGAACTGTATATATTTGAAATTAGAAAAAATTTACAAACACTTTATTTTCATGAACTATCCTTAGGTTTACAAAAGTTTGAAACTTACAAATAAGTTTGCAAGATTCTGAAATACATGTTCAAAATGTAATTCCGTGTGGGCAAGAATTCAGTACAGGCGGGCTGCATGAAGATATCCCTGCAACCCTTTTTATTAAAAACTTTTTCATTCAAATCTATGCCAGTTATTTTATTTAATATAATTCACTTTATCTTGTTATTGGAAATCGCTTTCATTGAAACTTTTTTTTTCTATTAAAAAATAGGATCTTTTGATGGTGAATATAAGTATTAAATGGATTAAGCAGATGTAAAAGTTATGGATACATGCGATTTTTAATCTTAAATACTTATATATGAATAAGCAGATAAATGGATTAAATCTGAAAAATGTTTTTAAAAGAAAAATGAAGGGCTGCATAAACGATTGTATTGAATCATTCCGCATTCCAATTTGATGGAACCCATCACAGACAAATCAACTTTAAGTTGAAATTCTAGTTAACTAAGATAATAATGACATGTAAAGCATGTTTAATGTGGCATGAGCTCCACTTCTATATGATGTACAAATGAATGTAATATATGAGCTCTGCTTCTCCATATGAAAAACCTCCATCTAAATAGATTAGATGAAAGTTTTCATATAAGTTTTTCTGATTCTATTTAGATGAAGGTTTTCATATAATTCTTTCTGATTTGGCCTACCTTTGTGATGATATAAAATTCGCTCCACCATTGTATCTAAAATTATTTATTTATTTGAATATTTAAGTTTTATCTAAATTAAATATGTTCATGAGTTGTCACGTACAAATATAAAATCATTTGATTTTTATATTGATTTTGAAGTTGTATTTTCCCAGCTAAACCATTTAATACATTATTTGTCTATAGTTAAATGATTTAATAACGTATTATTAATTCTAATGCACATCGTTTTTATAACTTATAAATGAAATATATTTAAGCAAATGTATCATACTCCTAACTCTAATGAAGATTATTGGGGTCCCACCATAAAACAAATGATATGTAACATTCAAGTTTGATCTTATAATTTAAAAGGCCAAGAGGGTTTTATGAAAAAATTTTGTTGTAAGGTAAGATACATTGAAGCGATCCGAGCTATATAACTCAATATTATTTACATGACCAATCGAAAAAATATTAATATTTATTCCAAAGAAAATTTTACACAAGCAGTTGAACTTTTTGCACGGAAAATTTCAGTGTAATCAAAGAACCAATGATGATGAAATATGTTCCTACTTATCTTATTTTGACTGATCTCATTTTTTTATCATTTTCTATTTCAGATCGTTACTCTATTATTTCTCTCGCTTTTTCTTATTTATGCTTTTCACATCTTTTAATATACTATAAGACTACTTTATCAAATTTCTATCCCAGAAAAAAAGACTACTTTATCAAAATAAGCTTATCACTCCCATAATTCAAGCTTTTAAAATTTGAGCAAAGCTTGCTATTTTTATCGTTTGACAATCCGTGATGCTAGGCATCCGAGGATCCGAAAATCCAAATCTTGTCATCGCAGCAAGAAGCAAATCAATGGTTTGATGCAACTAAAATCAACTTTTTTTATCTCTAATCTTACAACTCAAATCATCCCAAATATATATTTTTTCAATTCTTACTCTTCTTGCATAACGGATGTAAATCTAATAATATATTTACAGGAAATATTATTCCTAAAAATGGAAAATAAAGCTCCCCAGAACCTGAGAGGCCCCATCACAGATGCTCAAATCTTATCAACCGGTCGTGCTTTAAAAAAAAAAAAAATTTAAAAAAAATACAACCGGCACCGGGCAAAATCAACTGTAGAATTTAGGAGTTTGTTTACTTCCTCTTAAACTTTTCACACCGACTGCAATCACGAAGAAATACAGACTCTTCCAACAACCTAAATGCGTAAAGAATAGCACCCGTAACAAATATGAGCCCATGGCATGCTCTCGGGAGCATACGCTCATTTTTTTTATTTTTTTTACAATATTGTTAAGTGTATTTAATATATGTATAAATTTTTATCATTTTTGGAGTATTTTATATATTTATTTTTTATTTTGAAAAATCAGTGGCATTTTAGGTAATTTTAGGTAATTTTAAAATCACCTAAAATGTCACTGATTTTCAAAAATAAAAAATAAATATATAAAATACTTCAAAAATGGTAAAAATTTATAAAAATGTTAAATACACTTATATTAATAGTTTTATAAAATAATGCCTATGACAAGCGTTTTACCAACATCAACCATTTTTAATAAATAAACAATTTTAACATATTCATTACCCATGTTTTTTACTTGTCAACAAATATAAATCTTTGATAAAGATGATTTTTTGCTTGCTAGCTATATATATATAACATTAAAACTAATTAATGGGTTAAATTTTATACAATAATGAAGATGGCCAGAAATGACAAATGTATAGTTTTTTATTAAGACAAATGTATTACTTCACTTTGCTGCATCATATCCGACTGACCTCATCTATTCCTAGTATTCAAAGTAACTCTTTCTTTTCCATCATTAGTTATCTATATTCTAATAGTAATCTACGGAAAGATTACAGTTAATCTATCGAAGATAAGAATTTGAGGGTAAACGGTTTGAAGCATAAGTCCTGCTAAGGACGCGAATTAAGGAGATCGTTTAGCAATCAACGAGTGTGGGATAGGATTGTATTGTATTATAAACAGATTTTTTAACAACTAATTTTATAATAAAACTACCAAATTTTTCTAATTCTATTTTTGTATTCGAATCATTTTTATTTTCATATTTCTCATTTATTTCAACTTTACTTTTATTATTTTACACCAAGAACGCACTACCCACATTTTGGAACCTATCAAATAGGGGTGTCCCGGTTGAGGTGACCTGCATGTTTTGTAAGAGGGAGGTGGAAGATATTAATCATTTGTTCTTGAGATGCCCGTGTATTGCGAGGATTGGCAGGATAGCGGCTTGCCGGAGCTCTCCCGTATCGGAGGTGGTGGAATCATTGTGTACTCTGTCTAGAGGCAACAATCTGGACAGGTTGGCTTTCTTTATTGTATATTGCTGGCGTATATGGTTTTTGCGAAACAAGTGCAGGGAGGAGGGCGTCCAACCTTTCTTTGAGGACACTCTACGGTGGTGCCATGCTTATAAGGATCAGCTTAGGAGGGCGAATCTTCTTGGTCAATCTTGTGTTCTGGACCGCCCTCTTGTGGCTAGGTGGACTGCCCCCCCCCCCCCCCACATGGTGTTTTCAAGCTGAATATTGACGCGCGGTCCTCGTGGGAAAGGAAGGTCATTGGTTTGGCGGCGGTTATTAGAGACTCCAGGGGTCTTTTTGTTGTGGCCAAGGGGTGGAGATGGAGGGGTGTGATGGAACCATTGATGATGGAAGCATATGCTTTTCTTTTGGGTTCAAAGTGGGCCCTCCAGCTTAGCTTGGGCCACATACAAATTGAAACGGATTCTCTTCTGCTCTGCTCTTTCCTATCAAGTGATTGCGCCATCTCTTCACCGGTGGGACATATCGTCAGCGAAATTAGATCCATCCTCACTTCAAATGCTCAACTCTCTTTTCACCATGTACTTAGGCAAGGAAATGGGGTGGCCCATTCCTTAGCTGACCTGGTTTCTATTTCTGCACAGGATCATTCTACTTGGTGGGGATCCCCCCACAAGAGATTGTAAGGAAAATCTGTACAGACATTTTTTTGGCAAGTAATTGCTTGGATTTCTTTCCTCCGAACCTTTTTCAAGTGGAAAGGGGGTCGGATTAGAGTAATTCTTCTATCAAAAAAAAAAAAAAAACATCACCTAAAACAAACTGAAACTACAGCTGCACAGTATAAGGTAATATGCTATTTTAGTAATCAAAGATAACCTACTTACGGTCACCGACTGCGAATTCATTAACTGTTATGGTCCGCATCCTCCTGGTTATGATCCCATCCCCCGGGATCAACGAAAGGAACCGTCCTCCAACCGCTGCCCTTTGCCTTGCCTTTCTTTTCTTGGGCTACGGAAATCGTAAGCAATCGCTTTCCCTAGACCAATAAAAAAGCCCGATGTCTCCCGTCATTTTTTGTGCTTTCTAAGTGTTTGTTTAAATAACTACAAGACCATTCTTAAAGCCCGTTCCTTCCCTCTTTTCAACTTTCCTCTTCGCTTTGTTCCTTGCTATCGCCTTTCTTGAACAAGTCATGGTCCACGCCTGCCGCTGCCGGCTTTCGGAAATCCATTCTTGCCCATGAATGACAAATCCCCAACTCCCAGAATCGATCTCCTCCCCACCCAACATCTCAAAACAAAACAACCATTTCTTCAGAAATCATCAACATCCGGGCTGAGAAATAGAGATGACTGGATGGTTGAGGATCTTATTGGCGGTTTTGCCTGCCGTCGTCATCTCCGGGCTGCTGATCCTCTTCCTCCTGCGGCTGTGCTCTTCTAGGAGGAGGAGGAATTTCCCAGAACCGGAGGAGGAGAGGAAGGAGAGCTTCCCGCCTGGGATTGCCAAGCTGCACGTCTCCAGTTACAGCAGCTCTGCCAGCAGGGGGAGGTCGGGATTGCACGCCCTTCATCTTCATTCCATCAGCGAGAAGAGAAAGCCGAATTACTACCTGGTCCGGCGCGGGGTCTTGGCGAAGCCGCTATTCAGCTGGGGCGACCACCCCTGGCTTGTTTCCGAGGCCGTGGAGAACGGCTGGCCGATGTTCGCCTTCACCAGCTTCTCCCCAAGCTCTCTGCCGCGCTCCGCCACCACCACGCTGTGGGACTTCTGCGCCGGGTGCGACTACGGCGGGGACGGGGAGGTGGAGGTGAGCTGGGAAGTGGGATCGGGGTCGGCGGACTCGATGCAGAAGATCAGGTTGAATTCGGGTTTGAAAAAGATCAAAAGCAGCAACCCCAAGGATTTCTCCTACATCAGGACGGCCCTGCCTCTCCCGGGGCCGCCGCTAGGGAATTCCTCCTTCCCCCAAGTCGCCTATTTCGAGATCACTATCTCCTCCGGCCAGGACAACGCCGACATCTGCAGCGCCGAAGTGGGCAGGAACTCCGCGGAGGGCGAGCTGACGAAGCTGATACGAGAAAAACCCACCCTAAAATCCCAATCCGACGTGACCATCACCCTCCCCAAGGAGGAAGAGAGCAAATCCGAAGGTGGGCTGATCACTCTCGGCCTAGCCGGCGGCACCGCACCTCCTTTCGCTCTGCCGGGAAGCTACTGTGGCTCGGTCGGCTTCAATTCCAATGGCTCTGTCTCCCTCGACGGTATGTTTTCGAGAACTCCCCTGTTTGTGTTCTCTTCTTGGGTGCAAAATCTCCTGACGTTGTTCTTGGAATCTGTTCCAGGCATTACTCTGGCGCTGGAGACGAAGAAAAACGAGTGGCGACAGGGAAACAGAGTCGTCGGGTGCGGGTTCGATCCCGGTCGGAAGAAGGTGTTCTTCACCATCGATGCGGAGCTGGTGCACACCATCAACTGCAAGTCCGAGGAGTTTTCGTCTCCTCTCTACCCGACGCTGGCCTCAAACGTCGACGTGACGGTGCTGGTGAACCTGGGGCAGAGCGCGTTCCTGTACAGGCCGGCCAACGCGCAGCGCACGCCCAACCCCTGCTTCCTCCGCCCCGACGCCCCTGCTACGCGCGCCATCGGCTACGAGGAAGACAGCAAGGAGCTCTTCTCCATGGGGAGGATCGACTCGCAGTGGCTGCAGACCAAGAAGAGCGGCGGCACCGTCAACAACAGCGGCAGCTTGACCATCGACACCGCCACGGATTTGGAATCGGAAGCTGACCTTTTTGAGATCGCCATCGACAGCGAGTCGGGGTCGACTCCCACCGCAACCATACTCCCCAAGTAAATAGTAAAAACCAAAAAAAAAAAAAAATTGAAAAAATGAAATTTAACAGAGCTGCTAACATCATAAGAAAAGTCAAGTGGGTTTTTCTTCTAACTGAATTCCAAATTCGGAGCCGGTTCCGACACGTTAAAGAAAGAAGAAAAAATGGGTTTTGAGAAATTTTCTCCTGTATAGATTTTTTTGTTTCGTTTTGTTTTGTTTTGTTTTAAATGGGATTACTTTATATTGAGGGTAATGCTTCGTTTGCATATGAAAGATTGGTTGAAGAGGTGATGATGACAGTTGTGGGTTTTTAATTGCATTATTGGGAGGGAGGGAGGGAGGGAGGGAGGGAGATGAAATGCCATTCTTTTTTGTATGTGAGGTAGAGTTAACACACTTTGAGAAAATTATAGCTGAAGATAAGAAGCATTGATTTTTGGGGCATGCGTAAGGTTGTTTATGAGAATTAAAAGTGGCGTAATAGATTATTAATAAAGCGACAAACATAAATGGGTCCTGGTTTTGTGTAAGCCTCTCCACTTTTGAGTTACCTTGACATGTAATGGAATCTGCTAATTGCATAATCTTCATATCAAATCTTTTAATCTAGGTAAAATTCCTTATATATCAATAATGTTTGCCCCATTAGCTCCTAATTTCTAATATATTCGTAAATTATTCTTGTTTCCATAATATTTCACTTAAATTACTCTCATAACTACGTTATTAAATTCAGTATCTAAATTTTCCTGCTCCTTAAAAAAATGAATTCAAACAAATTTTGTGTTTGCAAATTATGACTAATGGTGTGTTTGGTAATTGATAAAAAATGTAAGTTAAAATTTTTCAATCTAAAACTTATCACTTTCTACAACTATTATATTTTTTAATCATTACCCTTATCATATCACATCATTTGACAATTTTTACTCTCCAAAACTTTTCATCAAAAATTTTATTCAATACCAAACACACCCTAAATTGTTTCCATTATTGAAATTTGGACAGACAAACTTGTCTTTTTCACTAAGGAAATAATGACAATTTTGACAACATGAATATATTAAAAACTAGTGGTAAATGTTATTGGTTTATGAGAAATTTTATCTTTAATTTAAAATCTATAACTTGTAAAATATTTTTTTACCCTTTCTTAGGGAAGTTCATGTAAAATTATGATGGCAACCTCTTTGATGAGGCCACTTTGATGATGAAATTAACATCCAATCAATCATATTGTTTAACATAATTTCCTTTGTCATGGCATTAACAAATCATTTTGGTCAAAGTTGAATTAGTAGGTCTTACCTTCTTAAAAATGTGTATAATCATATGTTTATTACAAGAGATATCTAGATTTATCTATAGATGGATTAGAATATTGTAATACTTCAAAAAAAAACATTTGTTCTGGTATAAATGATGTTTTAGATGGTTTCAATGTTGAATTAAGAATTTTGAAATTAATATATGAATTAAAAAATTTTATTGCGTTAACTTTATAAGAGGTTCGCACTAATATGGAGTCAAAAAAAAAAAAACTTCGCTTATGATTTTATGAATTATTGTAACATTGCTACGGATCTAGCAATGTAACTAAGAGATTTTCAAATATTTGAATCCAAGTGGTTTTCATGCTTAATAAAAATACTTTTTTTTAAAACAAATCTCCCTTCCATGACTTTGATTATAACTATGTTTGGCGAAACAATTTTTTGAACAATAATATGACCAATAAAGCTAAACTGAAAAAAAGAATCAGAATCTGATTTGATCATGAAAATAAACCTGAAGGTGAAAAAAGTTTCTTCAACTTGGGTCGGGCTAAAATGAACCCAACAGAAAAACCCAAAGTTCCACCTGATTTGATCATGAAAATAAACCTGAAGGTGAAAAAAGTTTCTACAACTTGGGTCAGGCTAAAATGAACCCAACAGAAAAACCCAAAGTTCCACCCAATCCAAGATAAAATAGGATTAGGTTAGGGTACATGTCAACCAAGCTAAAAATAATCAAACATGATACCATTCTAATATTTCCAATATATGCGTTCTTACACAATTATTTATATATTCTTAATATGGCATTTTTAATTGATGGGTGCATTAACTACTAAAATATTTATTCTAAACCTATTATACATGAAAACATATATTATGGTTGTATAATTAAAAAATTGATAGGTACCGTAAGTCAGTAATAGGGAAATCGGAGACGCGGACAGCCGTGTATTAAATGCGCAGGGGCTAGATACAATATATTGTATATTAGCTTACCGTACAATATTAAATTTTTATTTTTCTTCATAAACATGTTTTCTTAAGTGTATTTAATTTATATACTAATTTTTTATATTTATAATATTTTTACATATTTATTTTTTATTTTTAAAAATCAGGGGCATACAAGTCATTTTCTACCCCTTAAAACATGTAATTTTTTAAAATCAAAAACAAATATGTAAAAGCAAAATAAAATAGCAAAACTTATTATATGAATTAAATACACTTATAAAAATATATTTATGAAGAAAAATAAAAAAAGTATAAATAAAATGAAAAAGATTGAATATTTTACAATAAGCTAATATACAATATATTGTATAATATCATTACTCACGTATAAAAGAGTAATAAATTATTACGGCAGGGAAATGCCGTTGCGCACTCCCTCGCCGATTTGGTCTCAGTATTTCCCTTGAATCATATGTCTTGGTGGGGTACCCCTCCCCAAGCTGTTATTAGGAAAATTTGTACTGATAATTTTTGGCAATGAATTGCTTGGATCTTTCTATCCCTGCTCCCTTTCAAATCGAAAGAGGGTAGAGATAGAGTAGACCCGTTATCAAAAAAAAAAAAGAGTAATAAAGTTGGTTGGCTTGGGCATATCTATATGGCCCAGAAATAATCGGAAAAAGGAGGATTTTGGAATCGTCGCTGTATTCTACTATTCTATAGTTGTTAGCCGTGGACATTACCGTCACATAGGGATTAGCTTGTAGAGAGGAGAAAGATCTTCATCGTTTTGGAACTACATTGTAAATTTCTATTCGTTTTCAAGAAAATTGCTTGGATCCGGATTGGGATCTATCAAAAATACAAGTAGTATAAATTTTTAAATAATTTTAATTAACTGATGCATTAATTTCTTTTATCTTTTCACTGTTTTAAATATTATTTACTAAAGTTAAATTTAAATTATATATATTGTAACTTATTCACTCACTTTCACTAAACTTGAAATGTAAAGATTTTTTTAGTTTCAGGGTTACGGTGTCGTTAGCTGGGGTCCATGGGTGTATTTTAGTTTTTATGAAAATGTGGCCCAAGATTACTTAATTCACCTACTAAAAATTGTGATTTTTTGTTATGTGTATATATTTTTTTTGAAATTTTAAAAATCATCAATTTCAAGAAATAAAAATACTTTAAAATCTCAATAATTATTAATTTTGAAAATTTTAAAAATATATTTACATACCCAAAAATCAAAAAAGTTTAGTTTGTGAATTAAATACACTCGCACCAAACTGTTATGAAAAATTTTTAAATAAATAAATTGGCCAGACTAACAAGAATCTTGTTTGCCCGGACTAACAAAATCAAAGATCTTAGTTTTATTTCTTGAAATGTAATGTGATAAAACAAATAACTTTTGCCTTCTTTGACGAAAGATTATTATTATTTAAATTATTTTATAAATTAAATTTATAATATACCTTAAATATATGCTATTATAATTTATCAGTTTTGACAAAACGATGCATTGTTTAAAATATGAAACAGGTACGGTTTGAAATAAACAAAATAGAAAAATCGAGGTTTGAGTATTTGACCCGACCACAAATCTGAAATTTTGACCCTTTTTCAACCAGAAATACACATCAACCTGACTCGATCCTAACGTAGAATTATGGTTAGGATTTAGGTCCATTAACAACCAGAATATATGATCCACCCGAGTTGCACCTCTAAGAGCAATGATTTCACCAAATAAGAACCCAAGATAAAGAGGATATATAATCATATATCCCAGCCCAACGCACACATTTTCACCTAATTCAATCCCTCCCCTTGATTTTTGTTCTAATTTTCATAATAAAACGATTAAAAAAAAAGTTCAATCAAAATTTTGCAAAGGCTGGAGGGTGGATTTTACATGAAGAAGGCATATTGTTATTTGGACTTTCATCCTGTGCGCCCGTTCCTGGGGGCATACACCTTTTTTTTTATTTTTTATTTTTTTATATAACTATAAATCTAAATGTATTTAACATCTGTATTAATTTTTATCATTTTTAGAGTATTTTAGATATTTATTTTTGATTTTTGAAAATCGGTGGCATTTTGGTAATTTTAAATTACCTAAAATGCCGCTGATTTTCAAAAATAAAAGATAAATATCTAAAATACTCCAAAAATTGTAAAAATTTATACACATATTAAATACATCTAGATTAACAAGCTTGTAAAAAAATTTCAAAAACAAATTACAAAAGGGTGTATGCGCTCAATGCTCCCGGGCTAAAAGTCAAGTATACTGTTTCATATTTAATAAATATCCAAGAGGGATTTTCTAAATTTTCAAATATCCCAGGGGATAATCGCACCTCTTCTTAAACTCCGGGTACATTCGCGGTATCCGCCTATGTTCTACTTTTCAAAAAGATATAAATATTCAAGTGTTTAAAACGTGGAAGTTACAGGGAGTCATTCGCGCGAGTATTTAAGACTAACAATATTTTATAAAATTCTTCATCTACAGAAGAATTTTTGGAAAGTTATGTTTAACTGTTTGTTAAAAGATAAAAGTATTCAATCTAAAACTTTTTACCATCTATAATTATTTTTATTTTTAATTATTTCTTTATATATTCCTAGACAAATTATCTTATTTATCAATTATTAGTATATAACTATCCACACGACTAACATATCTATTTTAACTTTATTATTTTTATTTATCATCATTATCCCTATTATATCATATCATTTTCTCTCATCTTAAAAATTTTTACTCAGAAGATTTTTCAATAAAGTTATATTATTTTCCAAACATATCCTAAAAGCTTTAGTGATAAAGAAAAACTAAAAGTTGTATAATTCAAAAACAGATCAAATGACTTTAATGAATTAACAATGGGATCTTGATTCAAGTCAGTAACCAAGGTAGACATAACCAAGAGAGGTTCTATGAATGAAATTCAATGGAATTGGTTACATTAAAATCGGTACTAAAAAAAAGTAAAACGCTAGTTTATTTAAAATATAGATGATGATGATGACGATGATGATGATAAAAGATGGTTGAAAATGCCAAAAAATGTGACTTCCATGTAAAAAATGTTCAATGTTGGCTAATCCATCTCTTTCTAATATGCACTCCATCGCCCGTACGCAGTTAGCACGGCTAACAGTGTTTCTACCATGCTGTAGGAGATTAAGCTTCGGGTCTTGATTGGGGAATCTTGTCTCCCATTTCAAGAGCAATGTCTCTAGTAAATACATTATAGGTTGGATTTACCTCTTGAGCAAGAATTTGGAAAATATATCCTTGGATTAGATTGAGTTCTAATATATGAAAGAGAAAATTACTCGCACACCCACAACATTTACCTGTAATTCCCTTTGTACCCCCAGTGTTTCAATAATCCTCACGATACCCGTGACATTTCATTCTCAATTATTCAATGTCCGGGCCGTCACAGAGAGCCAAAACGACTTACGACTGTTATCTGCATATGGAGATGACATTTTTGCCCAAAATTGGTTTCCATTGGCTTCGCTGGGTTTGACTCCTCCGACAGCTTTCTCCACCAGAGGCTCTGCTGCTCAAGTCTCCATCACCGGCTCAGGCATCTTAATCGGCTCGAGAGCCTTTGCTACCTAAATTGGCTGCTATAGTTGCTGCGTTGGAGAAGCAGCGACAACATTAGGAGTATGGGCGGTTGCGAAGGCAGTGGCCTGCCATTTCAATCTACCACTTCAATGTTTCTTCTTCAATGATGTTAGTGAAAAAAATGTGCTAGAGCTCCTCTGCTTTAAATCCTGCAAATTGGGGACCATAAAACCTATTTGCCTGACGGGGATGATGGAGCAGGGGCGGATTTGCGATGGAGGGTTGGCCATTGCAATCATAGCTACCATTGCTGCAAGGCTTGTAGTTCTTGAAATGCGAAGATAGGTAGCGGCAATCGAGTTTGTGAAAGTGAGCTACTGGTTCTGCCCCTGCTTGTGTTGTTTGCACTATCCCTATTACTTGTCAAAAGAGGGATTTAAAGAGGAGCGACATAGCCTCCAGATCCAATTGATTTTTCCATGGCGATTGGAGGTGAGGGCTGTGGTTAGCTGCTATAGTTTTAGTCATACCATTATGCTCACCGTGGATTACAAGCTCTTGAAGTGCCTGAGAAGACAATCCCTGTCGAAGAAAAAATAGCTCACTGTATCTAGAGATCGTCGGTCGAATGTGGGTTGGCCAGAGAAGAATTCGTCAACAGCGGCTTTGGATGTGCCATTTCAGCCCACCTGGGCAATTTGGGTATTAGGACAGAATAACGCTTGCATCTTTTGCACCCGTTAAACATAACGGGCGGCATACAGCGGGATGGGTACAGAGAAATTAGGGTTAAAATGTTATAGGTATAAAAATAAAATTATAATCAAATGTTATGGGTATAGGAAAAATTTTCCCTTAAAATAAAAAAATACACTCCATTCAAATGAGTTGTCTTTCCATTGCAAAAAAGTCATTATGTCAATGTTTAAACTCTTTTACTTTAATAATTTATTCTTCAAATGTATTATGCTACATGTTCCCCTATCGCTTAAAATTTTTAGATTTCTTTTTTTTTTCAAATGTGTTTGAGAAGTGATAAAAATTTTCGTGAAAAGTTTTTGAAATAAAAGAAAATAATGTAATATGATAGAAATAATGATAAAAAGTAAAAATAATAAAGTTACAATAAATAAGTTAGTTATACGGGTAATTATGTATACATAATTAAAAGATAAGATAATTATGTAAGAAGATATGAAGAATGATTAAAAATAAAATAGTTATAGAAATTACAGAGTTTTATATGCAATAATTTTTGTTGAGAAGTTCCAATGGTTACTAAATATACCCTTCATTTTTTTGTTAGCAGGTTTCGTGAACAACCTTATCAGATGAACAATCGTAAGACATGGCCCCAGGTGTTCGGCGGCGTAGGATTCAATTTTAGAAAAGCATCTTAAATCAGCAACGTTATTGTTTGCAAATTGCAACTGCATAAAGTCTATTCTAGTTGGCGCAGCTTTAAACTAATAAAAAATAGAAAATAAAATAAAGGAAAATGACAGAAAGAAGAATAAAAAAAGAAGATTCCCCTGCCTTTGAATTCTGCATCTTACCGACCTTTGTATTGCAAACAAATGGGTGTTTGGCACTTAAAAAAAAAATATCGTGTTAAAATTTTTCAATCTAAAACTTTTCACTCTCCAAAACTATCATATTTTTTAATCATTTTTTTCTCATTTTTCCTATACAACTACCCTACTTTTCAATCATTTCTATACAACTATCCACACAACTAACCTATTTATTTTAACTTTATACTTTTTACTACTCATCATTACCCCTATCATATCACATCATTTGACAACTTTTACTCAACAAAACTTTTTATCAAAAGTTTTATACATTACTAAACACACCTAAAAACAAAACAGACCGGCATGTATGCGGATGAACTTCACTGCATCCGGTGCTTGAACTCATTTTTTAAATTTTTTTTGAAAAAAATTTATACAACTATTAATCTAATGTATTTAAAATGTATATTAATTTTTACCATTTTTGAAAAATTCTAGATATTTATTTTTTATTTTTGAAAATTAATTAAATTACCTAAAATGCCACTAATTTTCAAAAATTAAAAATAAATATCTAAAATACTCTAAAAAGGGTAAAATTTGATACATATGTTAAATACATTTAGATTAATAATTGTATAAAAAAATTTCAAAAACAAAATAAAAAACCCATGTGCACTGAAGCTAAGTGCGCTCGATTGCATTTAGCTTCAACCTTATGCTGCCAAACACGACACGTCTAGTCCTTTTCCTCAAGTCCTTTTCCTCACTACTTCTGCTCAGCTTTGTCCCAACGTGTGGAATGTGGGTATTATCGGTTCCTTGACTATGAAACCCATGATACCCACCAAATTCTTCTTGCATCCTAAAGGAAATCATCATATACAATCTAGTTGCTGAAACAATTCCCTCTTTTTAAAGATTTTTTATATTTCAAAAAGGGCAAATGTCACGTATACCCATGAATTTTGTCACATGTACCTATAAATTTTACCTCTAACTCCACTTATACTTGTAAATTTTAGAAAATTTCTAATATATCCACGTATTTTATGTAAAATTTCATTTATACCTATAACATTAGAAATCTGTTAAAAGAGTTATTAGCAACCCTGTAAAATGATGAATATGCCACGTCTTAATATAATTTGAGATTAGTTTGCTCAAAATTGAAAATTTACATTTAAATGATATAAGATTTTATATTGTAAAAGTGCTAAAAATTCATTTCAATGTGAATTTTTAGATATAAAATTATGATTAAGGATGAACATTTTTGCCATTTTATAAGGGTAATAATGACACATTTTACAGATTCTCAACAGTGTGGGGTATAAGTATAATTTTATATAAATACGTAGGTATATTAGGAATTTTTGAAAATTTATTGGGTATAAGTGAACTTAAGAGTAAAATTTATAGGTATATGTGGAATTTGTCATTTCAAAAACTAAGCCATTTCCTAAATTCTTTTGGCTATGTATGCGTATATATATAAGGCTTCGAGTGGATTCATGTAACCCTTCAAAATTTAGGATTTTAATATTTTATAAAAAATCTAATTCATTTACTATATTTAACATTATTTATTTATTTGGAAGACCAAGCTTCAACCTAATCAAGTATATTCATTTTAGAATGGCTAACGCGAGTCGCAATGGAAAACTAATCTTTCAAGAGATTAATGTAAAGTGGAAAAAGCCAGATGTGGGTGTTCTGAAGATTAGTGATGCAGGAAATATGGATAAAACAAAGATTAAAGGGCATGGGGCGGTTATCTAAAGTTGGGTTGGGGAGTTTTGGTTCCTAGACGTTGATTATATGTGGGGCAGGTAAACCAGCTTTTGATGGAATTCAAGGCCTGTCTTCTACGATTAATGTGTGCAAGAAAGCCAAGCATAAGAAGAGTGGAATTGAAAACAATTCCCTTATAGTAATCAACTCATGTATAGGGGAGATAAAACTTGAATCATCTCTGAAATTCCTGCTGTAGGAGACAAAGACATGCATGTCCTTTGAGAAGATTTTTTTTAGTCATGTTTTGAGGAATGCAAACCAGGTTGCATACGCGATAGCAAAGGTCACAATAGGATTTAGGGGCATCCAAAGATTTTGGTGGGATATTCTCCTTGTACGTATTGTCAGTCTGTTAAAGAGGGACTTTCTTTTGTGAGAATCATTGCATCTCTCCTCCTGGTCCTTCAGCTCCCTCTTGAAAGAGGAATGGCTCTGGGCAGGGCGTGCTTTCGTGGTTATAATATTATTCAACTTTTAAACAAAATATGTTTATAGGTCACATTTGTTGAAATATAAACGTGTAATTTATAATATCTTTATCTGTGTGCGTATGATGCAGTAGTTAACTTTGATTGAAAGTTTATATGTAATATATATAATGTTTTCTCATGTATACATAATCTCATATCCACATCGATTATATAGTATAGATCTCTTCTCAAATTTCCTATAGTTTTAATTTTATATCCACTCTCAAGTGATATTAAATATTGGGAAGTGATTTTGATCAAAAAATTTTGGGAAGTGATTTTATGTAGCCCTTTTCATTCTAAAGATATTTATTAATTAACATGAAATTCAATCTATTCATTATATCTAATATTTTTAGATAAGAGACCAAGTTTCATCTAAATCATATATGTTCATTAGCTATATTTTCTCAAAATTAAATATATTCATTTGTAAATTAAAAAATACTTAAATCAATTCACATTAGTATTAGAATGTAATAATACTTTGTATAATCATTTTTCCATATAATAGTAATATTTTAAATGGTTTAGATGTTAAAAATACTATTTAAAATTGATATTAGTATTAAATCATTTAATTCTATTTATTTTACACATTTATAAATGGAGCCCATGTGCATGATACTAAATAAATGAAAGGGTTTTTATGATAATATGAATTATGATAAATATAATAAATGAAGTGAATTTTTTGTCAACCATCAAGTTATTAAAAATAAAATAAATTTTATAGAAGATAAATTTTATAGAAGTGGAGCCCTTAAATTTTTATAAATATACATTTTCAACCAAAGTAAGTTTCATCATTATAAACATAGCATATAAAAGAATATTATAACTGATTTAAATTTAAAAAATATTTTTAAAAATTAAAAGTAAGAGATTGTTTCTTAGTTAACTAACAACACAAATGTAAACAACGGTTGCCCTAAAAATAAATACTAACTTATTTGGCTTTTCAGATTGTTAAATAAAATTATTTACACTTTCACCCTACCTTTTAATATAATTGTTGTTATTACAATGACTATAAAGTATTTTTAAATTTTATATTATTTGTAAGATTTAGGGATATTTGCAAATGACACTAAAATTTTCAATTATGTAATTTATACCCTTACTTATTAGTTTGCAAAAAACCGTGCTTTTGAAATTTATTTATAAAACATCCTTATTGATGACTAAAGTCAACGTTAGCTACTCGGCTTCCTTTTGTACTGGTGGTTAGGGGTGCAACTTAGGTTAATCTCAATCCTAACCTTAATCTTATTTATAAAACATCAACCCTAACCCTAACCCTATCCCTATGTGTAAAACCTAAACCCTAATCCTATTTTTGAAAATCGAGTTCGGGTTGAGTTTCAAGTTAGAATTTAGGTTAATAAATTCACATTTTATTTAAGAGTGATAAGTTTAAAATTTTATATGAATGTATAATGATAACAAATCATATAAGTAAACACAATAATATACAGTCAAACGACATATTTTTAAAAAATATAACAATATAAAGAAAATGAGTAATCCTATTAGCTCGAATTAAACAAATGTCCCGCTTAGCCCACTTCAAAAAACTCATTCACAACGACTTTTTTTTATTTTTCTTTTCATACACTTGTTTATCTAAGTATATTTAACGTATAAACCAAGTTTTACCATTTTTGGATATGTTTATATATTTTTTTGAGATTTTTAAACATCTATATGTCATATATATTTAAAATACCCTTTATCTCTAAAAATCTAAAAAGATATATGCACATATCCAAAAATAGTAAAACTTGATTTATATGTTAAATACACTTAGATAAACAAATGTATGAAGAAAAATAAAAAAGTTATTATAAATGAGTTTTTTGAAGTGAGCTAAGTGGGGTATTTGCTTAGCCCAAGCTAATAGGATCATTCATCTATAAAGAATATTTAAAAAAAAATTAACATCAAAGACAAGATAAATGAAGAAGATTATATAAATAAAAGATAAATAAAAATAATATACTTTATTTATAATATAATTACAATATGTCAAACATGTATTTAAATATAAATATAAATAACATAAAATACACTAAATATAAAGAAATATTGTCAAGATATTATATATAAAATATATTTTATAATAAATATAAAATAGAATCGGTCTCGGGTTCTTTGGGTTCAAGTTCACCTGAACTCTAACCTTATCATATTTACAATTCGGGTTCACCGGGTTCAGGTTATTCGAGCTCGAGTTGTAGAAGAGCGAATTTTAATACCATTGAAAATCAGGTTCACCGGGCTGAGTTCGGGTTCAACTCAGCCCAAGTTGCACCCCTACTAGTGGTGGGTTAGCCATTCCGCTTGGACTAGAAGGTTGTTGTCTTGGATGGATGGGAGGAGGATTTCGTGAGGATGTAAAATGTAAAAAGTGATATTTTCTACAGGGAAAGAGAAAAATTCAATCGCCAAAATTTTAATCAAATTTTACTGAATTTTTTGTGAACCATTTAAACAAAACTTTTGCAATATTACTCTTTGATCATACCCTACTTGATAGTGGTCATTGGCTCAACATGGACCCAAAATTTAGACACATAATTTAATTTGGTATTGCAGAAAAAAATGAATGAGAAAATTTTTCAAAAATAAGATAATGACGTGATATAATAGAGTTAAAAATTAAAAGTATTCCATAAAAAATTAGAAGTAAAGAGAATAAGATTGTATTTCTTTACATTTAAAACTTTTCACTCTCCATAACTGTTTTATTTTTTATTATTTTTTACATATTCTTATATAACTACCATACTTTTCAATTATTTTTACACAACTATCCATATAACTAATTCATCCAAGTTGACTTTATTTTCTTTTCTTCTAAATATTATCCCTATCATATCACATCGTTTTCTCTTATTTCAAAAACTTTTCATCTAAAATGCCTCATCTCTTTTATATAATAGATGTAATAGAGTTTTCATCAATTATCATTAAGGATGTGTTTTCAACAATCTGAAACTTTTCACTCTTTTTAATTATCCTATTTTCTAATCATTTCTTAATATCTTACTACAATTACCCTACTTTTCAATTATTTTTTCACAACTACTCATAAAACCACTCTATCTATTTTAACACTATTATTTTTACTCCTCATATTACTCTTATCATATTATATCCTATTTCAAAAGTTTTATTAATTAGTAACCAACCCTAAATACTAAAATAAGGGTTTCACGAAATTGCTCAACTCTTTTTTTAAAAAATATCAAAACAGTGAAAGTCTTCCTCTCCACCTCCCCAGCAAGATATGCTAAGAAGGGTGAGACAAAAGCTCTACTCTTGAATTAACATCTGAAATGTAGATATGCGGGCAAGAGCCATAGCCAACCAAAAACATGTAGATATGTCTTGACTTGATGCATAATCCACTAGTGTGTGAGCGACATTGTTACCTTCTCTCGATACATGGAAAAAATCATACTTTCTAAAATTCCTACTATGATTTGATATTTCATTTAATATATTTCTAACTAGTGAGCGCGCCTTGAGGTGATTAGACAAGAATTGAAATAGCAGTAAGGAATTGCATTCAAAAACCACATCCGGATAAGCGAGCATCTAAGTTCATTTCATAGCATTGAGCATTCCTTGCACTCCCATCGTTAGTAGTTCCACCCTTTCTTATCAGGACCAACACTTCACTACCAACATCATCCCATTGTTATCCTTGATAACAGCTCCACTCCTATTTGACACCTGTACATCCTGTAGTGTGCGTCCACATTAATTTTAATCTGACTATGTTTTGGGGGAAACCAACTCACATGTCACTCCTATTTTGTCACCCCTCTCTTTCTCAATTCATGCACAGAATCATATTGTTGAAGTAGTGCAGCGCTTGTTAATATATCCAGAAAGTTCTACTCTTCCCTTGTTTCAAAACCACAGTTCCTATTTGTTGACACTCCACCGTTGGGCCCAAATATGGATAAATTGAAATGGATTACAAGTCCAAGCAAATTCAAGACACAAAAGGAAGTTCAAGCCAGCTAAGCGGGCCATTCCGCACTCAACCCACAGGAGCGAAGCTCCACCGAGCCTCGAAGAAGGCTTTTCAACAACCAGACCAGGCCCACAAAAGAGCGAAGCTCCTACAGGCCACCTCAACTGGCTCCACAATGCAGCCCAAGCCTCAGAAGCAGGCTTTCCTACAATTCTGGGCCCCTACAACGGCCCACTCAAAGCAAACGAGCTTAAGCCAAACTCAAGTCCACCAAACTCAAGTATATGGACCAAGTCCAAGCCTTCAAAGGGGCCAAGGCCCACAACCTCAACCCAAGCTCAAGAATGTGGATCAAGTCCAACTCTTCAAGAAGCCCAAGCCCATGGACCAAGTCCATGACCTCAAGAGGGCCCAAAAGCCCACGATCCCAACACAAGTCCAAGCCCATGGACCAAGTCCATGACTCAAGAGAGCCCAAAGCCCACTCCTGCATCTATAAAAGGAGAGACACCCCTCTCATTTAAGGACACTTGAAGAGAGGCATCCCAAGGGGAGGACGGGAGTCTGCAGCAACGCCCCCGGCATCCCGGCCTTCACGCTCGTCAAGCTCCACGCTTCTCTTCCCATTTTCCCCTTTCCATCTCTCCCGTTCTCTCAAATCTTTTTATTTTCCCCCCTTTCACGCCGTGTAAACTGCCTCGGGTTGGCAGATTTCTCCATATTTGCTTCAATCCGAAGGCCGGAACCCGGACTCTGTACTGCTAGTGCCTTATTTCATCAAATAGGGGCTGATCTCCCTTTAAAGATCAGTGGCGACTCCGTTTTTCTTTATTTTGTGTGTGCGTGTTTAAGCTAACGCCCCGGCAAGGCGGGTGCACGTGGGTCCACGGATTCCAGCATAATACGCTACCGTTATGCTGCCGGATTTGTGACTTGACCCGTGTACAGAAGGCCCCGTCTTAGCCGTTATGCTGCCAAAATCACGAGAAAATACCTACACGCCAACTTTCCTAAAAGATATGAAGCCTAATGCGTTTTACCCCATGTGAATGCAGGAAATCTAAGCCCACGTTGCTTTTCAACATGATCCACATTTTCAAGACCCGGGAAACCATTCCGAGCCCACCGTAGCGCTCACGGCGGGTGCTACACTATTATACCACAATAACCAATAAGTGGTAATGAAAGTTTTCAAGAACTTTCCTTAAGAGCTTAATAACCACTGCCAAGCCCATTCTCTAGAACTCTTTTTAATTGAGGTTCAAATCCCACTTTAGTTTTTCTACACCTGTAGAAAATAAGTGTTGCATTTCCCTCCACAGATTTGCACAAAGCACATTTTTGGGTCAATTTGCAAGCCCTTCACGTGAAAATATTTTCCTAAACTAGGGTTTATATTATTTTAGGACGTTTATTTCTATTTGGATTTGTTAGAATATTTAGAAGATCTCCTGGAATATCTTAGAATATGTTTGAAATGAGTTAGCATCTATTTTAAGTTTACTTAAAATACGCAATTTTTTTTAAAAAAATTTAGATTTATAATAAATGCCGCTAAAATAAGGTGGCATGTTCTCCAAGTACAGACCTTGTAAGCTTTAAAGAGCATCAATTTCGAAATTTATAAAAGTGTTCACTGGTTCTTCTAGTTATTCTTATTTTTCTCTACTTATTCATCTATTCTTTTTACCTTTTTTTTCTCTTCTCATCTCTACAGGTTTCTTCCTTTTTCTTTTACCTTCTTCTTTACCCATTCTACACCAATTGGTATAAGAGAAAACCTTGTGAATTTTTATTTCCACACATTGATTTCAATAACTTACCAAGTTTTAAGCACATCGCTGAAATCCGTCAAGTTTGCACAATTCTCTTTATTAATTTCATTGATACAGTAACATTGATTTTTTCATAGAGTGCCTATTCTTCACTTTCACAACTCTGTGTAGACAAATTTTAAAGCTGGGTAGAAATTTCAACTTGTTTTCAACGCTTCCTCAAGGACAAATTGCCATCTAGGTTTTTAATACTTTCAAACAGGTCCTCCTACTTGCTTGCTTTTGCTAAAACATGATTCTTTCAGAAAATTTGAGAAAACAAAAACCAAATATTTTTAGAAGATGCTTTGCTTGCTACAATTTGGAAAATCTGATTACAATTTTTGAAATTCTACAAAATTGCCCCTCAGTTTTTGAAAAAATTTCTGAACCGTCCAAGACTTTTTAGCCATTACAAAATGCCTCTAACTTTTTGAAATTACAAGTTGACCTAAATTTTTAGAAATTTCAAAAAGGTCCATTTTCAGAAAAATACAAATATTATGATAACTTTAAAATTTTCAGAAAGCTCATCAAAATAGAAGTTACAACTTTGGCGATAAAGTCTTAGTCAACTAACAAGATGTCATTCCAAAGCCTTGAATTACACTGTTACTTTTCTTCGAAGTTGAAGAAAATTCACTGTAAAACTCTAGGATGAGTTTTTTCTAAGTTAGGGAGAATAATGCGGCACATTAAAATATTTTTATAAATTAGAATTTAGATTATTTTAAGATGTTTATTTCTAATTTTGATTTGTTAGAATATTTAGAAGATCTCCTGGAATATTTTAGAATATATTTGGTATCTATTTTAAGTTTACTTCTTCTAAAAGTCTACTTAAAATATGCAATTTCTTTTTCTAAAAGATTAGATCTTTGATAAACGGGTCTGCTTCTATGTGATTGGGTTACATAGAAGTGATTCCATGTAACCCCCTCAAATTTTAAGATTTTGATGGTTAATGAAAAATTCGATCGATTCATTATATTCAATATCATTTGTTTAGTTATGAGACTAAGTTTTATTCAAATCCAATATGTGCATAGGCCACATTTGCTCAAAAATAGGTATATTTATGTGTAAATTAGGAAAAATGCTTAGATTTATACACATACGTGGAATATAATAATACTTATGTAATCGTTTATCTATATAGTAATTATCTTTTAGATAGTTTAGATATGAAAAATACTACTTAAAAGTTGATATTTAATATTAGATTATTTTATTACGTTGATTTTATATGTTTGTAGATAGAGCCCATATACGGTAATATTAAACAAACAAAAGGGTTTCCATAATAATATAAGTGATGCTAGACATAATAAATAGAGTGAATTATTTTATCAATCATCTAGATATTGAAAATGGAAGAGATTACATAAATAGGGGATTTCATAAAAGCTTCCCAAATAATAAATGTTGCTAAAATAAAGTGGCATGTGCTCCTATAAGTACCAACCTTGTAAGCTCTAAAGAACATCAATTTTGAGATTTTAAGATTTATAAAAGTGTTCTCTACCTCTTATTCTTTTCTCTTTATTCATGTATTCTTTGTACTTTTTTCTTTTCTTCTCATCTCTAGAGGTTCTTTTCTCTTTCTTCTATTTTCTTCTATTTTCTTCTCTAATCATCCTACATCACCCTCCTTATTAAGTTAATCCTTGTAGAAAGCTAGTCTCTATAAAGTTTCTAACTAAATATTCTAATTTTAAACGGCAATTTTTGCTTCCTTGTGAATTGTAGGTCCTCCTTCAAGCCCATTTGTCCTTCTCTAGATAACGCTTCAATCAATTTTAGACCCTCCTCATGAGCTCTTCTATATCCGGATCTCAGTCTATAAATACTATCTGATTCATCTGCCCAATGGACCACATCCATGCATTCAACAGATGGAACAGGCATGTACTTCCCTATTTTCCAACCAATTTCACCCACAATTGCCCTGATGTCTATTTCTTTCCATCCCCTATTGCCCCCATAAATGAAATCACTTACCTTCGATTTACAGAAAAATCTGTGCCAATGGGCTTATAGTTTAAAGTCCATATGGAGTCCATCTGTCCTTAAAAAATTTTATCAGCATCCCATTACCCACTTCTCCGTAGCATCTATTTCATAGTACTTGGTTTGCCTCGAATATGCTCCTCCATGGATATGATGAATCATTCTTCATAGCACAGTTTCAAAAATCTCCTTCAGAAAAGTATTTACCTTTTACGACCTGATAGCACAAGAATTCCTAATTTATCATAAGTCTTCATGCTTGTGTAACTTTCATGACTACATTAAAAACTGTAAATTTCTAAAGTTCATTCCTCTACTAGCCTTTGACATACGTATTTTTTTCCAACTTTTCTTGTCTTTCTTTTTCTATTGTTTTCACTCTACCAAAATTTACTGATCATAGCATTAACACCCTCGCAAATTTTCTTAGGGAGTTTGAACTTTTCCATAGCATAAATTGGAAAAGCTTACACCACAGCTTTGATTAATATTACTCAATAACAACTTAGCTTGCTAACCTTGATCTTTTTCTATATTCTTTCCTTGATTTTCTAGAATTGCTTGATTTTTGCTCTTCCAATCCAGGCTAATAGCCTAAGTAAGATTTGGATTATTTTGCCCTTGATGCTTATGATATTTTTCACTTCTTGCCTTATCGGCTTTCGTGTTGTTGCCAAAAAAGATAGTTGTTTTTGTGAACTCAACTAGTTGAATTGCAAATCAAGTAATTCAAGTTTTGATAATTAACAATCAATTTGAGAATAACCTTCCTTTCAAGCATTAAAGATTACACTTAGTGATTTTCCAAGCAAAACTCTCAAGTTCATTGCAAGAGTTTCAACTACTTCTCAAATTCTCAAAAGCTTGTTATAGTATTTCAAGTGTTCTACACAAATTTGTAAATTGTAGATTTAATTATTTCATTCATTTCTTGTTGTATTAAAGTGGTATTGTAGACGAAGGCCAATGTGTAACACAAATAGTGATCGGTTAGAGCGGAACTCATCGTCTACTTGTGAGTTTGTTATAAAAGGCCCCTCAAAGCTAGAATCCAGAAGATAACTAGGGTTCTTATTGTAATTCTATTGAGATAGTAGAACCTAAGATATAAGGATGTCTGTGCTTGAAAGAGTGAAGTAGGGAAGTTGCCCGAACCACTATAATTCTGTGTGTTTTATGTGTTCGGGTATTTCTTGTTCTCTTACTAGCTCTCCATATTTCATTCAAGGGGACTGAACTTATTAGGAATTAAGTTTTAATTAGACAAAGAATTTTTAATAACTCAGTTCACTCATTCTCTCTTGGGTTAAGCCGATAACTCAACACTAACAATTTTTTCATTTAACATTTTACCCAGTACATTTTCGATAAATGCGCAACAACATTAGCATGTAATATACTTGGACTCTCCTAGCTTTCATGAAAAGTATTTAGGTCAACTCTTTCGTGTTTCCTGTTTACCACTATTTTACATTTTTCCACCTTTGGATATTTTATAGCACACCCTATTTCTGGCCCGACTTAAATGGGCCAAACTTTATCATCTCGGCCCATGTATTTCCTTGGGTCAACGGTTTGAGGCTTTAAGAATCCTATATTTAGTCAATGTCTTCTTAAAATATGATTTTGGATTTTCAGCACGTTTTTTTATGATCTGGTTTAAAAAATATATATCTTTTATTGAAGATGCGCATGTGATGATCTGATTCGTTGACGGAAGTTTTCATAATTGCTTATTACTCTATTAGGTAAAAAAATGGAAATAATAAATTAATACTCTTAACAGGCGTTCAAATATCTGTTTGATATTGCGGGAAACTCTTGTGCGGAAAGCTTTTAATAGAAAAGTAAAAAAATTATGTAACATAGTAGAGTTAAGAATTGTGGGTGAAACCAAGCAGCGCAGTTGGTTAGAGCCGTGGGCGTGCATATTTGCTGCCCAGGTTCGAATGTTCAAGCTGCCAAGTGGGAGTTTGATATCCCTTTATGTGCTGGAGTGGGAGCTGCTGTCTCCTTTTGGGGCGGAGTGGGGAGCAGTTGTCTCCCTGATTCTTTAGTGGAGTTGTGTCTTCAGATTTCTTTGGCGGAGTTGTGTATCTCCGTATTTGTAAGAATGTCTCAGAAGTACAATGTAATATGTGTTGAGATGTATGTAAATAAACCATCAAAAAAAAGAATTGTGCGTAAAGAAAATTGAGTTAAAATAGACATGATAACTGTTTGGAAAAAAATGATGAAAATATGAAAGTAATTATTCAAAAATAGGATAGTTAAATATCAAATCATATAAAAATGATGTTAAAAGTAGGGTCCACCACTACTGGTGGGGAAAAATGCTAACTTATTTTGATAATAGAAATTTTAGATGGTTCATGGACACCCAAGGTTTTCATTTAAAAAAATATTCAACGAAAATGATTTCATATATTTTGCCTAAATAAATGGTTTCCGATGTGATCAATTGGAGTTTTAAAATTTTTTTATATTATCCTCCTTAAAATGTTAAAGAAATTTCAAAGGCTTCCCTTGTGCGTAAGATCCCTTTCAAAGCTGGTATATGATGCTCATTTGATGGATGTAATTCATTAAAGTGATTTCAATTTTATTTGTTTTACAATTAAAAAAATCCAGATTTAAGTGGTTAAGGATATATGATTCTTTAAGATAAAAAATAACATATATTACATCATATTTGTGAACGGTTAATTGGGTTAAACTTCTTCATATCAATAATAAATGCCTATTTTGTTCATTTTGATGATGACATGAACAGCGCTACTGTTTAGGCTTATAGTTACAACGTACAAGATTCATGATACTATGTTTAATTCAGACTCTCTCAAACAACAACATTTTCCCTTTTTACATTAAAATAGGATTCGTTATTGCTTGTTTCCAAAAATATAATATCTCCATTCCAAAAATAGCTTTTTAATTTTCAATATAATTTTTGTATGAGTAATTTGGAAATATATCAAATTAATTTGACCATAATTGTAAATATACATACATAGTTTTAAAAATAAAAAATAATATTGCATAATTTGACCATAATCACAAATATACTCACACCGTTATGACATCATTACTGCATCATCCAACGTGAGTATATTTGCAAAAATATATAAACTATATGGATATATTTACGAAAACAAAATATACCCACTTAATGTTTAAAATTACAAACATAGTTTGAATGTCTTTCCAAATATACATATGCCGTGACGGTGTAATAATGGTGTCATAATGGAGTGATATACTTGCAATTATGTTCAAATTATATAGAAGCTATTTATAATTTCTGAAATTATGTAGATATATTTGCAATTATACTCAAACTGAATAGGTTGATTTGTAAATCACCCTATTTATGTCTTCAATGTAGGATATGTTGGACAACCCAAAAAACTTTTTTAAGAAAAGTGATAAAACTTTTTTAAGAAAAGTGATAAAACTTTTAGATGAAAATTTTTTAGTATAAAAATTTTCGGACTTGAATACAATGATGAGATAGGGTAGGGATAATAATGAGGAATAAAAATAATAAAGTTAAATAGATAAATTATTTGTACTGGTCATTATGTAGACATAATTAAAAATATGGCAGTTGTATAAGAAGATATGAAAAATAGATTAAAAATAAGGTACTTATGACGAATGAGAAGTTTTAGCTTGATATTTTCTTCTCATTGTCAAACACAAACTTTTCAAATTTAAACTCCCCAGTATAAAATTTTTCACTTTTCACAACTACCTTATTTCTTAAAGAACGTAGTTGTATGCTCCCAAGTAAATATATCCATTTTTTTTGAAAAAAATTTCACAAAACTATTAATTTAAATGTATTTAACATGTTTATCAATTTTTACCATTTTTGGAGATTTGTAGATATTTTTTCGGATTTTTAAAAATCAATGACATTTTAGTAATTTTATATGGTAAAAATGATACACATGTTAAATACATTAAGATAAACATTCGTGTAAAAAAATTTTCAAAAAAATGGGTGTATGCACCCGGAGCATACGACCATGTTCAATTTCTTAATTATCTATTTATATTTCTTATATAAATACCTTACTTTTTAATCATTTTTCTACAATTATCCATACAACTAGCATATCTCTTTTTACTTTATTTTCCTTAATCCTCATCATTACCCTTACTATATATATCAAATTATTTTCTTCTATTTCAAAAATTTTTCCACCCAAAATTTTTATTTAAAGTTTTATTACTTTACAATCACACCTCTAGTTTTTTTCCTTCCTTGATACACATCACGGCGCATCCCGGACTTTCTGTCCTTTTTTATGGATGGAATTTCTATCCTTTTAGTTTTGGAAATTTGCGTAATAAATTCTCTAATTTTACGTATTAATATTTTGTACCCTGAAGTTTGTATATTAACATATTAGACCTGTGAAGTTTTTAATCTTTACATTTTAAACTTTCACCTCTAACATAGTTAAAAAAAAACGTTAAACTCACGTGTAATGTTGAAAATACCTTTCCATCAGTAAAAAAGACAAAATAGTTATAATAAAAAACTAACATCATTTACGTAATGAAGCCTCATGATTATGAAGAAGTGATAATATTCAGGAAAATGATGTTGATTTTTGGTCATGACTATCTCGCTATTTGTACGGATATAAGGATATTTTTAATATTATATATGAGTTCGACGATATTTTCTAACATTGTTGGGAATGAGAGTCTAAAATGCAAAAATCAAAACTTCGCAAAGTCTAGTATACTGTATGCAAACTTTAAAGTCTAGAATGCTAATATCCAAAATTAGATAGTTTATGGTGCAAATTTCCATTTAGTTTCCACGTTCAATGCCTAAACATTAAAAAAATCAATTCTTTGCCCAAACATTAAAAGTCAAATCATGTTAGAACATGCTCAATCAAAAGTGTCTACTTGGACACCGCACGGATGGTTAAGGGACGTTAATGAAGAATCGAAGTATCGGTGGTCCATCAGTGGTAACAGCCTCAGATTTTTCATGAATCGATGTCAATCGCCTAATATTTGAGAACTTGGACGGACTGGATTGTTCGTTCGTGTGATGAAGATACCACGTGCCAAGCAAGCTGCCAAGTATTCGCGCGAATCCCATCGTCGAGTTCGGGTCTTATTTGGACTTGTCATTGGTGGAAGCCAGCGAGGAGAGAGAGCGAGAGAGGGAAGAAAAGGTGCGCGCAGGCGCCGGAGCAGCGGAGCAGCGGACGGCCTTTTCTCGGCGTGTGGAAACAAGGGAGAGATCTAGACGCGAGAATGTCGGGAGGGATCGCGCGTGGGCGTCTCGCCGAGGAGCGCAAGGCATGGCGGAAGAATCACCCTCACGTACGTCTCCTCCTCCTCCTCCTCCTCCATCTTCTTCCGGCCGCGAGCTCATCTTCTTCCTTCCTCCTATTCGCAGGGTTTCGTCGCGCGGCCGGAAACAGCCCCCGACGGCTCCGTCAATTTGATGGTCTGGCACTGCACCATCCCCGGCAAGCAAGGGGTAAATCATCTCCTCCCTCGCCTTTGAACCAAAAACATAGCCTTCCTTCCAATTGCTGGACTATCTTTTTAGTTTCTCTGAACAAAGATGACATTTTTCAACTTGCTCCGCTCCCTAGTTCTGTATCTTGCTGGTCGTTGTTGCTTTGGGTCGCCTCTGTCGTAGTGTACTTTTTGGGCTAATGTTACTGTCTTTACATGAATTTTATAATTCCGGTTATTTCAACTTACTCCGTTCCCTAGTTCTGTATCTTGCTGGTCGTTTTTGCTTTGGGTCTTCTCTGTCGTAGCGTACTTTTTGGGCTGATGTAACTGTCTTTACATGGATTTTGTAATTCCGGTTATATGCACGAGAAGGGGGTCTTCTGCGGCCGAGGTGGACAAGTTGTGCCAATGGGATATGTGGCTAGCAAAGGAGTGCCTTTCGAAGTGATGGAGGAAGATCGTAAGAGATAATTGCAGTTGTGGATTGTTTCTGATTAGGAAAGTTGGTTTGGCCATAAATATTTCTATGATCAGAGGTGTTGCCACTCCTAGATTCAATAGGATGTTTGGATGTCGTATCAGATGGGGATTTGGTCTTTGTTCTGTTTTACAACCAATGTGACTGATGGAAGCAGAATGTAATTGCATAATCTAGCTAAAATTTTCTCACTGAATTATTGTATGTCATTTTTACTTTTGGGACAACACTGGTTTCACAATTTAACCTTTTTTTCTCTATCTAGTCATGTTCTTACATTGTTGAAGGTTGGGAGCCCATACCATTCATGTTTCTTGTATGGTGGGTTACAATTGATGGAGTATCTGGAGGGAATTGCCCCACTCTTTTGTTATGCTTAGAGAGAGATAAGCACTTATTGCATACCAAAAAGTGCTTGTCTCTAGCTAAAGAAAAAAACGAAGACTTTTAAAGAGATAGTTGGCCCTTACTGAATGTTTGACAGCTGAAGAAAGCAAAGACTTTTAAAGAGAACTAGTAATTGCTGAAAGTTTGACTGAATGATGCAGTACAAGATGCCCTGGAAGATCATCTAAATAGATAAAAAAGGCAAGAAATGGGAGAAACCACAGGTGAATTAGGAGAAAGAAATCAGGCCGAAGAAAAATTTAAAGAAATCCCTATCCATAAATTCTCAAAATAAGTTTCGCTACAACTAAATAAATTACCATATTTATAAGAAAATACTAGACCCTAAACTTAAGTAATGAGAATGATGTAATCTTCTGATCATAGAAACTTGCAATAAGAATCTAAAAAGGGAAATAACCTAAAGGACAATTTAAACCATTGAACTAAACATACAAAATTCCTAAAATGATAAAACTTCCAAATAAAAACTCTAACAAAATAAACCCTAATTTATGGAAGTTTCTTCATGCCCCATATGACTAAATTTTATGGTTGAATGTCTTTTTGGCAAGTTGTCCTGTGGGTCATGATGGTATTTCTTGAAACTTGTGTGCACTTCTGTCCTTTACACCTTGTCATATCTCCAATTTTGGCAAAGTCGATTCCTTTGTGGCACTGGTCTACATGATGGATTTGAGAGAAATGGACATATGCTGTCCTTTGGCCACAGTAGATTGAAGAATAGCCACATTAGAATCAATATTTATCCTCCTGTAAAGAGTTAATTCCTGGATTTTTCTTCTGTTGTGTTCTCTGTCAACCTTATATTGTCTTTATGGTGAATTTTCTCCTAAATAAGTTATGGCCATCAATGGAAAATACATCTGCAGTAAAAGGTTTTGGACCCTGGACCCCTCCACAGGAAGATGCCTACTGCTGCCGCCCCCAACTTGTATTCATTTTCAAAGTTATTGGACTTTCTTTAAGCCTCTAGTTAGCAGATCCAGGTTACTAAGTCTTAAGCTTTTAGTCGTGCCTGCTCATTTTCTTTTCTGGGTTGGGTTGTTGAAATGAGCCTGTTAGGGTGTCCATTTTTGCATCAAGTATGAATCCTTTTTCTTTCCCCGAAGAGTGCAAACTATTGTTAGTTTCCAGACCTTTTGTAGCTTTCTAATTGGTTCGGATCATTGTAGCCTGCTTATACCTTTTTTTTTTTTTGGCTGGTCGGGAAAAAAATCAGCTTCATGCAAAATGAGTCTTGTATACTTGGGAGAACAAATTACTTTAATGAATACAACGGCAAAGATGTTGATGACAGATCACTTTAATGAATACAACGGCAAAAATGTTGATGAGCTGTGATGGTCTTGCCTAAACAAAGATATCGATGGTAGGGCATTGAAGGTGATGGAGATGAGTCTGGTCCCCAATCTCTATCCTTATCTTTCTTGGTTGATTTGGGGGTTTTTGTATTTTAGACCCCCTAAGTTTGTGAATTTGATTTTTAGACCCTGAGGTTTTCATATTTACATTTTTGCTGCATTTTAAACCTTACATTAATGACATGGTTAATTGTGCAACAGATATCAAACATCGAGGGTTTAATATGCAAATAAGAAAACCTCAGTCTAAAAATCAAAATTGCAAACTTACAGGGTGTAAAATGCAAAAAACCATGAGACCGACTTACAACTGGCATTTTCCCTCTATACAAATTTTGGCCAATAGCATGTAGACTATTCTTTTAATTGGGCTAGTTGTTTGCCCACTTATAGAATAAGTAGTATTTGACTGTAGAGTCACTAATCTATTATTTAGCTGACTCAGAAAGCCGTCATGCCTTTCTATTAAAAAGAAGAAGAAAGAGAGCCATCATTCCTGTGGTGCGTGCTGAATCTATCTTTCGTCTTTTGCGAATAATTTCATTTCTAGAGCATGGTTTTGATATTGGTATGTGGGGGTACTTTGGCTTCTTACCTAACACACAATATGGGAGCATTCTATCAGTATCAAACTTTATCGGCCTGTGTTAGACTATTTTTTCTGAAAAAAAAATGAAAAAAGCCAGAATTTTGCTAAGGCAAGAATTAATCTTTTACACATACAAATAGTGGTGCATCAATTGATACTCTACCAAAAATAACCAATATGCATATGAAAGAACTGAAACAGGGCATTTTTCAAATGCCACCTGATACTCCCTCATATCTTGTATCGGACTTGGCTGATACCTGTAGGGAATCGCTGTTTTGTATCAGCAATGACTGATATTTAAAAACAGAGTCTTAGGAGACAGACCACTGGTACCAGACCTTCAATCATAGAATATGGACAGCGTGGAGATAATACTTGGATTTGGAACTCTTGTTTCTCAGATTGGTGGATTGTATTTATTTTTCTTTTGTTTTTCATTTTTTTAAAGATTATCATTTGTAAAGAAAAAAAAATTTGATTCTGATGTTGTTGGACAATGACTTTGGTTGATTTTGGATGACATTAATATCCCGACAACACAGGATGCATAGATGAGACTTGACTGGCATTCAGATGGACATCTCCATTTAAAATGAGCTTTTCAAATCTGATACTTCAGAATAAATGTAATACAAGTGATGATAATCACACATTTAAGCATCTAATTCAATCCAATTAGTTAAAAGATTTTGCTAATGCTATATAAATCACTTCTCTTTGCTGGTTCCTCAGGAAACTTGGGAGGTTGTATGTGTGTAGGTTATTATCAGTGGTGGGTGGTTGTTGACTACTTTCTAAGAAAGTATGCGAGTTGATTCTCTGCTTAACTTGTAAATGAAGTTAATGTGAAGAAACATCTGGTGGTGCCTGGTGGTATCCTTAAATTTGTTCAGAGCATTTGGAAGTGTGTTGATGTTCTTCTCTAATGTTAGATGGAAGATGCAACTGTTTGGAGTCTTTAATGTGCTTGGCAAATAGAAATTGGCAATATCGTATTTGTTCCTTTGCATTCCTAGACTTGATTTTAGAAGCTATGTTGCTGATGACTGAACTCCGCATCAATTTATTGCTTCTGCTTCAGGGACCATCTGCATTGATACTTCATTATTATAAAGTCATTCCTTTTGTTTTTAGGGGTGGGTACTTTTCTTCTGGTTTTTGAAAGCATAGTGCTTCTAGAGATCAGTATGTTCACAAACTGAAAAGATGCTGAAGTTACTCTCATATATTTGTGACTATGTATTAAATCCATGCCTAGTATTTCTGTTTTTGTAATAAATGTTTATGTTTATAATCTTTTGCATATTCATCCACAATGTGAGAATTTTATAAGGCACCTTCTATCTTTCATTTGATGATATACCGAACTTTTGAATGACATAATAATTAGAAAATGGATTTCCCTCTTCATTTTTCAACTCCAATGTTGTTGAGTCAAAATGAAGAATAGAGGTGAGAGTCGAAGCTGAAGCTAGAAGATCCCAGTCTTTATCTGCCTTTTGTGTGTTGGTGTCATTTAGAAATTGAATGCCATTCAGTAAAAATGGGACCACAGTCAGTGCTTTTTTATGTAAGAAGTGAATATGGAAACTACTGTAAAAAGGAGTTAGGTAACTATGTCTACTTAACAAATCTTAGGTTAAGCCTGTTTGCTAATATCTCTCAATTGAACTTTCTTACTGGGATTCTCTGTTTGTGGCTTGTGTTCTGTAAGGTGAGACTGCGTATTGGCTCTTCTGGATGTGAACCTGCATCTTATCATATGTTGCTGCTGTGGCTTTTCTAAATTTAGTCTGTCACTCTTTTAATGCTTGCAGACTGACTGGGAAGGTGGCTTCTACCCTATTACTCTCCACTTCAGTGAGGACTACCCCAGTAAACCGCCAAAGTGCAAGTTCCCGCAAGGTTTTTTTCACCCAAATGTCTACCCATCTGGGACAGTTTGCCTGTCTATCCTTAATGAGGACAGTGTGAGTGCACTAGCATACCAGTCTATGCATGAGGATTATATTTTAGAGGGAATGGAATCAAACAAGAAGTGCCCTCTGTTAAATGTTTTTACTTTTTGGTTTTCCAGGGATGGAGACCAGCGATTACTGTAAAGCAAATTCTTGTTGGCATACAGGACTTACTCGACCAGCCCAACCCTGCTGACCCTGCCCAGACAGATGGCTATCAACTGTTTATCCAGGTTTTACAATTGAAGTTTAAGAATGCTTTTAGCTTGTTGCCATTTACATTGAAATGAAAGGAATCAGTAGGACTGTTGGGATATTGATCTCTTTAGCCAGGCTAATTTACAGAATTAAAAAAATGTTTCATGAAAATGTGAGCCTAAGTGTATTTAATTCACATACCAAATTTTACAATTTTTGGAGATATGTATATTTTTTTCTGAATTTCAAAAATTGACTATTTTTAGAAGTTGAAATTAGTAAAATATGCCCCAAAACTTATTGATTTTTGAAATCCAAATATACATACACACACATCCAAAAACTGCAAAATTTGTTATGTGAATTAAATACACTTGGCCTATGTTTTCATTAAAAATTACCCTCATATGCCTAGGCAAATAGGAGCTTCTGATCTCCTGTGCTCCTTTCGGCCACAGCTAACAAGATCAGTACTTGGAATGTTGGATCAGCATGTTGTCATTGTTACTGTGCAGCTTTTCCCAAAAGGAAAAAGAGTCTTCTTATTTTTAGGAATTAGAAAGGTTTTGTAGATCTGCTGCAAATATTGTGCATGTACCATATTTCTTCTTTTTTTCTGATTGGATATTTCTCCTTTAACCAGTGGCTTTTATAATGCCCATAATGTTGTGGAAATGACATCCATTAGTAACTGGTTGTCAATGAAGTTCATTAATGGATTGGTAGTTTTTTCTTTTGATACTTATTATTGTCATGACCTTATTTGTGGAATTGAATTATGGGCAGCCCTCATAGACCGGCAGCATTTTGGATCAGCATAATTTGCAAGCTTGTTAATCGACTCTTTAGATGCATAGAACCCTTATATTGCTATGCTCCCTGTCTTCAGCATTCCTCTAATGTGTTATTGGTTGTGGTGCAGGATCCAACTGAGTACAAAAGAAGGGTTAAGCAGCAAGCAAAGCAGTACCCACCACTTGTCTAGCAGTGGCTGTTGGTAGAGCATCGTGAACTTAGTTGGACTTTTGGATTATGGTCCTCATTTTGGAACCGTGTTTGAAAGGTTTATAATTTCTCCAACTGACCCGTTGGACCTATACTGCCTTAGCTAGATGTCATAAAGTGCTTGTTCATATAACGATCTAGTTGTGTCAAAGGAAGAACGATTCGGATGTCGTTGTGCAATTATCATCTCTCCCCACTTGATTATTGCAGGTTCTGCGGACCAGATGGCGCAGATCATGATTGACTGTTTCTGCCTTGCATTTTGATCTTGGGTTCAGTTTTAAGGTTGCACTTGCACTATTGTTGCCTTAGTTGAGCCTCGCATATCTTTCTCAGAACTCGAATATGCTGCTGCCTGTTGCGATAGGAAAAGTGAGATAATAGGCCGATGAAATGGGGAGTTCTCGTGATCTTTCGTGACTTGTGCTTACAGGTATTTAAGAAGAAAAGCATTTCCTAATCTATACTTTCATGGGCACGATACCAAAAAATATTTTTTTATTTTTTAATTCTTTTTCTAAAAGTGTGGCTTTGTTGGGATTTTACCTCTTATTAAATGTGGTAATTTTATGAATTTGTTTATGTTTTTTATGGGGGTAAATTTCACTTGTACTTATGAATTTTAGTCCTAATTTATATTATACCTACGAATTCTTAAAAATTCCTAATATTCATGTATTTTATCTAAAATTTTACTTATATTCATGTTGTTAGGGATTTGTTAAATGGGTTATTAGTACCCTTATGAAAATGACAAAAATATCCATCTCTAATTATGATTTTATAGTTAACAATTTATATTCAAATGAATTTTTAGCACTTTTACAACTATGAAATTATAAATTATTTAAGGTTATGTTTAGAAAGTGATAAAATTTTTCATGAAAAGTTTTTTGTATAATTTTTCTTCAAATAGGAGAAAGTAATGTAATATGATAAGAATAATGATAATGAGCAAAAAGAATAATGTTAAAATAGGTGTGTTAGATGTATTAGTAGTTGTGTGGAAATGATTTAAGTAAGGTAATTGTATATGAATAAGGGAAAAAATAATTAAAAATAAGATAGTGAAGAGTAGAAAGTTTTAGTTTGAAATATTTTTAGTGTAAATAAACACCTGTAAATGTAAATTTTTAGATTTGAGTAAACCACTTTGAATTATATTAGGATTTAGGCATATTCATTATTTTATAGGAAAGCTAATGGCCTTTTTAACGGATCCATTTTGGCACGAGTATAAGTAGAATTTTAGGCAAAATAAATGAGTATATTAGGAATTTCTGAAAATTCTTATGTATAAATAAAATTATAGGTAAAATTTGCAAGTCTACGTAGAATTTGCCCTTTTATTTTTGAAAATAAAATATTTTATTTTCCAAAGTAAAAGTATCAAATAAATTTTAAAAATTGTTAAATTTTACATGAGGCAAAATGTGAGTGGGACAAATAACTGGCAAGAAATGTCTTATCATGAGTGGTCTTGATCAGCTAAAAAATAACGAATGATACCAGTTGGAAGTGCGAACCAGGGTTTCTAGTAGTTTGAAGGAGAAGAGGGAGGCTCTTTATAAAAGCAAAATATAGAAATTCATTTGGAGCTGGTGTTGTGTGCATATGTAAGTACTTTAGGAGGATCTTTTAGCGGAAGTACTAAAAACCTTAAAAATCAAAGAAGGAAATTGCAAGCCAATCAATTCAAGAAACAAACCGGCTATGCTCCCCTCAATCTAAGCTTCAAAGAGATGCAATAAAGAATTTTTAAAGCTGTGATGAGATACAATAGATATAACTATTTTGGTCAAAACGCAAGGCTGCTATTGATATAATTTAGAAGGTATGGAAATTCGTAGGGCTAGACAAAATTCTGTTTAAGGCGAGGATTGCTGGAAAATCCAAAAATGAAGAAAGACATTGATGCGATGATAAAACAAGTTCATAGGAGACACTTCAAAAACCATATTGAAGCTTCAGAAGAGTTTGAGCTATCTCTATGTAGAACACTTATCGATGAGAGGGATTACAACATTAAAGAGACAGAAAAGAACAGAAGATGAGGAAATTAGCTGGAAGTAGTGGTCCAAAGCGCACTGCCTACATCTAGATGACAAGAACACCTCTTAATTAGACCAAGAAGCTAATGAAAGGAAGAGGAAAAGCTGGATCAATTGGCTAGAAGATGACAAAAGAAGGGTGGTAGAAAATAAAAACAGAAGCTAGAAATGGCTAAAGATTATTTGAGCTGGATCTTTGCTTCTTCAAATGAGGAAGAATGTTTGGGAGGTGGCAAGTGTTATCTCGAATAGGGTTTCACAACAAGACAATATGTAGCTCGCAAGATATATCTTAAGGGAAGAGGTAAAAGCCATCTTGAACGAAATAAATCCTCTAAAATACCTAAGGCTAGATATGATAGTTGTGGGATTCTATAAGAAAATTTGAAAATTTATGGGGGGAAGAAATTTTCCAAGCATGTTGTGGGTGTCCGAGAACAACAAGGTTGGTGAACAAAGAGATATGACTCTTGAGATCAACCACCATATTTATATTAATTCCTAAGAAGCAAGGGGCTACTAAATTGAGTGATTTTCATCATATTAGTTTGCGCAATGTGTTGTATAAAGTCATTTCTAAGCTGTTGGCAAATAGACCTAAACAGTATCTCCTTATGATTATTTTAGAGCAATAAAGCACTTCGTGCCAAACAGATTGATCATAAATAATATGTTGCTAGCTTTTGAAGGTCCATATTCTACAAAAGTAGAAAAAGGAAAAAAAAAAAAAAAAAAGCAGAAACGGTCATCAAATTTGATATGACGAAAACTTATGATAGGATTGAATGACAATAGTTAATGAGGTGATAATATGAATGAACTTTGCTGCAATATGGATTAAGTGGGTGATGGATTGTATCACAATCTTCTAGAGGAAGATTCTAGAAATCTAAAGGGACTACAAACCAATCAATTTAAGAAAAAAAGCAGCTGTGCTCATCTCAATTTGGGCTTCAAAGAGGAGGACTTTTTCTTTGTGGATCTAGATGAAAATTTATACTTATTGTTTGAATGAGAGAAGGATAAGAAGTTGGCATAGCATGCGGACCATGGCCATATGATGGACAACTAGTGCTCTTTATCGAGATCAAACAGTTGATTGTACCACAGGAGGTGATATTGTATAAGTCCCGAATCTAATTGCAAGTGAGTGAAGTTCTTTTTCTTGTAGACAAAAGTATTGTGAGGGATATGATTAGGTAATCATTCAAGAAGATTGGATATGATCACTTCAGACAATTCTCAAGGTGAAAGTGGAAATAAATATAAGAAGACCTCTTTGCAGAAGTATTTTTATTCAATGTGGCAAGCAAAAGAAGAGATGACTTTGTTTTCAATATGAAAAAGTTACTGGTTTTCTACTATTCCTGTGGGAGATTAGGCCATGCTTCCAAGGATTGTGAGGAACGAATCAAGGGGATGACCAATTTGGGGGAAGCTGACCTATCCTATGGGAATCATTTCAGACCTAGTTTCAAGCCAATTAATATAAAACAGGAATAGGGAGACCTATCTGGGGTTTGCTAAAGACATGCTTATAGAGGGGGCAGGAAAGGAAAAGAGTGAGGAAACAAGAGATAGAGAGAGCGAGATATGAAAGGGGATTTCCAGTTGCAGCATACCAAAGGAAAAGAGGAGTGGCAAGAAGGTAGGAATGGAAGGAAGTAGAAGGGTAGAACTATCAAGGATGGGGCAAGAAGAAGAATAGACTAATTGGACAATGACTCAAACAGCGAAGGTGAGGAACCAATTACCAGTGACCCATAGAGATGAGAGTAGTGAATCCATGGGCCGTATAAAGAAAAAAGACAAAGGGAGGGAAGGGAGAAAAGGGTAGATTATGATCAGAACAAACTAAATAGAATACTTTTATTGGATTTTGAGTGTTTTCTATTTGATAACTTGGAGCTTCATTCCACAGAAAAAGGTGAGGGTTAGGAGATGGAAAAGGGACAAGAAAGTGGGTATGAAGTTAGTGAGACAGTGAGAGAGAAAGGGGTTGCTTTAAATCAGGCGAATATTATGGGAAAGGGGAAAGAGGTAAAGCAAGGAGCAACTAAGGGAGAAAGGGGGATGGACATGGGAGGAGGGATAAGATAGAGGGGTGGTGTGAGAGCTTTTAAAATGCAAGGAGGTTGAGCGAGGAACTAAAGGGGTAGGGGAGAATAATGGGGATAAAAAAAATAGAGAAAAGGAGGGGATTAGGGTGTTGAGGGAGAGGATAAATTAGAGAATCAATCATCAGGCACAATGCCAAAGAAAAAAGGGATAGACGAGCTAAAAAAAGTGACAATGACTTCTCAAAAGCTGTAAGGAAAAGGGAAAATAAGTCAGGTGCATATATGGAGAATAGAAAAGCCTTGCATGATATCACCAATTCTCGGAAGGGTGAGGTACAACTAGGAATAAAAGGTAAAACTAGAGGAAAGGTGTAGAGATAGTGGGATAGATTTGCCAATGGGTGAGGAGGGCCCTTAGCCTCATAAGAGGTACATGTCAATAGTATCTTAAAATTGCCAAAGATTTGGGAACTCTCACATAATTTGGAACCTTGAGAATTCTCTTAGGAGTGAAGATCCCATCCTGACCATTTTTATGGAAGCATAAACCCTATTATAATTTCTACTTCACGGTTGAGTGTGCAGAGAAGAGGAGAGCTTAGGCACTTTTCTAGCATAGGAATTTGATGTGTTAATCAAATCATTCTTACCAAACCATATTGATGTTATTGTGGAGGCTAAAGGTCAAGGCCCTTAAGAGAATGACAAGCTTCTACGGATATCCTAAAGTGAGCAGAAGGCATGAATCCTGAGCTCTTCTCAAAAGGCTGAAACACCACATGGACCTGCCATGACTCATAATGGGAAAATTTAACGATGTGGCGGAATTATTAAAGGTGGTGAGCCAACACTTAAGGTTAGATATATAGACACATCTGGATGAAAATTAAGTTCATTTCCTTCCAAATTAAGCTTATTTCTTCAAATTTTTATCTTCATATATCTCTTCCTAGATGTATGAGAATGGTGTTTGCGAAACTGTGGAGAACTTTATAAAAAGCAAAGTAACCATGTCATTACGGTCTCTTAATTGCATAATTTGACTTCATAAAGCTTATAACTTATCAGCAGGTGGGCCATCGAAGGAAATCGATGACAAATGGGCATCTTGCACTAATAAATATTAAAACATGCGCATGTTGCAAAATAATAATTTAAAAACTTATAACTTAATAATTAGAAGTCTGACTTGTGTTTGATACCATATGAAATATTTTAGTTAGTTATAAACTTCTTAAGTTACAAAATTCTTTCAATGTATATCTCTAAAGATATCCCCAAATTGCTTTTTGCGATTTTGCAGATCTCATGGTTGAAAGATAATTCTTTTTTTTTTTTAAAGGTGGAGTTATTAGAAGATTTGGCAAATCCCTGCTATTCGTGTGTCAGCCATACGTGATTTTTTCCTTATGAGCAATGTTATTCTGCCATAATAGATGGCAGAGTTTAGAAATGCAATTGATTTTTGTGCTTTTAAGGATCTAAGTTTTATTGGCCCCTAAATGACATGGAGCAACAAGAGGATGGGCACGGACAGGGTTAAGGTGCATCTTGATAGGAGTACTATTAAACCAGCTGGCTAGAATTTTTGCCAACGCTATCCTCACTTCTAATCATGGTCCTCTTCTTCTTTTTGACTAAGAGGATAATAAGCAGATCGTGAAAGCAGTTTCGATATGGGCTATTTTTGTCAAAACATAAGTCTGTTATTGATATCTGTTAAAAAGTATAAGAAACTAAAGTGGCTGGATAGAATTTTGTTTAGGGTGGGGTTTGCTAAAAAAAATTCCAGAAATGCGAAAAGAATAATGTATAATATATAATAATATTACTAACATAATATTAGATTTGTAATATTTTTCTCTGATATTATTATTATTATATTAATCTTAATAATTTTAATAATGATATAACAACATAAAGACAATGATAGTAATATATTATAATGTTAAAATTATAGAAATAGTAATTAATTTGTTAATGTTAATTGTAAATATATTATCATTTTATTAATTTTGTATAATTATTTGTCTCAAAATAGTAATATTTAAATGAAAATTAAGTAAATTTTTGATGATTTTTCAACCAAAAATAATAGTAATAATCTGCTGCATATTAGTAAGCTTATTTCAAAAAGGTGACAACATTAATTAGAAAAACGAAAAACAAAAATTCACAAAATGGCTGCATTGAATACATTCGGTTTGCTGGAAGCCAAAAAAAAAAAAAAATCAAAGGAGAAGCCATTTCTGACCAGATGCTACATAAAAATCTTCGGGTAGCTTGAGGGAAAAAAATTAAACATAAAGACGAAAAGCTATGCCCAAATAAGTAAGCTTGCTCGAAGAGGCGTCTTCAATCTCCGCACGGTAGCATTCGACGTTATGCCTTCTGTCCCTCCAGTACTTCCCGCTCCGGCTCAAACCATCTCCTCATTAACTATTCTATTGGCGCTGTCAAAGGGGTGCAACTTGGGCCGGGTTGAGCCCGATTTGGCCTATCGAACTAAATTTCTAACGGTGCTAGAATTCACTTTTTACAACCCAATCCTGAAGAACCCAAACCCCATGAACCCTATTTATAAATGTGATAGGGTTAGGGTTCAAGTGAACCCGAGCCTGATTTTATTTTATATTTATTATAAAATATATTTTATATATAATATCTAAACAATATTTCTTTATTTTTTTGTATTTTATGTTATTTATATTTATATTTAAATACATGTTTGACATATTGTAATTATATTATAAATAAAATATATTATTTTCATTTATATTTATCTTTTATTTCTATAATCTTCTTCATTTATCTTGTTTTTTATGTTAAATTTTTTCTAAAGATATTCTTTATAGATGAATGATCCTATTAGTTCGGGCTAAACAAATGCCCCACTTAGCCCACTTCAAAAAATTCATTTACAAAATTTTTTTTTATTTTTTCTTCATACACTTATTTATTTAATTGTATTTAATGTATAAAACAAGTTTTACAATTTTTAGATATGTGTATATATTTTTTTAGATTTTTAAAGATAAGGATATTTTAAATATATATATATACACACAGATGTCTGAAAATATCAAAAAAATATATACACATATTAAAAACGTTAAAACTTAGTTTATATGTTAAATATGCTTATATAAACAAGTATATGAAGAGAAAAAAGTTGTTGTAAATGAGTTTTTTGAGGTGGATTAAGCGAAGCATTTACTTAGCCCTGGCTAACAGGATCACTCATCTTCTTTATATTATTATATTTTTTAAAAATATGTGGTTTGATTGTATATTGTTACGTTTATTTATATAATTTGTTATTGTTATACATTCATATAAAAATTTAAACCTACCACTCTTAAATAAAATGTAAATTTATCAACTTAAATTTCAACCCACAACCCAACCCGAACCTAATTTTCAAAAATATGGTTAGAGTTTAAGTTTTACATAAAGGGTTAGGGTTAGGGTTAATGTTTTATAAATAGGGTTGGGGTTAGGGGTTAGAGTCGAGGGAAACCCGAGTTTCATGAGCCCGAAGTTGCATCCGTTTGCATGGTGCATTAGTCCAAGCGGCACCACATCAGCACATGCGCCTCCTCTCTCCCTGGCACATTGGACAATTGGATTTCTTCTTTCCAACATGAACGGTATGGATGAGAGGTCGCATATAACCATTACATGTGTCAGGTTGCATATAATCGTGCTCGGATAAAAGCTGCCTTGAATAAAATGAATCCTTTAAAAGCCCTGAAGTTGGATGGGACGTCCATGGATTTTATCAGAAAATTGAAAAATTATGCAGGAAGAAAATTTTCAAGCATGTTGCAGGGTGTTTGGGGACAACTAGGCTAGTGAACAGAGAGACATGATTCCTGAAATCTACAAACCATGATTATATTCATTCCTAAGAAGCAAGGGGTTGCCAAACTGAGTTATTTTTGCCCTATTGTTTATGTAATGTGTTATATGAAGTCATGTCAAGTTGTTCACAAATAGATTTAAGCGGTGTTTCCCTAAAATTATTTTGGAGCAAATAAAGTGCCTTCATGCCAAATAAATCGATCACAAATATTATTTTTCTAGTTTTTGAAGTAATCCATGTTCTAGAAAGCAAAAAGAGGAGGAAGAAAGCTGACATGGCCATGATCCAATATGATAAAAACTTATTGAATTTCTGACATTGATATGTTAATTTTATTAGATTTCTGATTTTCATTACAGCTTGATTCTTGGTACAACAGGACAACTAGTAATTGACATTCTTATCTTACTTGATTTGTCATCCTCCTAAGAAGCTAAGGACCATTTCAAAATCAGAGGACAACTAATAATTGACATTTTTATCTTACTTGGTTTGTCATCCTCCCAAGAAGCTAAGGATCATTTCAAATTTTAGAAAAATAAAAGTATGAGGTATTTCATTTCGAGTAACATTTCAATGTATCTAGATATATTGAAATTTCAGTGTCCTTTGATATAAAATTTCTTTTTTAAAACTTTTTATTTTAAAAAATAGGAAATTTTAGTCTTTTTTGAGGAGTAGATTTTAATATCCCTATGTTTAAAAATATATATATAAACATATATTTGAAAATGGTAAAATTTAACATGTAAGTTAAATATATCTGATTAATAATTTTATAAAAAAAAAAATTTTAAAAGGAGTTTAGCATTCAGATTTCATACGGGACTTTCGTTTCCAAGTCGGCTGTAGCGTTTGTACGCTTGTGGCACGTGCGGGAGCCAGTTCCAAAGCTATGGCCTACCTATGGAGCCATTGGCTCATTTTGCGAAGCTTGGCCGCATATTCTAGTACCACGTGGAATCTCGAAATGCGGGGCGTCGTCAAGCATGCGTTGCGGCTGCCCAAGGCTTCTAGAATTCATGCATGTGTTTATTTATTTTTTTTGGATGGTTTATATTTACATATATTTTAACACATATTACATTGTAGTTCTGAGATATTTTTACAAATAAGGAGATACATAATTCCTCCAAAGAAATTTGAAGACACAGCTCCACTAAAGAATTAGAAAGAACAGCTTCCACCCAGCCCAAGGGAGATAACAGCTCCCACTCTACCTCAAAGGGAGACCACAGCTCTCACACCATTTTTTTCCGGACCAAAATCTCCACGTGGGATTCAAACCCACGATTTGCTCTAAGGGGCCCAACGCCCCTGTCACCTGCGCTAGCCGCAGGTGACTGAATTCATGCATGTGTTGGATCATGATCTGCTGCCACAAATTTAATAATTTCCATTCGCTGTGAATAATTTCTTCTGTCGTCTTGTGTTCGTTGCTTTTATGGTTTTCGAGAGCCGAGCAGGAACTAGTCCTAAAAAAGCAATTAATTAACTACCGAAGACTCATGCGGGACGAAAACCACTGGTTGTGATTGGGATGGATAAAACTTTTAGGGTGTGTTTGGTTAGGGGTAAAACTTTTGATGAAAATTTTTTGAAGTAAAAGTTGTCAAATTGATAGAAAATGATATGATATAATAGGAGTAATGATGAGGAGTAAAGAGAATAAAGTTAAAATAGATAGGTTAGTTGTATGGGTAGTTGTGTAGAAATGATTGAAAAGTAGGGTAGTTTGTATTGGAAAATGTGAACAAATAATTAAAAAATAGAGTAGTTACGGAAAGTGAAAAGTTTTGAATTGAAAAGTTTTAGTTGACATTTTTTTGCCCCAAACAAACGTACCCTTAATGAAAAATTGTAGAGATGAAAAGTTGTCAAATGATGTGATATGATAGGAGTAATGATGAGGAATAAATATGATAAAGTTGAAATAGATAGGTTTGTTATGTTGGTAGTTGTGTAGAAATGATTGAAAAGTAGGGTAGTCGTATAGAAAAATGTAAAGAAATAATTAAAAAATAGAGTAGTTGTGGAGAGTAAAAAGTTTTAGATTGAAAAGTTTTAAATTGACAACTTTTTATTGTTACCAAACACACCCTATATATACTTCCTTTCACGAGGGGAAAAAAAACATTTACCTTAAAGAGCGGTGAGACACAAATCCTATTTTTTATTTTTTTGAACATATTCGTTTACCATTTTTTTTATATGTTTAGATATTTTTTTATTTTTGTTTGCAGAGGTATCGTTTTAAGTTTCCACCTATGAAAGTTATCACGATATCCCGTTGTTTAAAAATAACAACCTAAACATGTCGAAAAATTGATAAAACTTTAATTTTAAGGGTGTGTTTGGCAAGGAAGAAAAAATGTCAACTTAAAACTTTTCAATCTAAAACTTTTCACTCTCTACAATTATAATATTTTTTAATCATTTTTTCACATTTTCCTATACAACTACCCTACTTCTCAATCATTTCTACACAACTACCCACACAATTAACCTATTTATTTTAACTTTATCATCTTTACTCCTCATCATTACCCCTATTATATCAAATCATTTGACAACTTTTACTTTTTAAAACTTTTCATCAAAAGTTTTATTCATTCCCAAACACACTCTAAATTAAATACACCTAAATGAACATATTTATAAAAAATAAAAAATAGGTGCAACGAACAAACGCAATTGGTGGTCAACTACGGCCAACTTCACTCAATCATCCATCTACCTTAAATACTATTAAAATAAGCATCTTTCTAGTTGACCTTTTTAAACATAAAAATTCATCTTGGTTATGATTCGAAAAACGAACAACCTTTTGTTTTCAGAATTATGAGAAGATAAATGAAATCAATGATTTGTTTGGCTAAAATGCATGACAACATATTCATGAAATAATTTTTATAATTATCAAAAATTTGATGGTGATATGTTTAATCATAACATGAGCTTATTTTATGGTCCACCTAACTTTTAATCAAAGTTATTTTTAAATTAAAAATACTAATCTTAAGTAAAGTACAATGAATTACGTGAAGTACATTAAGATATTATTTTTTTTAAATCAAATGGTTGTTTTATTATGATTGAAAACCAACTATTTGTTTTGCATGATATATCTTTATCATAATTATTGTTGTTTTTTCACTAGAATTTGATCCTTTTTTATACAGTGAGTGAGGATTATCTTGCCTTAGGCTAAGCAATGACTTACTTAGTTCAGACTAATAAAATTATTTTTAATTTTTTTATTTTCATTTGCTTATTAATCTAGATGTATTTAATATACAAATGAAGTTTTACAACTTTCGAAACATGAATATATATTTTTTAGATGGACTAAAATACTCCTGCTTAAACATTCAAAAAAATATTGTATTTTCAAAAATTATAAAACTTGATTTATATATTAAATATATTTAGATTAACGAGTTTATGAAAAAAGCAAAATTTATTTAATAGGTTTATTAGCCTGGGCTAAATAGCTCACTAGTCACTGCATAATTTTACACTCACCTTTTATATAACTGCCAGGCACAAAATGGGTGGCTGAAAAAAAAAAAAAAAAAATTTATTTTTATAAACACATAAGTTTTATGTAGATTTTTTACGTAAAATCTGATAAAATTTTGAATTTGTTTAGTCTTTTATCGAAAGAAAGTCAGTCAATCATGTTTATTTTGTTGATTTTCAAAATTAAAAGAAAATACTAAGTAAATTTTTAAAATTGCTAAATTTCATTGAGGAAGATGTAAGAGAGCCCGTATATTTCTAAAAAAGTGAAAAAAGTAATGCTTCTTTCAGCCGCACACAATACGGGTGGATAATTTTATCCTTGATTTAATTATGATATCTTGCTGACGTTGTGTTGGAACTCTGCCGCTTCCAAAGTGGGCACGAGCGACTTAACAAAAACTTAGGCACTAAGCAACGCTTTGCACAAGCTTCTCCCATAGCATCAAGGCAGCTATTAAAACTCCCTCGCTTCCTCTGTTTCTCTCACTCATCATCAGTGCTGGACCAAAGGAATCGGAAGGAAAGTTCGGTAGCAAGCGACAAGCTTTAATATCTTAATTAAAAAATAGTAACATCTAGTTTTATAAGAACTACTACGTTTAAGCGTGGAAACTGTGGTTTTTTCCAAACCATGCTACTCTTATGAATCCTGTTCATCCGTTGTATTTAATAATGTTTGTTTTGTTAAGATATAGAAAACAAATATTTATCTATATATATATGGATTATATTCCTGTGCAGCATCGCTGTAATGGGCCCCACATGATCATGAAATCATGATCTACTCCACCCATTATATTTAGAATAATGTATTCTATTACCATACCAATTTTCATCCCAATCAGATATGTATATGGGCCCCATCTGAAAATGGTACAAATCCAACGTAATAAAATAGTTTGATGAAAATAACAACTTTAAAGTATCTGATTGGGATGAAAATTGGTATAGTAATAGAATACATTATTCTAAATACAATTGGTGGAGTAGATCATGATTTCATGATCATGTGGGGCCCATTTTTGGGCCACTGTACCGCTATTCCGGTGCAGTACGCTGCACCTGAACAACTCTATATATACAGTAAAATGATCTTCTCAAACCGGCCAACTGATCCAAACACTTATTTTTTTTGAAATTTTTTTTATAAACATGTTAACTTAATTACATTTAATCTATAAATCAAAATTTACCATTTTTAGAGATATATATATATTTATTTAAAATGACTTAGATACTTCTATATTTAAAAATCAAAAATAAATATTTATTTATTTATTTAAAATAACTTAGATATTCCTATATTTAAGAATTAAAAATAAATATATACACAATCTCTAAAAATTGTAAAATTTGGTTTATAAATTAAACATTGCTAAATTAACATGTTTATAAAAAAAATTAAAAAAAAACAAAAAAAAATAGATGTCCGGACCGATTGGAAATCCGGCAAACAGATTGATTTGCAAGTAGGCCATTTCACTTATTAATTGTCTGATTTAGGTTTTTTCTATTACATCAACAAAGGTCACTTCCTCTCGGTAGTCAAGTCATGGATCACATTGATACACAGAATATGATGGATTTGTAGCAGGAATCAGTGGAATGATAAGATGGAGGGCCAATAGAGAAGGGATGTTTAGCCGAACATTTTTCCGTTAAAAACACTCATTCTCAACTCATATACAAGAAGTAGAAGTTGATTAATTTAGTTTTCTACAAATGTGCCAATTTCATTCAAGTAACTGTTTAAGAAGCAGAGAATGGAATGAAAAATAAGAGGGCGACCAGCAGTTGATTATGCGAAAGATCCGAAACTCGAGCCTGGACTAAGTGTTAGCCTCCAATCAAACAAAAAAAATACCGGACTAATTTACTTTTTTCTATTTATAAATGGGCATTTTGCCTGTTGTAAAGTGCTGCCAAGCAAGCTGTGGAACTTTTATGAAAAAATAGGTTTAATTTGCTTTTTTAATAACACTTGCTAAGGCTATATGACATGTGGATTTTGTACTCAACAATTATCTATCCCAATAGTAATTTTAAAACCATTTCATATTTTGAGAGGATGAGATTGAGATGAAACGAGAATGAGAATGAGCTGTAATCTTACGTTTCCCAAAAAAAAATCATTTTCAAAAATTAATAGCAGACTTTTTTATTTTCAATATATATTTACCTAATCTCCATATACTTTTTCTCATTCAAAGTATATAACAACACTTTTGTATTACGGGTGTGTTTGGTTAAGGATAAAACTTTTGATGAAAAGTTTTTGGGATATAAATTGTCAAATAAATTAAAAATAATATGTTATGATAGGGATAATAATGATGAGTAAAGAGAATAATGTTAAAATAGATAGATTAGTTGTATGAATAGTTATGTAGAAATACTTAAAAAATAGAATAGTTTGCATAGAAAAATATGAAAAAATAATTAAAAATAAAATATTTATAGAAAGTGAAAAATTTTAAATTTAAAAAATTTTAATTTATATTTCTTTTGTCCTAAATAAACACACCCAATATGTCTTCAACCCATCACATCCGCATTCGTTCGAAGCCGGAAGATAAAGAGATTGCATAAAGCATTCGGCCAAAAGTCTCCACAAAAAAATAAATGATAAATAAAAAATAAAAAAAATCCGGCCAAAAGAAGCCAGCGTTTAATGCAGTGGATGGAGCTGTGCGTGTGGTGCACATGGAAAAGGCGTGTGGGGCCATGACATTTTGAAGAGCCGCACGCATCGTTGGCAAATGGTTTCCTTGAATGCCGTGCCCGCTGGCCCGACTTCTAGAATTACTTAGGTAGTTAAGTTTACTCGAGTGCAGCATTATTCACTTGGTGTTGGTGGCGCCACGCCAGCACGCGTGGGCCATTATGACTCCTTTTGACTGTTGGCAAGTAGCAATTCAAGAACCCAACGGCTCTCCATTGCTTCAAATCCACATGCTGGTTTTGGTAGGCGCAGTCTTACTTCTAAAATTCAACACCACACTTATGAGAAATAATACCATCAATATTTCCGTAAAATTTTAGAAAAAAATTCTCTCGTACCTATATTATTTAACAATAATTCTTATTATATTCACAACATTTTAATAATATCCTTGATATCAATAATACTTTGCTCTTAAATTTTTAAATACTCGTACCATTGCGGACAGCTTAAACAACCGTCAACTACACATAGAAATGGCAATTTTGCCCCTACAACTTTATTAAGTTAATAGTCGAAATGGAATCCCTAAATATACCAATTGAAACGCTACTTTTCCCTTTCCTCTTTTCATTTTTGTATGTAATTTCTCTTATTGGAACTGTTAAATTTCTCTAGCTAGAATTCTTAATTTCTTCATCTTTCCAACCGTCATCTCTAGCTAGAATTCTTAATTTCTTCATCTTTCCAACCGTCATCAACATGGTATGGGTAGTTAAAATGGGTTGCATGTGTATAAATTAAGCCACACCATTGGAGCACAATATATGGTATTCCACCATCTTCCCCACAGTCTAAACGACATACATGTCTACCATGTTCAAGTATATCCAAATCAACAATTGTCATGATAAAAAGATTAAAAAATTAACAATTGAACACTAGAAAAATCCGCAAGTAAAATTCCAATTGAACTTGCCATCAATCATTGCAATTCCAACAACCTACAACACCACCATGGGCTGATGGAGAACCTATTGCTTTGATTTTGGCACCAAAATGTTGAATGACCTTCTAGATTTGTTGCTGAATTTTGAGCCGAGGCTGATGGACGAGCAGCTAGTAGGGTAGATCTTGATGCATCTAAGCAAACATTAGAGAAGTAGATGGCCTCTATTACTATTAAGCGGCGACAGATCCATGGCCAAATGGCTGAGATGGGCGTTCTGCAACTTTGGTGGAGTGGCAACCAGATGTCGTATTCTTTGATGTTTGAAGAAGAGGTTGCAGTTACTGCCGTCGCCACAACCTTAGACAGGAAGATGCGAAGGGGATTGGATGGTTGCTGATTCGATGGTGCAAATTTGAATGTGAGATAGAAATCAATGATTCCAATCTTAGACGAAACAAATTCAAATGGGGACGAGTAGAGAGAGACAAATTGTTGGCAACTTCAACATTAAAAAATTAACGTTGTCATCTTTTCAATGCATTAAACTTAATTCACGAAATGTGATGGTATGAGCATGTAAGAAATTAAACTAAAATGTTGTGGGTACTAGGAGAGTTATTAAAATGTTATGAATATAAGAGAAATTATGGTCAAATGTTGTAGGTATTAGATAAATTTTTTCAAATTTTCATAAAAAAGTGGAGAATTCCAGATAAATCTATGGAAGTAAAATGCAAAAATCTATTATACGATATAAAAAATCATTCATTTATTCCTTGCGCCAATGGTTGCATTCATTTTTCATAAGTTATACATGAATATATATGTTTTACTAAATATGACCCTTAAACGTATGATTTGAATGAATTTTGGTCTCTTATCTAAATAAATGATATTAAAGGTAACAAGAAAAGTTATCCTGTTAGCTCCGGTTAAGTAATTACTTATTTAGCTCATCTCAAAAAACTCATTTAAGAAATTTTTTTCTTTTTTCCCATAAACTCGTTAATATATGTATTTAATATATGAATTAAGTTTTACCATTGTTGGATATATATATACATATTTTCAAAATTTTAAATATAAGAGTATTTTAACTATTTTCAACCATTGAAAATGACTAAAATACCTCTGTGTTTAAAATTTTTTAAAAAATATAAACACATAACAAAAAATGGTAAAACTTGATTTATATTTTAAATACACTTAGATAAAAAAAAGTGTATGAAGAAAAAAGCAAAAAAAATTATGAATTTTTGAGGTGGAATAAGTAAGTTATTACTTAGTCGAAGCTAACAAGATCATTTTTCAAAGTAATAAATGAAGTTGATTTTCATTAAACATTAAAATATTCAAAAAAGGCATTATATGAAGTCACTTCTATGTAACATAATTATATAGAAGCAAAGCTCATATACATTCCAGAGTTATTGCAAAATAAGTATGCATAATTGCATTTTGGCAAGTGTATTTTGGCCTTTTACAGACTTACAGATTTCAAATCTATGAAAAATAAATCTTATGGTTAACTTAAATTAGTTTTAAAAGTTGCTTTTCTTTTCCATTTAATTTAAAGTAATAAGTATATAGAATTTTAAAAGAGATTTTTGCAAATAAGCTTATAAAATTTGATCAATATTGTATCGTATCCCTAAGTTTGTAGAGATTGAAAATATGTCTTCCATAAATTTGCGAATGAGTTCCTTCCATTAGGATGCCATTAAATTTTTTTTGTAAAATTATGAAAATGTCATTTAATTATAAAATGTCATTTAAACTAAGTAATACGCTTGTAATATTTTCAACTATTGTAAATATATTTGCAATTTTATTATTTTATATATTTTTACCTTTATTATTATTTTATTTATTTTAGAAAATTTGCTTACAGTATTGTAAAATTTGCTTACAGTATTGTAAAATTTGCAAGTGTAATACTTGACTTGAGGGGTATTATCGTCATTTTATAGAAAAATCTAACGACATCATAATGAAAAGGACATGCTTGCAGATTTATGCAAATTTGGTGAGCATATTTACAATTTTGGTAAACTTAAGGACACCAATATAATATTGGTTAAATTTTGTAGGTATATTTGCAAAAATTCCATTTTAAAATGAGACCTAATCATTTTAGATCAGTTTGTGTCCAAAAAAATATTTTTTTTTGTAAAACTGTTATCTAAATATATTTAATCTATAAACAAAGTTCTACTAATTTTGAAAAAAATATATATTTATTTTGAATTTTTAAATAGAGAATATTTTAGTCATTTTAAGCTATTGAAACATGACTAACATATATTTATATCTAAAAATTCAAAATAAATATATACATGTCTTTAAAAATGATAAAACTTGATATATAGATCATTAAATATGTTTAGATTAACTATTTTATAAAAATATCTTTAAAATAAAAATAGATTTTTTGGCTGGTTCGAAATGATCATTTGGCTTCTAAACTACCCTAAAAACAACTTAAACTTTTAGATAAGTTATGTAGAATGAGACCATCAAGTACTAAGAACCCTTAATTTATGGGTTGTTATCTCGTGCTCTTGCCCATATTGCACGGATATAAAATTTATTATTTTTATTATTATAAACCCAGGACCTACGTAGTTTTTTCTCTATGAAAGTTAGTAAAAATTTAAAAATAAATGATAACTTTTTTAAAAGTATGAAAAGGAAGTAATATAACAGGGATAAAATAAGAATAAAGTTAGGATAAATATACTATTTGTATGAAAAGATGTAAAAAAAAATTCAAATATAAAAGTAATAATAAAAAAAGATAAGGTAGCTAGATAGTTAAGTTGTAAAAATTATATAGAAACATGTGTTTTCCAGTTCCGCTTCCCCCTCTACGTGTGACTAAATCAAACCTTAGTTTAAACTTTAAATAGTAAGTGAATGAAGAATAGCAAACAAATTCAAGATAAGAACGAAAACTAATCCAAATGTGAAATTAACTAAAAAAGGTGAAAAACTAAGACCATCATTTAATTTTCTTTTCAGTATTCAAAATACACCACCAACAAAATCTAAACCACTGTACTATTACTTTTCAAGTAGCATATCATAAGGTAAAAAGGGCCATGAAACTAGATAAATTAAATACAAAAACATAAGTACGTTTTTTTTTTTTTATCTTCCCTCTAAAGATGAATCTACGTTGTCTTTGCCAATCTCTAAATCTGACTAAAGATTGAATTACATCTCTACACGTTCGTCAATTTTTTTCGTGAAATGATTGTGAGACATATAATATTGATGGTATAGATTTGAGGGTATCTGTGGGCCCCTAAAGATAATGTTACAATAATAATGTCAGATGGAGGAGAGTTAAGTAATCAGGATTTCGCGGATTGGAGATACCTGCAAGCCAGCAATGCAATTCCTTTCCTTCTAGAAGCTATTAAGCAAACCGGCCTTTGAGGAACAGTCTACCTCATTAGTTAAGAAACTGACATCACTCTACGTCTAAACTTCTCTCGAATTCCATCCAAACCCAACTTAAATACTCACATTTGGTGGGAAGAAAATACAACCAAAAACATCCAACTCCTCCTCCTCCTCCTCCTCCTCTGCGTTAATTTCAATTGCTTCTCTTTCCTTCTCCAGCTTCGAGTCCAACTTGCATTGATCATGGGTTCCGAAGGTCTCAATATCCATGTTTTCTGCGTAGCTTACATGGTTCAAGGCCATATAATTCCCATGCTAGACCTTGCCAAGCTGTTTGCTAAGCACGGGGCGGAGGTCAGCATCATCGGCACTCCCCACGACCCTGCCTCCTTCCAAAAGCTCGCCCAACAAACACGTTCCTCCGGTGGCCAGATCAAGGCCCACCTCCTCGAACTTCCTCCCACTCCGACCAGCGCATCACCCAAGAATCTCGATTCCATCAAGTCCCTAGACGACGTCGTCAGCTTCATTAACTCCACAGCGGAGTTCCGGGAGCCGCTGGCGCGGCTCGTGGAGCAGCAACGTCCCGACTGCATCGTCTCCGATTTCTTCCTTCCGTGGACGCTCGGCGTCGCGGAGGAGTTCGGGATTCCGAGGCTGGTGTTCGACGGCAGCAGCTTCCTCACGCTCTGCGTCGCCAGCGTCCTGGAGCGCGACAGGCCCCACGACGGTGTCGCCTCCGACAGCGAGCCCTTCGTGGTTCCAGGCCTCCCGCACCCCGTGCAGCTCACCAGATCCCAGCTCCCGAGCTACCTCCGGCACCAGAGCGGTTTCACGGAACTGTGGGCGCGAATCAGAGAAGCCGACCACCGCAGCTACGGATATGTGATGAACAGCTTCTACGAGCTGGAGCGGGATTACGTCGAGCACCATCGGACCCAGATGGGCGGGAGGGCGTGGTGCGTCGGTCCTCTGTCTCTCTGCAACAGGAGCGCGGCCGACATGGCGGAGAGAGGGAAGAAGGCTTCCATCGACCCAGCTGACTGCTTGAAGTGGCTGGATAAGAAGAGCCAGGGCTCTGTGGTGTTTGTTTGCTTGGGCAGCATGGGCCGGTTCCAGGCGAGCCAGCTGCTGGAGATTGCTCTGGCTCTCGAGGCGTCGGATTGCCCGTTTCTTTGGGTGGTCGGCGACAGCAACAACAGCCTCCCGGAGAAGGAATGGCTGCCGGAGGGATTCGAGAAGAGGGTGGGGCAGAGGGGGCTCATCATCAGAGGCTGGGCCCCGCAAGTCCTGATCCTCAACCATCCAGCGGTGGGAGTGTTTGTAACCCACTGCGGCTGGAATTCGATCCTGGAAGGCGTCAGCGCCGGCGTGGCCATGATCACGTGGCCTATCTGCGCTGAGCAGTTCTACAACGAGAAGCTGATCACGCAGGTGCTTGGTACCGGCGTCCCCGTTGGATCTCGAGTCTGGGCGTCGTGGGAGAACAGGGACAGACCGCTGATTGGGAAGCAGAAGATCGAGAAGGCGATCGCGACGATGATGGACGGCGGAGATGAGTCGGAGAAGATGAAGAAGCGGGCGAAGGAGCTAGGACAGATGGCCTTGCGAGCTGTAGAAGTCGGTGGCTCTTCGTATGCCGACATGCGGCGGCTCATCCAAGAGCTAAAAGCTTTACAAATGTCGTGAAGAAAGAAACATCTCTCTCTCTCTCTCTCTCTGCATATTGGATTCATGAACAAAATCCCGTCTCATGATCCGTCTTTTGTCAATTACGCAATTAGAATTTTCCCCAAAAAATCCATGTTAAGTCCTGGAAATTAGCCCATATAGGAACTGTTAAGGAGTAACAAGGCCATTACCCCTAGTCCTGTAGAACTCAAAGTGAGTGTAATATCCATGTTTTTTAATGAAATTATTGTGTGTAATTGACAGTTATATTGGTCCAGCCCAAATACGTTATTCAGTTCCATACATGGCTATGATTCTATGAAAAAGTGGTGATCTCTCAGCATATTCTCTGGCCAAGATCACGAGTTGAGTTGCTCTGCTGTGCTCCACAACAGCCAAAATACATTGTCGTTCGGCAGAAAACAGGGTAGTCGTTTCCCTATGATTCGGCAGAAATTAGAATAGTCGCTTCCTGTTTTTTCTTTCGCATGGGTGGAGCCTAAGAGCTGGACCAGCCGAACGCCTGAAAAGCCGAAAGCGAAAGCCAGAGACCGTATGAGCGGCTGTCAAAAATTTGATGAGACCCAGCATCTCCATAAAAGCTGCAGTCTACGGCAACATTGGTAATGACGGACTGGACATGCGCAGCGACCGGCGAGGATTTTGACTTGTAGTTCATCTATGAATATTACTATTATTAAGTAAATAAGAAGGTCACCCTCATCTGACAAGTGTGATATATCTGAACATGCGCAGCGATTGGCGAGGATTTTAACGTATAATCCATCCGTCAGTTTTACTATTCTTGAGTAAATAAGAACGTCACCCTCATCTCTGTTTTAAACAAAGAATGAAATATTTTTTAGTAGTCATGGACATAAATATTTTTAATAATGATCAATAAGATTTTAATCAACACCTACAACAAATAATAAAAGAAGACAAAGCAGAATCTTCAGTTCATACTTTATGTAATTAAACTCAAAAAATTATATCTCAAAAATGGTATATAAAAATAACTCTAAAAATTCCTGATTTTTCAGAAGAGTTCTCTATAAGCCTTATCGCTCTAGTAGATTCAGGAGCTGATCTTAACTGTATAAATGAAGGAATTATACCACCAAAATACTTTGAAAAAATTTTTGACTCAATCTTTTAAGGAACCTCATTAGATCACGAAGTCGCGCATTCTGGCCGTTAGCCGTTTTGAAAGGCGTTGAGGCATTTTAAGTCGTTGATTGTGAAAATATGAGTTCTCTTAGAATAATGTTTTCATCATCTTCTTCATCTAGCCAAGATACTGAAATTCATTCAGTCAGATTAGATGAAATTCAAAACATGACAGAAGGAACTTATGAAAATATTGAAAAATCAATCCAAAATTGGAAAATTCCTAAGGTCACAATAAAAGAAATTTATAAAATAGAAACTTTTGATTTTAAAACTAAATTTAGAATCAAAACTCTAGAGACAGTTTTAGAATTTGGAGCTAGTTCACATCAAATACAGTTGTTAGAAAAGAAAGCTATAAAAGAGTTATATGAGAAACAGTTTAAATTTCTTCATTTTGGATTAATTCAGATCGCTATTCAACCATTGTTAGAGCTGGCTTACAAGCCTCTGTTCTAGCATGCTTAAAAGATAATCATCATAAAAAAATTTCAGATTCTATATTAGGAATCATCCAAACCTCTCTTCATGCAGGACCAGTTTATTTCAATAGTTTCCCAAATTTCTCAATCAGTCTAACTGATCCTCATATTTTAGAAGTATTATTATTACTTATACAAACTCAAGGATTTGAGATGAAACTTGGATCGAAACCCTTATGTATACAGTATAGAATTTACTATAAAGCCATGAAAACTTTAGTTCCTAAATCTCTCGTTTCTCAAGAAAAGGGAGCTACTTCATATTTTATAACCAATCCAATTCAAAAAAAGATTGAACCAAAAAAGATTTTGTGGTCAGATGTAGATCTACCATTCTAAATGGAAAATTGAGAAAGAAATAGATCAAACTATTCCGGAACAATCTTCAGAAAAAATCGAATCTATAACGGAAAGTTCTGATAATATAACATTACATTTTGATCCTATACCTCCTAGACACTCTGTTTGTATATCTAGACCTATAACACCTAAACCAATAACTATAATCCCAAACAAAAAGACCCTGTCTTCGACTTCTAAAAGGTTCCCTCTTCAATTTGATCATCACATAGCCAAACCTGAACCAGAACCATCAGAATCAGATTTCCAACTAAATGAAATTACCTTTAAATTCGACCATAAAAGATTGTTAGAAGAATATAAAGCAGATTATAACAAACAAAAAAGAGAGTTTATTTCAAGAACTTATAAAGGTCTCGAATTAAGAAAAATTATAGAAAAATGGTTTAATTATTGTAAACAAATTAAAACTAATATATATTTCTTTGAATTGTATGACAATCAAGTAAAAGCTTCAATAAACATGTTAAAAGCAGAAAAAAATATAAATATTTCTTTAGAAGACGAAATTCAACCAGAAAAGAAAGACAATCGTTCTTCTAACTAATTAGATGGATTAGTAATTCAACAACCTTATAAAAAATCCAGTTACAAAGATATTCCAATATATATAAAAGATTTATCACAAATAATAGAACGAAATAATTTTACAAACTATAAATTAATAAATATAGAAAAAATTTTAAAAGGAAAAGATAAACAAAAGAACTTATCATTTTATAAAAAAACCCTTAGAAGTAGCTTTTCAAGGTTTATCCTTAGAAGATAAAAAAGATGATCTCTCTCAAATGACAACTCAACCACCCTCGAGTTCAACAGATATAAAAAAGAGAATTAATCAATTAAAAAAGAAAAATTTTGTTCAAACTATAACTGAAAATATACCAGCAAACTTAAATAGAATAACTATGGGAAAAAATTATTATCATAGGCTTTCCCCGATGGATCAACAATTTGAAGAAGATAGGCCAAACACCCAAAATAACTTTAATATGAACGCCCTATATGAATGGAGTATAAACGGAGCATCAGAATATCAACTTTAGAATATAACCAATAGCATTTTTATGTATGCTACCATGCTTCAATCCCTTAAAAAACTCACTAAATTAGACACCGCTATAATGATAGCTTGGGGTTTCAACGGTCAGCTAAAAGCGTGGTGGGATATCCAACTAAGCCATGCAGAACACATGAAAATCATACAGGACCCAGATCCAGTTAACACTTTAGTAAGCACAATCTTATATCAATTCTTAGGCACCATTGAAGACTATCAATCTGTTATAAGAGAAAGACTATTAAAATTAAGATGTCAAAATATAGATGGTATAAAGATGTATTTTTAACAGATCTTCTAATGCTTGAAGATGAAAACAAATCTGTGTATAAAGACAAATTTCTTCAAGGATTACCTTCAGTAATGGAATATAAAGTTAAAAATCTAATCAAATTAGAAAATGAAAGAAAACTTGAATATGATAATTATACTTGGGGAACATTATTCACAAAAATTAAACAAGTAAGTATAGAATTATGTCAACAGAAAAAATGAAAGAAACAAAACTCTTAAAATCTCAAGACTTATCAATATTTTGCTCAAATTATGGTATAGAACAAACTCCGGTTCAAAAAACTATATTAAAAGGATCAAAATATTTAAAAGCCAAAAAATACAAAAGTAAACCATATAAAAATAAATTCAAAGACAAATCTCCAAATAAATACTACTCTCAAAAGAAAGATAAACCATATAAGAAAAAACCTTCATATAAAAGAGATATCAAAGAAATAATCTTATAAATGTGGCAAAACAGGACATTATGTCTCTAAATGTTATAAAAGGTAAGTTAAAGAATTATTAGCAAATAAAAATCTAAGTATAGAAGAATTATCTAAAAAATTAGAAAAAATCGCAATAACCTCTGAAAGTGAAACAAATTCCGAATTTTCAGAAAGTGAAGATGAAGAATTTTAAATAAATCAAATATTCGGGGAAGAATCTGATCATCATTGTGAATGCTCTTATAATCAACAAGACTATCAAACTTCTTCAGATTCTGATTATTATTCTATAAATATGATGAACAATTCAAATCAAGCCTTATTAGAATTAATAAATCAAGTAGACAACCCCCAACAAAAGGCCGAATTATTAAATAAGTTTTTAAAACTATCAAGTAACCCTGAACCTTTAACCTTGCCTGAATCCTCGTCCATGATGAATATAATAAAGAATCAAAAGAAATATTTAAAGAATGTCCCAAAGCCAAATTCAACTTTTGAATTATCTCAAGAAATAAAAGAAATGAAAAAAGAGATTGCGGAATTAAAAAATAAAATTCAAATATTAGAATTAAAAGAATTATCTATAAATCTTGAACAAGAGAAAAATGATCAAGAAGATTTTGATCAACATCTACAACAAATAATAAAATAAGACAAAGCATAATCTTCAGTTCATGCTTTGTGTAATCAAGCTCAAAAAATTATATCTCAAAAATGGTATATAAAAATAACTTTAAAAATTCCCAATTTTCCGGAAGAGTTCTCTATAAGCCTTATCGCTCTAGTAGATTCAGGAGCTGATCTTAACTGTATAAATGAAGGAATTATATCACCGAAATACTTTGAAACAACAAATTCGTCCATAGCCACAACAGATGGAACGGATATGATTGTTAAGTATAAATTACCATCAGTACATATATGTAATAAAAAATTATGTTTGCAAACCTCATTTATATTAATTAAAAATATGCAACAAAAATTTATTTTAGGAACACCATTCCTACAACCCTTAAAACCCTTTTTAGTAACCGATGAAGGTATACAAACTAAAGAAATCCTATTTGCATATATAAAACCACCAGAAGCCTCCTTATTAGCAGAATTAAAAGACACATTAAATTATAAAAGAAATTTCTTATGTCATCTTCAAGATAAGAATTCTATAAAATATATAGAAAAGGAAATCCAAGACCCTCTAAAGAAACCTATAGAAGAATTTCAAAATAAATTAGCTAAGGAAGTATGTTCTGAGTTTTCTAATGCCTTTTGGAATAGGAAACAACATATAGTAAAATTACCTTATATAGAAGATTTTAATGAAGATAAAATCCTAACTAAAGCAAGACCTATACAGATGAATTCAGACTTATTAGAATTCTGTAAAAAAGAAATAAAAACCTTATTAGATAAAAAATTAATAAGAACAAGCAAATCACCCTGGAGTTGCTTAACATTCTATGTCAATAATGTCGCTGAGATTGAAAGAGGAACTCCACGTCTGGTTATAAATTATAAACCCCTCAACAAAGTATTAAAATGGATAAGATATCCTCTTCCCAATAAAAAGGATTTGCTGAACAGGATTATAAAAGCCAAAATATTCTCAAAATTCGATTTAAAATCTGAACACTGGCAAATCCAAATTGCCGAAGAAGATAAGTATAAAACTGCTTTTAATGTTCCATTTGGACATTATGAATGAAATGTTATGCCTTTCGGATTAAAAAATGCCCCATCAAAATTTCAGAATATAATGAATGATATTTTTTATAAATTCAGTGAGTATATTATTGTTTATATTGATGATGTGCTAATATTCTCCGATTCCATACAACAACATTGGTGTCACTTAAAAACGTTCAAAAATATTATTCATCAAAATGGTTTGGTCCTATCAGAAAGGAAAATGAAGTTATTCTAAACAGAAATAACATTCTTGGGATTCTCTATAAAAAATAAAACAATCCAACCTATCAACAGAGTTATAATTTTTGCAGAAAATTTTCCAAATGAAATAAAGGATAAAACTCAATTGCAGAGATTTCTCGGGTGTTTAAACTATGTTTCAGAATTCTATGAAAAATTAGCTTTTGATAGAGGAATTTTATTAAAAAGATTAAGAAAAAATCCTCCTCTTTGGTCTTTAGAACACACCCAAGCAGTTAAAAATATAAAAAGAAAAGTAAAATATCTTCCATGCCTCCATCTCGCAGACCCAGAACTATTTAAAATAGTAGAAACTGATGCATCTGACGAAGGTTATGGCGGAATCCTAAAGCAAAGATCCAGAGAAAATAAAGAACAGTTAATTCGTTTCACTTCTAGTTTGTGGAATGAAACTAGAAAAAAATACCCAACTATAAAAAAAGAAATGTTGGCTATAGTCCTATGTGTTCAAAAATTCCAAAGTGATATTATAAATAAACCATTTTTATTAAGACTTGACTGCAAAGCAGCCAAATATATTTTAGAAAAGGATGTAAAAATAAAGTTTCAAAGCATATATTTGCTAGGTGGCAAGCCACGTTAACACAATTTGATTTTGAAATTGAATATATTAATGACAAAAATAATTCTCTTCCTGATTTCCTATCTAGAGAATTTTTACAGGGAAAAGGGTGATTGCTTCTTCAAGCTCTTCTCCTCCTAAAACTCCTACTCCGCAAAATTTTAATTTCAAGAAGTATAATGACCAGATGTTCTTATATCTTGAAAGATCAGACTATAATCTTTGCAAAGAAGCTCTCCCAGATGTATATGTTTTCTCTTCAAGTGATAGAGAAAATAAAGTTGCAAAAGAAACTGCTCAGCAGATTTATATGAAGTATCTTCCTAAATTCGAGTGGTTCGTGCATTCTGCCCCAACCAAGTATATTGAATTCTATGAGAAAGTATTATTGCACACTGGTTCTATAGTCCTGCAGCATATAAGGAAAAAGGATTCTGAAATGATCATATATTCCAAAGCCTTTATCCAAAAAATTTTATCCCTGGAAAACTGGCTAGTCTCAAACCCCAATACTTATATTCCTTTCCTCGAAGAGGCCAATGAGACTTATTATTTTCCAAAGTATAATTTTTGGGATTACCAGGAAGCTTGGAAAAAGGTATTTTTCAGACAAAATATATATTTCTCCTATTCCTGGTGGATCAGATTCAATCTTATAAATCCTGTTCAAGAAATTCCAGTTTGGTTTTTTGAAAAATTCTGGGATTTTCTGGGGTCTTAAAAAGTCCATCCTTCCGGACTCTCTCCTTCAACATATATCTTTTGATGTATCAGATACTTATATGTTAAATAATTTTATAATCTAAGAATCCATCTCATGGATTGTTCGATAGGATTTCACATTCTATATTGATTATGACACTACCTCTTATATTGGTTATATGTCCCACTTAAAATGGTGGCCTAAGTTTGATATGGAGTATCACTCCATTCTGAAAGTTGGAAGAAGAAAAGAGCTGCAGAAAAAGCTTCTCAAATTGCCGAACAGCTTAGTTCCTCTCCTAACCATTTCACTTCTCTTCAAGATTTGAAAGAAGCCGAGGAAACCCAAGATGCTTTTAAGAATGCTCTCCTATCAGTCAAAAGAATTTTTCCAAATTTATCTGGCAAGGAGCAGAAGTAGAAGGCTTTCGAATTCCTCTTCGATAGCCAAATCGATGATGAGGATGAGGACATGGAGGTCTCCACTCCCTCGCTGTCTCCTTGATGTGACTTAAAGATAAAGATGTATAAAGAAAAGTCAAAAGTTGCAGGAATCTTATCTCTTCATCAGCAGCGGTATAATGGTGTCGGTGCTTTTTAAAAGTAGATGTTGTACGACTCCACAAAAGCAAGGACACATTTTTCTACTTTCAGCGCCTCAAACTTATAACCTTGTAAAATCCGCGGACTTGAAAGGATTTCAAATTCGAGAGTCCTTTTATCTATCTATATATAGGGTGTGTTTGCTTGAAGGTAAAACTTTTGATGAAAAGTTTTTGGAGTAGAAGTTGTCAAATCAATAGAAAGTGATGTGATATAATAAGAGTAATGATGAAGAGTAAAAAGAATAAAGTTAAAATAGATAGGTTAGTTGTATGGGTAGTTGTGTAGAAATGATTGAAAAGTAGGGTAGTTTGTATAAAAAATGTGAAAAAATAATTAAAAAATAGAATAATTATGGAGAGTGAAAAGTTTTAGATTAAAAAGTTTTAGTTGACACTTTTTTACCCTAAACAAACACACCCATAGAGTCTTGGGTCAGTTTGTATGGGCAGAATGTGATAGAGTGTTTAGTTTTCTTTTCTGAAGTATCTAAGTGTGCAAGTTTGAGTGCTTGTAAGTCTGTAAGAGTGCTTGAGGTTCAGACATCTTTCAGCAACTTTCTCTTTGTAAGAATTTCTGTTTTCTCTTTCTGTACTAGTTTTTCATCTATGAAAGTTTGATTATGTGTCATGATTTGGTTTACTCATTATAGAAAACAATTGCATGTTTTGAGAAAGCAAGAAAGTTGGTATTTAGAAAACCTTAACGACCCTAAAATTTCTAAAATTGTCCGTCAATATTACGAAGAACAACTTGCATGGATTACTCCTGATATAAAAGCTTTAGAATTTGCGAAAGCTAGAGACCGTATGAGCGGCTGTCAAAAATTTGAGGAGACCCAGCATCTCCATAAAAGCTGCAGTCTACAGCAACATTGGTAATGACGGACAGGTGTGATGTACCTGGACATGCGTAGCGACTGGCGAGGATTTTAACGTGTAGTTCATCTGTGAATATTACTATTATTGAGTAAATAAGAATGTCACCCTCATCTGATAGGTGTGATATATCTGGACATGCGCAGCGACCGGTGAGGATTTTAACGTGTAATTCATCCGTCAATTTTACTATTACTGAGTAAATAAGAACGTCACCCTCATCTCTGTTTTAAACAGAGAATGAAATATTTTTTAGTAGTCATGGATATAAATATTTTTAATAATTTATATACATAAATAATTATATTTATGACATAATAAATATGTAAAGTTTATGTTATGGTTCTGCCCGTTTCGTTAAACAGAGTGGAGGACAGTCTTGTTACCGGGTCGGTATTTGGTGCACTTTGCTGCAAAAATCTATATTTTTAAAAGTTTTTTGAAATTTTTTTAATATAATTATTAATCTAGATGCATTCAATATATATATATATATATATATATATCAATTTTTACTACTTTTGAAGATCTAGATATGTATTTTTATATTTTTAAAATCAATGATATTGTCGTAATTCAAACTGATTTTAAAAAATAAAAGATATCTACAAATTTCCAAAAATGAAAAAATTAATATGCATGTTAAATATACTTATTTTAATAGTATAAAAAATTTTAAAAATTAAAAAATAAATTTTTGCACCCGGGTGCATCAAAACTTAATGCACCAGAGTGTGTGGAATCAAATGCCCTTGTTATCGGTAAACAGCAGTAGTTCAGTTACAACAATATTATTATTATTTTTTATTTAACACGACACCATTACTCACACCTCATTTAGATCACCATTTAATATGACACCATTACTCATACCTCATTTAGATCACCATTTAATATTACTCATCTTTTGTTTTTCTAAGTTGGTTTTTAGAGCTTGGAAGGAGTCGGGATGAGGTGAGAATAAAATGAGAATTTGAGATAAAAATGTATTGAGAATGAAAAAAATATTAAAATTAGATAAAAATATATTAAAAATAAAATTTTTATTTTAGGGTGTATTTGGGAAATGATAAAACTTTTGTGAGAAAAAATTTTGGTGTAAAAGTTTTTAAATTAGTAGAAAATGATATGATAAAAGTTTAAGAAATAAAAATAAAAAAGTAAAAATAGATAGGTTAGATGTATAAGTAGTTGTTAAAAATGACTGAAATATTGAATAGTTTGTGAAATTGTGAAAAAATAATTTAAAAATACAGTATTATGGAAACTAAAAAGTTTTCGATTAAAAAGTCTTGGTTGAAAAGTTTTGGGATTTTTTTCAAATATATTCATTAAGTTAGACCGTAGTCCCAATCATACCCACAATGTTTTCAAAATTCCAAAAATACTAATTATTTTTACCTTTAATCCCAAAAATGCCCACTTCATAAAAAATCATCAGTTAAATTTTTATAATATCCAAAACACCCTTGTTGTAAAATAAAAAAAAAAAAAGAAATGGAAAGGAAATGAAACCAAAGCTCTCTAAATTTAAAACTTATGTGCAATTAGGGACTGATTTCTCTAAATTTAAAACTCATGTGTGATTAGGGAATAGTGAGTTATAATATTTAATTTTTTCAATTTTCTCTTAAATTTAAAGAACATATTAGTAATTTTATATATGTGTTTTGGGAATAACGAACGTAATGAGTATATTTAGAATTTTAAAAATATTATATGTATATTTAAAATTAGAGTTAAATGTAGTGAATATATTTTGAAGAGGCATGATTGTAACGCCCCAGGCCTAACAGTAAGGTATTGTCCGCTTTGGGGAAGGACGGGATGCTCGTGAACCCAGAGGGGCAAAACCGTGCGGGTAGAGGCCCAAAGCGGACAATACCTTACTGTTAGGCCTGGGGCGTTACAAAATGGTATCAGAGCCGACTCCCGACCTCCGGCCGATGGTGTCCATCGGGGATGCTGGAGCCCTAAGGGGGGGTGAATGTGATATCCCACATCAGTTAGGATGAGGGGGGGAGCCTGGGCTATAAGTGGAGGCCGCCAGGTACCTCAGTGAGGCGCCTTTTGGGGAAGGACGGGATGCGCGTGAACCCAGAGGGGCAAAACCGTGCGGGCCAAGGCCCAAAGCGGACAATACCTTACTGTTAGGCCTGGGGCGTTACAATGATATAGTGCACCCGGGTGCAAAAATTTATTTTTTAATAATTTTTTAAAAATATTTTTATACAACTATTAGTATTGGTTCTTTAACATGTATATTAATTTTTACCATTTTTAAATATTTGTAAATATTTGTTTTAGATATTTATAGGGGTAAATTTTGATATATACCCACATAGTTTCATCGATATTGTAGATATACCCACGTAGTTTCACAAATTGCATATTACCCCCACATAGTTTCACCGAAATTGCATATTACCCCCACGCCGTTAACTGCCGTTAATATCCATTGTTATATTTTTAAAAATGACAAAAATGCCCTCATCCATAGTTTTACAAAATTGCATATCACCCCCATGAAGATGAGGGCATTTTCGTCATTTTTGAAAATATAACGGCGGATATTATCGATGAAACTATGTCGGTATATATGAAATTTACCCTATTTATAAATACTTGAAGATATTTGCACCTAAATTAACAATTATATAAAAGAATTTTCAAAAAAATATTAAAAAATGAGTTAAATACATTTGGGTGTACTAAAGCCAAGTGCACTTAGGTAAATTTAAAAATATTCCTATTTTGAAAGGGATTTTATCGCATGCACCGGGATGCACTTATCGTCGGTGCACCCGGTGCAAATATGTATTAAATTTTTTTTTGAAATTCTTTTTACAAGAATCTTAATCTAAGTGCATTTAATATATATATAATTTTACTATTTTTAGAGGTTTTTAGATTTTCTAAAATCAGTGATATTTTAATAATTCAAAATTATAAAAAATGCCACTGCAGGTTAAATACACCAGGTGCGTTCAAGATAAATGCACCTGGTGCAGGCCATAAAATCTCATTTTTACCGCACCCTAGCATATCCCCTTATCCCAACCCTAAAGGTGCCCACTGTAACGCTACAAATTCGTTCCCTGCGGATGGTAATCCGGTTCAAACCAAACCAGTGTCCCCTGGCAACAATGGACTTCAAACGCTTCACTTTCGATTCGTCGCGACAAAGGAACCCTCAATCTCCGAGCGCAGTCTCCTATTGCCTCCGTCTTCTTTCCCATCGATTCCTCACTCGAAGCATGTGATTGCAGCCATCTTCTTTGTCTTGTTTCTTCCATCTGTCTTTTCCACTCTCCCTGCAAGGTTACAACTTCTCTTGGTAAGACCTTCCTTTTTGCTTTTAATTATTTTTTTTGTTTTATGTTTTTCCTCAAATTAACCCTATCGATAGTACCAGGTCAATTTTTTGCCGCCATTGTATGTTTCCAACAACATTGCTGCAGCACTTAGAGAAGGCAGCTAACTATCCCTAATTTATTGAGGTATAATTTTCTTGTACTTCTACCTATAGAAGAACAGATATCTAGGGGTTTGGATTGAGTTTTTCTGGACTTTCATAGGATGTGATTGATTGGTGGTGTACGGCTTGTGGTTTTGCTGATTCTCATAGCGTGTGGATAGCTAGAAATGCAGACCTTGTTTTGACAAATGTGTCTTGTTAATTTCACGGTATAAGAGGCATTGCTGTTACAGAGTTTCTGTTTTAGATTGAGCATGCTTTCGTTCTTTGACAGTGTATGATTATTTTTTTGACAGGCATTTATGATTATTTAAACATGCACAATTTTTTAATTCAATGATGGTGTCTTTGGTATTAATGATGTTGTACGTCAGTTTGAGGCTGTGATGTATGTCATTTTGTTTAAAGATTATTTGAATGTTTGGTCACATGGAATATTCAAGTCGGGTAGTTATTTGAATCGTTTCAGCAACTGGAGGGTATATGTGTGAATTAACACGCAGGGCATTCACATTTGTTTGGACTGTTTGCTATAGAATCTGTGATTTGGGTTGTGGGTAGATAATTTTGATAGCATGTTGAGGACAGTGATGTAAAACTTCTGTGTCAGCCTTCAGGGTTGGGGATTGTTGATTTTGGTAGCAAGTGTATTGTTCAATAATACAGAATTTGTGATTTTGGTTGTGACTCAAAGCTTTTGATAGTTTGTGGATGTTCAATGATTCAGAATTTCATTTTTGGATTGAGCTAGGAGTTCGTATTTCAGTAAGATATAAATGTTTACTCTTGCAAACTCCCTGGTTTGAGCTGTGGATTGAGTGTAACAGATGGTCTATGTTAATTGAGGAATCATGTTACAGTTTTTACATTTAGAGTTCCTCTGAAGTAATTTTACATTGAGATCATGCTTTCAGTCCTTGTTATGATTTTTTTTTTCAATAGGCAATAGCGTTGAATTCATGTGATCAACCATTTATGCCATTGATTTTTAACTCCACTGAATTATATGTTGGCCTTGGTTGGAGGTCTGTATAGAAGGTTCTAGGGGTTGAAATTACTTTCCATTGAGTTCAATCGCACCCTCTTGGCTGTTCGATTGGTGATCCATGGTTTAGAACTTCTGTAGCCACTTACTTTGGTAACCAATGTCTATATGAAGGATGAGAGATTGAAGAAGACTGATTTCTTTTATGTTTGGTTTCAGTAAATCAGATTTGTGATCTGACTTGTGTTTATGGAAGCCATGTTGATGTTAAAGTCTGTTTAGTGGGTTGAAGACTGTTAAAGACATTATTATTATCTGTTTGGTGTGATGCTACTCTATTTGGATACTTTTTTGTCTGCTGAAACATTTAGATGGTTGAAGATTTGTTGAAGACGTTGTTTATTTGATTGGATATTCGGTTTTTTATAGAAGAGAAGGTGTTTATCTGTTTGGTGTGATTGGATAGTTAGTGTTGCATGTGCTATGTATTGTTTATTTGATTGGATATTTGTTTTTGTTTGAAGATTTATGATAATGGTCCTTCAGGAATTGACTCAGAACTAGAACCGGAACCAACCTGCCCATTCAAGACCTCTTCCAATTTCTCTGAATTGGGTTCCATGGTGGGATTAACGGTTGAGAGTGACGGTACTCTAGAGAGCAACAATGACTTGCTGCACCAGGTAGAATCCATCATCAGCAATGACCATGACCCTGGCGGTGGCAATTCGCCTGACAACCACAACACCTTTAGGAATAGGAAGAGCTGTGGTGTGTTGCCGCTTGAGGTGGGCACGCGAGTCATGTGCCGGTGGAGGGACACCAAATTCCACCCTGTGAAAGTCATTGAGCATCGGAGGATGCCCTGCGGTGGCCTTAATGACTACGAATACTACGTCCAATACACTGAATGTGAGTTCGCTTCTTTCTTTTTATGGCTGGGGGGCCATTAGGGTTTTTAGAAATTAGGGATTCATGAGAATTCCTTCTTATACTGAAATCTAGCCTTCGGAGTTTAGTTGTTTGGTGATGCTGAAAAAACCAGTGAGATTTTTTGTTGGTTTGTTGTCTCTTCAACTTGGGCTTTTATGTCACTGGGTTTTGGGTTCAAGTTTTTGTTTGGAGAAAAGAAAGGAAGTAATTTGGGCTTGTTTCTGGATATTCAATGGGCAGAATCTCTGCTATAGATGTTTGATTTGATCACCTTTCAATTTTTAAACTAACTGAGTGAAATGCCGCAGCTACAAATCCCTTAGAGTTCTTAAGGTTACCTTTGGCATTGGTTTTGTTCCTGAACTAAACTAAATTGGGATTTCTATCTTATGCTCATGTTCTATCCAAGCGAATGTGCAGGCACTTTGCTGAGAATTTTTATGTTGATTTCTTTAAAGCCTAAGTGAATGTCTCTTTATATCTGTATGCATGCATGTGAAGTGTTACAGGTGTAGTTGGTTTGCAATTTTTTGCAGTCAATAGAAGGCTTGATGAGTGGGTTAAGCTTGAACAACTTGATATTGATACCATGGAGACTGATGTTGATGAAAAGGTGGAGGATAAGGTATTCTTCAGATCCAGTGTCAACTGTACCTTCAGGCTGTCGGATGATGCTGGTCAGCCTCAATGTGTTGGGGCTGATGCATGTGAGATTTGAGCAATTAATTGGATGGTCTTTTAATGGATTTGTTATTGTCCAAAAAGGCATGATCTAACTTTAAGTCAAAGAAATCAATAAATAACTTGTGTTTTAGTTCACATTGCATGTTCTATGTTTTGTTACATGAGTATTTTTGCCCTGTACTATGCACATCCAGCAACCATTCTTTTTGGGCTTGCATATGGGATGTTGTTATTTTCTCCACTTGCAACTTCCAATTAGCTTTTCTTTGATATCATATTCATTTCAACAATGATATCCTAGTTTGTTGATGGTGCTGCAAATGTGTAATATTTCACAATTCATAACAAAATAATTTTGTGACTAGGATTCATCCATTAGGCACCCCTATTCCAAAAAAATTTCACCCATTGACATTCTTATTCTTGATTTGGTTGTTGGTATTTCTGCAATTCTATGAGCATGTCACATCTCACAATTTACATTGAAAGGCTTTTTAATTTCAGGTCCACTTCTTGCATTAAGCCTCATGAGTAAGGCACTTGTTTTACAGCTTGGAAGAAGTTTCTTACACATGGTCTTTTCAGGCAACAAGCTTGAAAATGACACGTCATCAAAAGCGAAAAATTGATGAGACATGTTGAGGTATACATAAAAAAATTATTGTTTCCCTTCTGCAATTGTCTGTATGTATTCGTCCTTCATCATCATCATCATCAAAACTTGTTCCAACTGCTTGAGTTCCAATACAAGGATCCTACCCTTCCATTTTGCCTTAACAAAGTTGTATACTCTGGTAGGAAATAAATTTAGCATTCCATTAGGACAATGTTCATATGCAACTAACAATCCAAAAAAAAAAGTTCATATGCAACTAGTTGCACTGTATCTTTTAAGGCAACCCATTTATTTATTATGTTAAATAATGGATCACATCTAATTCCTTTGCAATGTTTATCTGCATGTATGTATTCATTATTTAAAAATTCACACATATCGGAAACTTTTATAGGTGAATCAATCTGTTGAACAATAGGAAATGGTTGACAACAAAGAACGAACAACCTGCAGCATTATTCTGTAATCCAACATAGCATTTTTCAAGAATATAGATTTTTATTTCAGAAGAGTAGTAGAAGATAATAGAACAAGTTCAGACCATCACCGACCAGCTGTTAACATGTTCTAAAACAAAAATTGCGTTTATAACTTAATATCTTTTTTGCATAGGATGTTTCAAAGTCTTCCAATTTCTTATATGTGATATGTGGGAAAGTCTGCAAACTCACTGGGGCAGCCACATGCTGCTAGACACTGAAGTACCACCTTACTATCTTCTTCATTGTTGATTCTATATGGAACATTTTCAATAGCCTCCTTAAATATATTGCAGTAAATTCACACCCTTTACAAATTTTCCAGTCTTTCTTCGCAAAGGACAAATAACATACCTTCTCTTCGCTCCCTCCTATAATTGTAACTGATGGTGCAAACTGGGCCAAGATTCCCCTATGAAACACCATAAGAGATTGGCTTCCATGAACTGTCTTCTATTTGCTATATTGGACAATACACCTTCGTTGTATATTATAACCATTCAACCATTCAAATCTCGACGCTATTCTTCTTCTTCCTCTCTTTATCTTGTCACCACCTAGTTAAATTATTCTGGCTCTTAACCCACTGCTTTGCTTATCCAGGGTCATGAAGCTTATGTGAGCTTGAGGAATTTGCAAAAGTGAAAAACATAGCTACTAGAGAACTTGGAAGATATGAGATTAAGACCTAGTACTTCTCACCTTTTCCACCAGAATACAATGATACTCTGAAGCTATATTTTTGTGAATTTTGCCTAAATTTCGTGAAGCGCAAAGAACAACTTCAGAGATGCTTTGAAAGCTCATCAAGTTTGTTTATTCTTTCTCATTTTTACCTTGATAATACATGCTTTTGGCCCCTTTTTTTTCTTTTTTTTTCTCAACTCCATGCCTTGCACCATCATTTCTTGTTAATATGCATCCACTAGATGGCCAATGGATGTTCATATGTCACAAAAACTCTATCGAATTTTGGCTAAAAGGTATTTGCACATGTTGATTTTGAATTTTGTTATTTGAAATTAATGAGCTTCGTGCTCTTGTGTAGTGCAATATCTAGAGAGAGGTCTCAAATTTCTTGTATCCTCTTTTGGGTCCAATTAGGACATGATCGATATTTTAGCTTTTTATGTTGTGTTCTTTTGGTTTTGTTTGTTTGTTGTTCATATTGGTGGCATATGAGGCTGTGATCATTAAAAAATTGACATGTCAAAATTATTTCTATGATGATGAGGTTCTCTAGGCCAGAAATAAATCTTCTATATATTCTAGCCATGGAGCTGCCCGTGTTTCAGGGTGTTTTGGTAAATAATTAAAATGCTACCCACTAGCAACATTCTTAATGGATTTCACATGATTAACACACTAGTTGTGACTGCTCTTTCTGCATTGCATTTGGAGAATTTTCCTTGAAAGAGTATCCAACTGGTCTGTGCTTCGAGAATTCAATGGAAGCATTTTTTTTCTTTTCTGATTTTGTGGAATCTTTTTAGTAATCGGTTGACTGGCATACGAAATCCAAATTGAATTTGAAATGTAGAGGAAATGTGATCTCAAGCATCCCCCAGGTGATAAGATCTATCGCAGAGGCACACTTTCAATGTTTGAGGCAAGTTACTTGTCTCATTTCAAACTGATTGCATTTTCCTTTAAAGAAAGACTACATGCATGATGTTTCCCTTCACGTTTTTTTTCTTTTGTCCTTTTGATTGACATTTTTGATGCTACTGCTAATGCTGACCTGTCTTTGTCAGAATATTCTGTTTAATTCCAAAAATAATATATTCCAACTTTGTTATTTTTCCTTTCTTTTTCACTGATAAATTTGGAACAGGTTGACGGCAAGAAGAACAAGGTTTATGGTCAGAATCTTTGCTATTTAGCAAACCTATTTCTTGATCACAAGACACTTTACTATGATGTTGACCTCTTTCTATTCTATATGCTATGTGAGTGTGATGATAGAGGCTGCCATATGGTTGGATATTTCTCAAAGGTAATATTAATTTAACAATAGTTTTCTACTGTTTATGGTGTGCGCATTATTTCAGTCATATTCTGATTTTTCCTTTGACCTATGCAAGGATGCATGACAAAATTTTTGACCTTTTCATCCCTAGCTGTGAGTGAATGTCTTTTTTGACATTTTTTGAATAGTTCTTTCCCCTGCAATTTCAAATGCAAACATCATTGCTTTATTTCATGTTTCAAATGCTGATATCAAATGTACACTTGTTTTTGCAACTTTAAATATGTTTATTGAAAACCATCATCATCGCACCTCGTGATTCATTCATTGAATCCACGCCTTAATTATGCTCATAATTGTCATCTCTCAAACCTTTTTCTGATTATGCAGGAAAAGCACTCAGCAGAGTCCTATAATTTGGCTTGCATTCTGACTCCTCCTTACCAAAGAAAAGGATATGGAAAATTTCTCATAGCATTCTGTGAAGCTTTATTCTTTCATACCCCTTTGTTTTTTTCCATGTATGAATAGTAAGAATGTTTCTTGATATATTTGCGTAGTAATTTATACCATCATTGCTATATGGAAAATTTTGAACAGTACCATCTGGGTTTTGAGCATGTACAATTTGAATTTTATCATTTATTTGCAGACAATTAGTATAGTCCACTTCAGAGTTCAAATGCATTTTTTCCTAAAGCTAAAAAAAGAAGAAGATTGGATTGTTTGGACTTGCATTTGACATCAAACTTTTTATATCATATCATGTCATTAATGTTCTGCTTCCCATCAATGAAGTAGAGTCATCCAATTTTTAGGTTTTCTTCTTTGGCCATAGTAATTGGTACTCTGCTTTCCAAATGATCAGATTTGCTTAGTTATGGTGCTCTTGCCAAAATTTGTATACAAAATCAAATGAAATGGTAATAACAAAGAACCATGGTCAGTGTAGCTTCTTCTCGGCAGGAAGAAAACCCGCATGATGCTGGCCAAAAGCTTTTCTTAAGGTTCGTATGTCAGATCTCAGTATATGACAGCACTAGAAATTAAAGTGTCTGCAAGGAAGGCCTAAGAAGGAACCTTTTCTTGAGGATGGTTATTTGTAGTTCAGTAAATGATAGGATTTCAGATCAGAATGTGTAGAAGAAAAGAAGGAACCAATTTAACCAGTTCTTAAAAAAAGAAGATAATGATGATTAAAAATATTTTTTAACAACAAGCTTTGATTTGGAGCAGTATTGAATTTGAACTAGATAATCAAATAGGAAAATTTTAGATGAAAATTTAGAAGCTGTAGCAATCAGTCTTAAGATAGATTTTCTAGATGAGGCATAGAGGGAAAGTAATTGATGATTTATATGGTTGATTCGATAACTCAAACTGGGGAAATGTACTGAAAGAAGAGAGCAGATGTGCTACATTGTAACATGTGATGATTAGCACTATATATATTATATATGATAGCTATTCAGGGGTAGCTTTACTGCATCACAATTAAGGTGCGGTTATTTCAAAACGGGCCCCACGTGGTCATAAAATTATAATCTACTCTTGTATTTAGAATTATGTATTCTATTATCATACAAATTTTCATCCCAATTGGATGTGTATGGACCCCATCTGAAAATAGTAAAAATTCAACTTAATAAAATAGTTTGATATAAATAACAACTTTAAAGTTGTTTTTTCAATATGTAAACCATTTATCCATATAAAAATTTTATAGCAAATAATTTATATGTTGAAAAAACAACTTTAAAGTTGTTATTTATATTAAACTGTTTTATTTTGTTGAATTTGTACCATTTTCAGATAGAGCCCATACACATTCAATTGAGATGAAAATTGGTATGATAATAGACTACATAATTCTAAATACAATGGATGAAGTAGATTATAATTTCATGATCATATGGATCCTATTTTGAGATAACTGCACCGTAATTATAATGCGGTGGAGCTGCACTTGAATATTTCTTATATAGATATATAGCAATTGTATCCCAAGTAATGCAAAATATACAGAGATTTTATCCTAATAGATATTCTAGGATTTTTTGTCGTTGTCTTATTGCAAACGGAACTCTATTAAAATTTTCTTTTAGTTGTATATAGAGACTACTATAGATTTGATGAGGCAGTAACTTTCTTAGTCGATTTTCAATTTCAATTCTTTGTTCCCTTAATGCTTTCAGTTCTCTACTTATTTGATGAATTTGTTTTGTCATTATTAACAGACATATGATTAGGCAGCTAATATGGATAATGTTTGTTCCAGTTCTTGTTTATCTTCTTCTAGGCTGGATAAAGTGTCTAAACCAGTGAGGGTGTCAACTTTGTATTTCTTTTAATATTTCTAAGAATTTTGTAATAAGTTTATGTCTTTGAATTTGTCTTTAAATTAGGGAAGATGTCTTGGGAGAACTCCCCATAAAGTTAGTTCGTCATTGATATTATCATCAAGGTTTTGAAATAAGATTTGTAAGTTTAAAGCCATGTGATTATAATGACATGCATGCAAGGTAGTAAAGATGCAGACAAATAACGATTCGATTGAAATAACAGAGTTTACAATATAAGTTCGAAATCTATCTTTGAAAGTAACAAGTTTAGAGATCAAATTAAGCTCTGAGTTAACAACTTGTTTCTTCAGGAAAACTTTGAGAACGTCTTACAACAGAGATTTTGAGAATTGTTTAGGGAGTATGAGTGGTTACAGATTGAGAGAGAGAGAGAGCACGCGCGGGGAGAGCTTTAGCAATTGCTCCAAGGAGAGGACTTTGGAAATGTTTTCCGATGCCCCTTCTTCTCTAGCTCCTTGTTTATAGCCGTTGAGAGATGCTTCTGAGTGACCGTTGATGGCTTGGAATGACCGCCACTACTGGCAGTTGTGCTAGTTTTGCCGAAGACATGCCAGAGATTCCTGACGAGCACTGTTGGATGTCAGAGATTCCTGACGAGCACTGTTGGATCCCAGAGATTCCTGAAGGGTACTTGACGTTTGAAAGATGTTTTGTCCGTTTCTGTGGGTAGAGCTGGTGACGCCATGATACTATCATGCAAGCTGAGGCAAAATGGCGGGAGAGAACGTTTGAATGAGGGTTGTAGGCGACGGTTTGTGGGTTTTTTTAGAGTATAGAAATGTAGTTAATATTGGGACTCAGTGAGTCCCCATACATCTTCATCCTGGTCAGCCTGGTCGGCTTCATTTGATCCAATGATAGATTGTTGATCTTCTTCAAGTTTGGCGGTTGGCTGTACAGACGGCTGAGGGCTGAGCTGTGTTTGTATTTCTTGAAGTAATTTGACGAAATCTTCTTGGGTTAATGAAGATGCGAGTTTGGATTGGACTACAGACTTTTGAGACAAGAACTACAATTCTTGTTTGGATGGAGTTTCTAGTGCCTGAAGTTGTTGTCTGTTTATCCATTCGAGGACCTGTTGAGGCTTAACATGGGTGTATGTAAAAGGGTCCCATTATTTTACCTTAAAAATTCTTCTAAGGGAAGATGGTCGGGGTTTTAGATTTTCAAGAAAAGCATACTCCAATTGGCAAATCCAAGCTAAAGAAAATTTTGAACAAAAATTTAAGGTTTGAAGAAAACGGTTTCATAGTTTGAAAGATGAGCATGCTTGCAAAAAGTTTCGAAACCTTGATTTACTAAAGGTGGAAATATTTCGGGAGTTCATCCAAAATGGTCCCACCATTGAGCAAACCAATAGGGGAAAATATAGTTTGTATTTTGTTCGAAACAAAACATCCAGAAATGATTTTCTGATTTATTTTTGTACCAAAAGGCTTTATACTAGGCCAATTGATAGTTCCAATATGTGTATGTTTGAGGATTAAAAGAAATTGAGAGTTTCCTTTATTTTTTTCATTGATTCAAAATCTGATGGCATTAAAACTATCAGAATTTGAATGCTTGAATGAGTAATTTCTGTTGGATCATCTTCGTCAGGATAATGTTTGGCTTGTATGGATTGAGTATCAACAAGGATGAGTTCTATGAATTTTTGGATTTTGTAGTAATCTGTGGTTTTATCGTGATGAGTTGGAGAGAAAAGAGTTTTGGCCAACCGAGTGGGGTCTTTGAATGCTTAGAAATCATGTTTAATATAACAATTATGTATTGATGCAATTGATTTTGTAACATATTTGGATTTTTTTGGGTGAAGTTCAATATCTTTAACTAATTTTGACTGTAGAGTTTGAGGTAGGATTCTTTTGCCGGAATGTTTTAGCCATACAGATTTGAATGGTTCTATGGCCTTGAGTTCAGGGGACTTCTGGATAACTGTTAAAGCAGTTTGTTCATTCAACTGACTAAGATCGGTGGATGCCGGTGTTTGAGAGGTTTTAGGTCCGGGCAAAGCCAAATGTGTCATTTTTTTTGAGAAGTAGAAGTTTGAGTTTGACTTCTTGGTTTGGTATGGGTTCTTGCAGCCATTTCTGCATGCAAGGGGCTTGACAAATTTGTGGTTTCGGTAATAGAGGGGTGAGACATGGTTACTTAGAATTGTGAATAAGAATCAGAAGTTTGGGGCTTGACTTCTGGTTTATTGGGTGACTTTTGCGATGTCATTGCCGTTAGTTGTTGAAAACTTTGATCTCTAAGGTTGGGAAAACAAAATGTGAGTGATAAACTCAGTAAGCAAACATCATTTTTTTTATTTAAATGCATCCCTTGCCAATTCGGTAGGAGACACTTATCAAGTGATTAACTACTAATATGAAGAAATCTTTTATAGAAATCTTCTTTATAATACACTCATAAAACTTTGTGCATGTCCCAATTTTGAGGATTTTCAAAGATGATGTCTATGCATCTAAACCATTTTTCACGGGGACAATTGTTTGTCTCAAAATATTTTTCATCTATCATAAGGACATGTCTATGTCTAAAAATATTTTTCATATGGCATGGGGACAATTATGTCCCAAAATATTTTTCTTATAACCTTTTTCACCATGAGGTCATTTACATGTCCCAAAACATCATCTATTTAAATTTCTTTATAACCCAACTAGGAGTTATTCAAAAGCAATGCATGTGCATAGGAATCTTTTATCCATGCGAACATTTTCATGTCCAAAAATAGTTTTCCATATAAACCTCTTTCAACCCGCATATAAGATACCAAACCCTTTTTAAACCAATATGGCGGACATATTCATATCCTAAAATATTTTTCAGTATCTTCTGAAAACTAAACATAAATCCATTTAAAACTAAACCGCGTCGATGCCCATTTTGGGACTTTTAAAACATAGGAAACATATGTATGTTCCAAAAACATATGGATTTGTGTCTCTGACCCTCAGGTTGGTGACACTTAACAAGTGATCATTTTTTCCTAGAAAAGAAACTTTTCACAAGACAGCACGCGAGTCGGGCGTCTGCTCATGAGCTTACTCCCATTTCAGAGAGAGCGCCGCCGACCTCCAGCCTTCCTTAAGCGACTTGGCTATAGGTAGAGGTGAGCTCTGGTTTTCGACCATTTTGGTCCGTAACCGCCTTAATCATGAGCCTAATACATCGTTTTGCTCACACTCGTATGCTAGCAATAATTTTCACAAAACTTAGCACAGTCATTCGACTGTGCCCTTTTTCAAGCCTCAGCTTGATATGTATAAAGCCAACTTAGTCCATAGACTATGCCCTTCTCGAATTGAGAATTGTGCGCGGTTGTTTTGAAAATAAAATATTTTTGTAAACTATTTCCAAATCCTGATGTTAGGATGACCACCCTTAAAGAGTTTAGCAATATTTTAATAAATCCATTTTACCAAACATTTGAAATATTTGAGAAGACAATATTTTGCAAACCTTTAATGATTTGCTAAACAACTTTTGAAATTCTTATTTTAAGAAGCTTTTGAACTAATTCAAAACATCCGGACACAACTTTTCTTAATAACATTTTTATGAGCAAAACATATGCAACTCACTTACATCCACTGTAATGGCATTATCTGTTTTGTCCACGTCACTTCCTTGTTATTCTTATATATAGAGGAGTTTGTATAATCTTTTGATCATTATTTAAATATAAAATCCACCAAATCATTTTGTAAGACTAGTCACCCTTAAATCTTTTTGGAACATCAAAGTAAAGCATATTCTTAGAGTTGTAAAGTACCTTAATAGACTATTTCAAAAAACTTACATAAATATCCAAACACATATATAAATTCAATTTATGACATTTAATGGAAACCATTTCAAAACATCTATTTATTTCTAGAAATCATTTTATAAAGAATTACATTTTTCAATAAAACTCCTTATAAACCACATTTGTATGAACTTGCTTATATTAAAACCATCTTAAAACTCACATCATATTTTCAAGACCTGAGCTTGCGTACTCTATAAGCAATTCTCCACATCATTTATATAAACATGATCAAGTAATTTTAATACTTGAATATAAACATTATGCTTGAAAATTCACTTACTTATTTTGTAAGCAACTATGAAACCAACTTATTAAAACAAGTTCATAAATTTCATAAAATTCCTTTGAAATAATATTTTGGAAAGCTCGCTTGCTTACTTGTAAGCAAACTCTTTAAAATCATAAAGCATTTTCAATCTTGGCAATAGTTGTGATAAAGTAATTATTTAAAGAAGTATTGCTTGTTTCTCATGGAGCAATCCTTAAGGCATTTTATTTAAGCTATCATTTTCAAAACATAGAAGGAAATCAATATTTTGGAAAGTTTGCTTGCTTACCTGTCTCACGTTAGCTTTCTAAATCCGCCTTTTCTTTGTCCTTACCTACATGAAAATAATATAACATTTCTTATATTCCTTTTGCTTGCATCCAACTTAATTTTTTAACCCATTTTCATTAACATATATCATTCGACTTCTCAAGTCATTAGACACATAGATAGCACATATTTGCATATTTCATCGATTAAGACATAACATATATAATCCTATAAGTAGGGTAACCATTCAATTACATTATAATCATCCAATAATTATCATTTAAAGGTTCATTAACCTTTATTTACCATTTTTCACTTATTTTCCAAAATTTACACATCGGTGCTCCTTTTAAGCACACATCATCGCCTTAAACTTCATAAATTAATTCCAAATTTTGAAATTAATCATTACGCACTCTAAACAGATATATAATCATGAATTCTATCATATTTTCATATATTTTTGCACAAAATCACATTACATAAGTCATTTACTACCTATGCATGTTTATCCTTTCACATATGCCGATTTGGCAACACATATAAGAGGCATTTCATAAAATTTTTCAAGTCAGCAACTTGGTCACTAATTCAGCATGTTATTACCCTTAGTTATCACTTTATTTAGGGTATTTTTATGGAATTTAAATTAACTAATCATAGGTTTCCAAAACAGCCTTTGTCTTCTTATTTTCACTAAGTTCCATCCTCTTATTTAACCATTAGTTATATATATATATAATATCAATTATCAATCACCTTTGCTGTCCTTAATCCTTTATTACACTCCTGCCTAACTTATATATCAATTTGAATAATTTCTACATATGTTTCATATTTCTTTTTGATTTTTTTCTCAAACTATCCACATATGCTAAAATCAAGCGTACTGAAATCTCTAAATCTTGATTTATAATCAAATCAAGGTATTTAATTCTGAAATTTCTATCATACATTAATAAATATATGAATTAACTGTCATAAATAGTTTATCACGAAATATTAACATTATATATTTATTTTGGCATTTTCACAGTGTTGGACAGTGTTGTGAGTTTAGGGTCATCCATAATCACGTGAATTATAACTCATACTAATGTCACTCAAAAATAAATTTTGATTTTTTTCGAGTTATCCTCATGATGACTTATACATCATATAAAAATTTCATATATAAAATCTTTCTACAAAAATTATTAAAAATTATTTACTACAGTTGATCCTGTCACCCGTTTTATCTTGTTTAGGTTGATCTTCTCAGATTTTTAATTTGAAATTTGCTTAACATTTCAATATGAAATTTTGGTTGTCCCTTAATCATCATATAATGAGCTTGTAAACAAATTTTAATGGTGAAAATCCTTCATTTACTACTTCATTCATATTTGGTTTATAATATCATATAACTTCCAGATTTGAAGTATAAAAATCAAAATTAACACATACTTACGTGATTAATTGATAATCCCTCCTTTTCTCCTTTCTTTTCCTTCTTTTTTGGCTGGGCTAGGGCTGGACGTTCTACTGTTCTTGGGGGAGATGAAGTTTCAGCACTTGGAAAAAGATCACAACACTCCATTTCATATGACCGAGCATCCCTTTATAAAGCTGGATTTTCCAGCTGTGGGCTCCACTTTGGAACTGAATTTTCTACAGCAATTTAATGTGTGTTTATCCCCCTTAATGTGCTGGTTGAATTACAACTATATAAAATATTTTTATCATTTTTTTAAACAAAAAATTTGCTCAAGATCTTGACCATACAAGCTGTCCACTTGGCACGTCCATAGCTGCTGCCAATTTTCATACTTTTTTCCTTAGAATTGGTCAACAAAATGACCAACAGAAAAAAGGAAGAAATTTATGATAATAACAACCATAAGGAATAAAAAGAAATAGACTGGCACTAAGTGGGTCACAAGGATAGTGGAGAAAGGTATAAGTGGTCTGTCGCGGTATACCCAGCCTAAAATAGGCATAAAAGGTATAAAGCTTATAAGTGATATAAGTATGGGAGAAGATGGTGCACTGGTTCATAAAATAGCCATTGTCAATTATTTAAAGAATAAATGCTTTCGGGACGAAACCTGTTATAAGGGGGGGAGGATTGTGAAACTCCAACCTAAGTAGGATTCAATATATGCATTGAAAATTTATGTGTGATTTATAAGTAAATTTATTGAATTTTAAATAATTTTTGTGATTTTGCTAAACTATGGTAATTAGGGCTAATGATTAGCAATGATGATGCGAGTGATTATTATACGCTGATATGGGACAAAGGGATTAAAGTGAATTGTTGGTGATTGAAATATACCAATGTATCATGGATAATAATTTTAAATTATTTAATATGAATTATGAGAATTTAAAAGGATAATTCTCATGTTAGTGAAAAAACACTAGAAAATTCATAACTCAATGCCTGTAAGGCGGATTCAAGTGAAATTTGAAAAGAAAGTTGGTAATGATAGGCTTGATCTTATGGGATTATTGGGTTATGAAAATCCCTGATGAAATTGGTCTGATGATTAATTGATCATATGTCAAATCCAACCATTAACTTCAAACGGCTATAACTTGAGCTAGGAAAATCGGATTGAGATGAAATTTGAAACGGTTGAATGAAATTATGAGATGTACATTTTGGAAGGTTTAGATTAAGTATATTATGTTGGGAAAATTCCTGCATTAGAAAAGGTGTATACAGTTGACTTTTACACCTCAAAAGTACCATGCATTTAAAGCAAAAGGTGCATGAATTGAATGCAATTTTTAATTGTCCAAATAGATGTCAAATGCAGGTGAAATGAAGGTTATTTTATGATTAAATGTGTAGAAATTCGTGATTATGCTGCTGGAATTGAGGAGCTAAGGAGAGAGCTCAAACTAGCATAGCATGGCGACATGCATATGGACGTTCATGGGCGGTCGTAGTTGTGTATTTTTAATTTTTAATTTTATAAATAATGCACATAAATAGCTAAAATGTTGGGATACATAAATGAGCATTTAATTATGTGAAAAAAATCCAAGAAAAATCGTGAATTGCAGCTGCCATGAAAGGTGAAAAAGTTGACAGCATGTTGAGGCAAATGACGTGCACTGTTTTGATGTTGCTATAATGATTTTTGTTAATTTTTTTATACAAAATTAAAGGCTAAATAAAATGCTAATTATGTGTATAATTTACCCTCAAATTGAGATTATTAAAAAATAAAAAAATATGAAAATGGGTAGCAGCTATGGACGTGCCAAGTGGACAGCTTGTATGGTCAAGATCTTGAGCAGATTTTTGGTTTAAAAAATGATAAAAATATTTTATATGGCTGTAATTCAACCAGCACATTAAGGGGGATAAGCACACATTAAATTACTGTGGAAAATTCAGCTCCAAAGTGGGGCCTACAGCTGGAAAATTCAGCTTTATAAGGGGATGCTCGGTCACATGAAAAGATGTGTTGTGATTTTTTTTCAAGTGCTAAAACTTCATCTCCCCCAAGAACAGCAGCACGTCCAACCCTAGCCCAACCAAGAAGGAAGAAAAAAAGAAGGAAAAGAAAGGGGGAAAAGAGGAATTATCAATTAATCACGTAAGTATATGTTAATTTTAATTTTTCTACTTCAAATCTGGAAGTTATATGATGTTATAAACCAAAACATGAATGAAGTAATAAATGAAGGATTTTCATCATTAAAATTTGTTTACAAGCTTATTATATGATGATTAAGGGACGACCAAAATTTCAGATTGAAATGTTAAGCAGATTTCAAATTAAAAATCTGAGAAGATCAACCTGAACAAGGTAGAACGGGTGACAGGATCAACTGTAGTAAATGATTTTTAATAATTTTTGTAGAAATATTTTTTATATGAAATGTTTATATGATGTATAAGCCATCATGAGGATAACTCGACCAAAATCAAATTAGTATGAGTTATAATTCACATGATTAGGGCTAACCCTAAACTCACAACACTGTCCAACACTGTGAAAATGTCAAAATAAATATATAATGTTAATATTTCCTGATGAAATATTTATGAAAGTTAATTCATATATTTATTGATGTATGATAGAAATTTCAGAATTAAATACCTTGATTTGATTATAAATCAAGATTTAGAGATTTCAGTACGCTTGATTTCAGCATATGTGGATAGTTTGAGAAAAAAATCAAAAAGAAATATGAAACATATGTAGAAATTATTTAAATTGATATATATGTTAGGCAGGAGTGTAATAAAGAATTAAAGACAGCAAAGGTGATTGATAATTGATATTATTATATATATATATATAACTAATGGTTAAATAAGAAGATGGAACTTAGTGAAAATAAGAAGACAAGGGCTGTTTTGGAAACCTATGATTAGTTAATTTAAATCCCATAAAAATATCCTAAATAAAGTGATAATGAAGGGTAATAACATGCTGAATTAGTGACCAAGTTGCTGACTTGAAAATTTTTATGAAATGCCTCTTATATGTGTTGCCAAATCGGCATATGTGAAAGGATAAACATGCATAAGTAGTAAATGACTTATGTAATGTGATTTTGTGCAAAAATATATGAAAATATGATAGAATTCATGATTATATATCTGTTTAGAGTGCGTAATGATTAATTTCAAAATTTGGAATTAATTTATGAAGTTTAAGGCGATGATGTGTGCTTAAAAGGAGCACCGATGTGTAAATTTTGAAAAATAAGTGAAAAATAGTAAATGAAGGTTAATGAACCTTTAAATGATAATTATTGGATGATTATAATGTAATTGAATGGTTACCCTACTTATAGGATTATATATGTTATGTCTTAATTGATGAAATATGCAAATATGTGCTATCTATGTGTCTAATGACTTGAGAAGTCGAATGATATATGTTAATGAAAATGGGTTAAAAAATTAAGTTAGATGCAAGCAAAAGGAATATAAGAAATGTTATATTATTGTCATGTAGGCAAGGGCAAAGAAAATGCGGATTCAGAAAGCTAACGAGATCAAATTAAAAACTCGCCGCGTGATCGGGACAACAATCCTGATTACATTTACCAATCAAAACGATCTTGGAGTAAGGCTTGTGGAGGCCTCAGGTCGAGGGCGCCACAGAGTATGGTATCAGAGCCGACTCTCGACCTTCGACCGGTGGTGTCCAGCGGGGACGCTGGAGCCCCAGGGGGTGGATGTGGAATCTCATATCGGTTAGGACGAGGAGGGAACCTGAGTTATAAGTGGAGGCACTGGTTGTCCTGTCGAGGGCCCTTTTGGGGAAGGACGGGCACGTGAACCCAGAAAGACAAAACCGTGCGGGCGAGGTCCAACGCCGACAATACCGAGACAGTGAGGCCAGTGCGTGACACTTTTGCACCGTAGAAGGATAATAGTATATTTTGCATCTCTGTGAAACCTTAAGTCGCGTTTCCTAGAAGGTCATATTGGCTTGTAACGCCGTATTGAGCTCTGTGGAGTAATATCGTTGACAGTGATCAGAGATGAAAAAAATATTTAGATCCAATCATGAATGCATCATTTAGAAACTTTAGCTCTAAATCAAGCAGTAGCCGAGGTAATGTATTAAATACAGAAGAAATCAATATAAATAATTTAGAAAAAGATTTAAATGATTGGAAAATACTTGAGATCTCTGATAGTCAAATTTAAAAAATGATTCCAGCTCTCAACAAATTACACAATAAAAACAGTTGAGTAAACGATTTTTTTATTTAATCAACGCGAAAGTATTCCCCTTCTAAATAGAAGATTAATTGAGCAACATCGACAAAAATATAATTTCATACATTTAGGACTAATACAAGTAGCTGTCAAGCCACTGTTGAGAGAAGGGTTAGATATTTTAATTTTATTATGCTTAAGAAATTGTAGATTTAATAAATTTCAAGACTCACTTTTAGGAATGGTAGAAACAAGCTTATACAGTGGACCTATCTATTTTGACTGCTTCCCAAATTTTACTATTTCCTTGCAAGATCAGAATATTTTAGACACTCTAACTCTAAATCTAAAAGTTCATAACTGTAAAATAAAACAAGGATCTTTACCTATAACATTAGTTTATAGAATTCATTATAAAGCAATGACTACAACCTTTAATACTAAAGCTATTAAACAATCCTTGAAAGGAGAAACAATATTGATACAAATTGATATAAGAAAAGCAAATGTAATGGTACCCAAAACCATAAAATGAGACCAAATTACTCTTCCATCTCATTGGGAACTCCAAACTGAGGTTCCATCATTTCAAATAAAAAACTCTGAAATTAGAGAAATAAGTGAGGATGAAGAAGGAAATGTAACAATAGATATGAATTCTTTCAGAAAGCCATTTTCTTTTAACCCTAAAAGATCTGTAGATGAGACTTCAGAAAGATCTTTTAAAACAACTCAATCAAGAGTCTCATTTTCCTCAATACGTATGCACAACAGATCAAACATAAAAATGAAAAGAATAAATATTAGTCCTCTAATTCCCCAACCAATCTACTCTGTGGAATCAAATGAAGAAAGTATAAGCCCAAGAATGTCACCTTACCGAAACAGATATGAGAGACTTTGACCCATCAATAAACTTTATTGAAAAGAAATTTAAATTAGACAAAGAAAAACTAATTGAAAACTTTTATAACAAGTTTAATAGGGAAAAAAGAAAATGATTTTACAAAAATTATGATAAGAAAAAAAGAAAACCCATTTAAAAAATGTATAAAGTTAATATATTTTTCTTTGAATGATTTGAAACTTTCTATTCTTTTAAAAAACAAGAAGACCACTCAGGAACTATTGAACCAATATGTAAAGACTCCATAGGAAAACAAGTAAAAACTCCAAATAATCCTTCAGAAATTAAAATCATAATAGAATTCAAAAATAAATAAATAAATAACATACTCCCCATATAAGATTAGAGTAGACATTGATACACCTCTCAATGGAAATGATATTAAAAAGTTACGTGAACAAAATAACTATAAAAATCAATCTCTGATTACCATGGGAAAGTAGTTAGATAAATTCAAACCACGATAGAGAACGAGATAATACCACATAGCACTCCTAAACCAAAGAAGGAACAAATGGAGAAGCCACTTTTTATCCCACATTAAATTCCTAAAGCACAATTAAAAGAAATAAGAGAAAATAGTGAATTTATTGATAGAATAAATGAAAAATTAAAAACTCTTGAAACACCTGAAAGTTCAAAAATAGGAAGAATAAATACTAAAGAAGGAGAAGGATCAAACAGAACCCTCAATGCTCTAACCAAATCCACAATCTTATACATGTCTGAAATTGATACTAAGGACTCTTCAGAAGAATCAGGTAAGGAAACAAACAAACTTGGTTTAGAACTAAATAAAATAGACTCATGGAAAATGCCTTCAAAACTTTACTACCCTAAACATACGCCACCTGATTTATTATTTAAAGAAAGAAACCAGTTTACTCAAGCTCAATGCAACGTAAATACTATTTATGAATGAAACGTAGAAGGAAAAAGCGAAACTCAAATAGTTAATATACTTCAACAAATGACCATGATTGCAATAGTCTATAAAATAAAAACGAGCCTAACAGACTATAACATAGCCCAACTTCTAGCAGCAGGTTTCATTGGATCTCTAAAAGGATGGTGAGATAACTGTTTGACCCAAATACAAAAGGAAATGATCCTCTATTCTTATAAAAAAAGACGATAGAGGGCGAACCCATTCAAAATGCCGTAGTTGCTTTAATTTTAGCCATAGAAAGCTTTTACATAGGGCCAAATAATAAGCTCAAGGAAAGAGAATAAAAAATTCTACCAACTCTAAGATGTAAAAAGATGAGTGATTTCAGATTTTATAAAGGTCAATTTTTGGCAAAAGTAATGCTTAGAATAGATTGTAATCAACTATTCTGCAAAGAAAAATTCATTACTGTACTCCCATCCTATGTTGCCGAAAAAATTAGAGAGAAAGTTAGAGATAAAAATAATGGGACTATTTCTTATAAAAAACTAACTTATGGAGACATAATATCAGTAGCAAATGATGTAGGAATAGCAGACTGTAATAAGCTTAGACAAAAGGCAAATGAAAAATGGGAGAGAATTAAAACAAAACAACAATTAGGAGATTTTTATGAACAATTCAGAAGGGAAAAATGGAAAGAAACTGTAATGGAAATTGTTCAAGAAAATATAAGAAAAATAGACTATTCAAAAAATATAAAAAACCATACAGAGGAAGTGAAGAAGGAACTTCTAAACCAAGGTACAAAAAAAGGAATGACAAAACACATAAGACAAAACCCTTTAAATCCCATAAAAAGAAAATATTTTCAAAGGATTCGCCAACTTGCTGGAAATGTGGAAAGGTAGGACACTTTGCTAATAAATGTATGCTAAAAAGAAAAATTAATGAACTAGAAATAGACCAACTGAATTTAACAGGATCCCTGAATGAACAATTAGAAAAACTTATGTTAAATTTTGACAACTCAGGAAATGAAGAAATTATTGAATCTGAAAGTGAGATTGATGAACTAGAATCTGACACTGATAATTCATATGAATTAAATATGATAACATAAGATCAGGAAGAATTATTAGACTTTGCGGATCAAATAACTGATCTAGAACAACAAAGAAAATATTTATTAAAAATAAAAAAAAATGATCTAAAAAAACCTTATGAAACTCCTTTCAGCAAAATTTTAGAAAAAACCCAAACTTATGATCTAACAAAGATCTTAGAACCTCTCAACCAACTAACTTTGACTAGTAACATAACAATCTCTGACTTACAGGCAGAAATCAAACAAATAAAAATGGATTTAAAAACCTTAAAAGAATCAAATACAATAGAAATAGAAACTTTAAAAGAAATAATAGAAAAATTAGAATAAAAAAATGATGAAAGTGGTTCTGATTCAAAAAAAAAAGAAAGAAAAACCTTTCATCCAAATAATGTCAAAAGTCTCTTATCAGAAATGGTACACAGATCACGCTACTAATAAATAAAGAACTTATTCTTGAAGCCGTAGCCCTAATAGATTCAGGAGCAGACTTAAATTGTATACCAGAAGGACTAACATCAACAAAATATTTTGAGAAAACTAAAGAAAGCCTAAAAGGCGCAGGTGGAACAAAGTTAAAAGTAAATTTTAAACTCACAAATGTAAAAATAAAATATCAAGATGTGACCTTCAAGGCAACCTTCCTATTAGTAAAATATTTTCAAAGACAAATAATACTAGGAACCCCATTCTTAGAAGTAATCAAGCATTTCACAATAACAGATCAAATAATAACAACAAATATTTTAGAAAAAGAGATAGTCTTTGATTTTATCAAAAAGCCACAACGAAAGGACATAAATCTATTAAAGAATAAATCGTTAACTATAAATCTGACAACCCAAAAACAAAAATACTTAAATTTTCTAAAAGAAGAATTAAGATTCAAAAGAACAGATGAACAATTAAAAAACTAAAGATACAAAGAAGAATAAAAGATTTTGAAGAAAAACTAAAATTGAAGTATGTGCAGACCTCCCAAATGCATTCTGGGAGAGAAAATAACATAAGGTAACTCTCCCTTACGAACCAACATTTGATGAAAATAAGATACCGACAACAACTATACTTATTCAAATGAATAAAGAAACTCTAGAATACTGCAAAGAAGAAATAAAAGATTTACTCAATAAAAAATTAATACGATCATCAAAATCTCTCTGGTCTTGTGCGGCTTTCTATGTTCGAAAAAATTCCGAAATAGAAAGGGGAAGTCTAAGACTAGTAATAAACTATAAACCTTTAAATAGAGCCTTAAAATGGATTAGGTATCCTATCCCAAATAAAAAAGATTTCTTGCAAAGGATAATAATCGCGACAATCTTTTTGAAATTTGATATGAAGTCAGGATTTTGGCAAATTCAGATAGAGGAAAAGGATAAATATAAAATAGCTTTTACAGTCCCGTTTGGACAATATGAATGAAATGTAATGTCATTTGGACTTAAAAACGCACAATCAGAATTTCAAAAGATTATGAACGATACACTAAATCCCTATACTGAATTCTCAATAGTATATATAGATGACGTATTAATATTTTCAGAAACAATAGAACAACATTTTAAACACCTAAACATTTTCTTAAAAATAATTCAAAAAAATAGATTAGTAATCTCAAAAATAAAATACTCTTCCAAATAAAAATTAGATTTTTAGGATATAAAATCTACCATAAAATAATAATTCCAATCCAAAGATAATTGAAATTTGGTAATAAATTTCCAGATAAGATAACAGATAAAATTCAACTTCAAAGATTTCTAGGAGCATTAAATGATGTGTCTGATTTCTATCCGAATCTTAGAACTATATGCAAACAATTATATCAAAGGTTGAAGAAAAACCTACCAAATTGGACAGATCAACACAAAGATTGTTAAAGAAGTAAAGAGACAATTAACAAATCTATCTGTCTTAAACCTTGCTGATCCTGCAGCAAAAAAGATTGTAGAAATAGATGCCTCAAATATAGGTTATGGGGGCATCCTCAAACAAGAAAGGGAGAAAAAGGAACAAATAGTTCAATACCATTTAGCAATATAGAGCGAAACACAACAAAAATACTCGACAATAAAAAAGAAAGTCTTAAGCATTGTTTTATGTATAAAAAAATTTCAACATAATTTATTAAATCAAACATTTTTAGTTCGAGTAGATTGCAAAGCAGCCAAATATGTTTTACAAAAAGATGTTCAAAATGAAATTTCTAAATATATATTTGCAAGATGGGAAACACTTATGTCAACTTTTGATTTTGAAATAGAATTTATAAAAGGCTCTTCGAACTCAATCCTTGATTTTCTAACTAGAGAATTTCTTCAGTGATCAAAGTCTTTAACAACTGACGGCAATGACACCGCAAAAGCCACCCAAGAAACCAGAAGTCAAGCCCCAAACTCCTAATTCTTATTCATAATTCTAAGTAACCATTTCTCACCCCTCTATTACAAAAACCACAAATTTGTTAAGCCCATTGTATGCAGAAATGACTGCAAGAACCCATACTAAACCAAGAAGCCAAACTCAAACTTCTACTTCTCAAACAAAAATGACACATTTGGCTTTGCTTGGGCCTGAAACCTCTCAAACACCAGCATCTACCGATTTCAGTTAGTTGGATGAACAAACTGTTTAGCACTTATCCAGAAGTCCCCTGAACTCAAGGCCATAGAACCATTCAAATCCGTATGACTCAAAATTCCGTCAAAAAAATCCTACCTCAAACTCTACAGTCAAAATTAGTCAAAGATATTGAACTTCACCCAACTCCGCTCCAAACGAAAATCCCAAACAAATCCAAATATGTCACAAAACCAAATGCATCAATACCCATTTGTTATATTGAACATGATTTCCAAGCATTCAAAGACCCCACTCAGTTGGCCAAAACTCTTTTCCCTCCAACTCATCACGATAAAACCACAAATTACTACAAAATCCAAACGTTCCATGAACTCATTTTTGTTGATACCCAATCCATACAAGCCAAACATTATCCTGACAAAGATGATTCAACAGAAATTACCCATTTAAGCATTCAAATTCTGAAAGTTTTAATGCCATTAGATTTTGAATCAATGAAAAAATCAAGAAAACTCTCAATTACTTTTAATTTTCAAACATACACATATTGGAGCTATCAATTAGCCTGGTATAAAGCCTTTTGGTACAAAAATAAATCAGGAAATCATTCATAGGTGTTTTATTTCAAATGAAACACAAATTATATTTTCCCTTACTGGTTTGCTCAATGGTGGGACCATTTTGGATTAACTCCTGAAATATTTTCACATTTAGTAAATCAAAGTTTCCAAACTTTTTGCAAACATGCTCATCTTTCAAACTATGAAAACCGTTTTCCTCAAACCTTAAATTTTTGTTCAAAATTTTCTCTAGCTTGGACTTGCCAATAGAAGTATGCTTTTCTTGAAAATCCAAAACCCCGCCCATCTTCCCTTGGAAGAATTTTGAAGGTAAAATGGTGGGACCCGTTTACATACACTTATGTTGAGTTTCAACAAGTCCTCGAATGGATAAACAGACAGCAACTCCAGGCACTAGAAACTCCATCCAAACAAGAATTGCAGTTCTTGTCTCAAAAGTCTGTAGTCCAATCCAAACTTGCAACTGCATCAACCTAAAAAGACTTCGTCAAATTACTTCAAGAAATGCAGACACAACTCAGCCCTCAGCTGTCTGTACAGCCAACCACCAAAGTTGAAGAAGACCAACAATCTGCCACTGGATCAAATGAAGCCGACCAGGCTGACCAGAATGAAGATGTATTAAGTCCTAATATCAACTACATTTCTATACTTAAAAAAAACCTCACAAACCGTCGCCTGCAACCCTCATTCAAACGTTCTCTCCCGCCATTTTGCCTCCGCTTGCATGACAGTATCATGACGTCACCAGCTCTGCCTACGCAAATGGACAAAACATCTTTCAAACGTCAAGTACCTGTCAGGAATCTCTGACATCCAACAGTGCTCGTCAGGAATCTCTGACATTCAACAGTGCTCGTTAGGAATCTCTGACATCCAACAGTGCTCGTCAGGAATCTCTGGCATCCAACAGTGCTTGACAAGAATCTCTGACAAGAATCCAGCAGCTCGTCAGGAATCTCTGGCATGTCTTCAGCAAAACTGGCACAACTGCCAGTAGTGGCGGTCATTCCAAGCCATCAATGGTCACTCAGAAGCATCTCTCAACGGCTATAAACAAGGACCTAGAGAAGAATGGGCATCGGAAAACATTTCCAAAGTCCTCTCTTTGGAGCAATTGCTAAAGCTCTTCCTGCGCGCTCTCTCTCTCTCTCAATCTGTAACCACTCCTACTCTCTAAATAATTCTCAAAACTTCTATTGTAAGACGATTTCAAAACTTTCCTGAAGAAACAAGTTGTTGACTCAGAGCTTGATTTGATATCTAAACTTGTAATTTATTTTCAAAGATAGATTTTAAACTTGTATTGTAAATTTTGTTATTTCAATCGAATTGTTATTTGCCTGCATCTTTACTACCTTGCATGCATGTCATTATAATCACATGGCTTTAAACTTACAAATCTTATTTCAAAACCTTGATGATAAAATATCAATGACGAATTAGCTTTATAGGGAGTTCTCCCAGGATGTCTTCCCCTAATTCAAGCACAAATTTAAAGACTAACTTATTACAAAATTCCTAGAAATATTAAAAGAAAGAAAGGATCGACACCCTTACTGGTTTAGACACTTTATGGTCTCTAGCCTAGAAGAAGATAAACAGGAACTGGAACAAACATAATCTATATTAGCTGCCTAATCATATGTCTATTAATAATGACAAAACAAATTCATCAAATAAGTAGAGAACTGAAAGCATTAAGGGAACAAACAATCAAAATTGAAAATCGACTAAAAAAGTTACTGCCTCATCAAATCTATAGTAGTCTCTATATACAACTAAAAGAAAATTTTAATAGAGTTTCGTTTGTAATAAAATAACGACAAGAAATCCTAGAATATCTATTAGGATAAAATCTTTGTATATTTTGCATTACTTGGGATATATATATGTGTGTGTGTGTATATGTATGAGAACCTTTCCTGTGTCGTGAGGCTGCACCACAATTACCAGTGCATTTAGCCCAAAATGCACCCCACATGTACTTAAATATATTGATACTTTATACAATCATTTATCTATATATAAATTTTACATGTTAAAAAAAACTTTAAAGTTATTATTTATATTAAGCTATTTTATTATGTTGAATTTGTACCATTTTCAGTTGGAGTCCATACACATATCTAATTGGGATAAAAATTGGTATGATAGTAAAATACATAAATCTAAATACAATGGGTGGTATAGATTATAATTTTATGATTATGTGGGACCCATTTTGAGATAACTGCACTGTAATTATGGTGCAGTAAAGCCGCACTTGAATATCTCTCTCTCTGTATATATACACACACACATATACGAGAATCTTCGTTGTGTAGCGAAACTGCACCATAATTAACAGTATATTTGGCCGAAAATAGGCCTCACATGTACTTAAATGTATTAATATTTTATACAGTCATTTATCTATATATAAAGTTTATAGCAAATGATTTGAATGTTGAAAAATAACTTTAAAGTTATTATTTACATTAAACTAGTTTATTACGGTGAATTTGTATCATTTTTAGATGAAGTCCATACATATATCTAATTGGGATGAAAATTAGTATGATAATAGAATACATAGCTTTAAATACAATGGGTGATATAGATTATAATTTTATGATCATATGAGGCCCATTTTGAGATATCTGCACCGTAATTGTGGTGCAATGAAGTTACACCTGAATATTTCTCCATCTCTCTCTCTATATATATATACATATATACACACAATATGAGAACTTATTCTATGCAGACTATGGTGCAGTCCGCTGTAAAATGGGCCCCGCACATATTAGAATGTAACGAAATTTTATATAACCATTTATCCATATAAAAAATCATACTTAAGATGGTTTATATGTTGAAAATACCACTTTAAACTTGATATTTACGTTAAACTTTTTTATTACAGTCATTTTGTACCATTTTAAGATGAAACACATACACATTGGATTTAGGTGAAAATTGGTATGTTAATAAAATAATTCAAAATACAATGGGTGGAGTAGATTTCTCATTCATGATCAATGAGCTCAATAGTGTACGGATTGCACCGTAATTATGGTGCAGTCCAAATGCACTTGATTATTTTTTGTATATATATATATATAGAGTTGTTCCGGTGTAGCGCAACTGCATAAGAACATCTGTGCGGTTGCCCGAAAAATGGGCCACACATATATTAAAATGTAATAAAATTTTACACAATTATTTATCCACATATAAATTATACTCTAGATAGTTTAGATGTTGAAAACACTACCTTAAAGTTGTTATTTATATCAAACTATTTTATTACGTTGAATTTGTACTATTTTCAAATGAGGTTCATACATATATCAGATTGACATAAAAATTGATATGGTAATAGAATATATTATTCTAAATATAATGGGTGGAGTAGATTTTGATTTTATCATCATGTGGAGCTTATTTTAATGCCATTGCACTTGATAATTTCTCATATATATATATATATATATATGTTCCGGTGTAGTGTAGTTTCTCAAAAACTGGGCCCCACACATATTAAAATGCAATGAAACTTTATACAATCATTTATTTATATATAAGTTATACTTTAGACGGTTTAAATGTTGAAAAAACCACTTTAAAGTTGTTATTAATATCAAATTATTTTATTACGTTGAATTTGTACCATTTTCAGATGGGGTTCATACACATTTGATTGGGATGAAAATTGATATGGTAATAGAATACATTATTTTACATAAAATGTGTGGAATAAAATTTTATTTAATCATCATGTGGAGCCCATTTCAGCGTCATTGCTCATGAATATATATCTCTCTATATATGTGTCAGCCCTTAGATGGGTTTCCCTCAGACAAGTCTTTGGATGCACCTGATTCAGATTTTAATATGCAACAACTTGAGATTCATATCCATCATTAATATCTTTTTTTTTTGGTTTTTTTTTTTTGCTATTTGCTACTACCATTTCGATTGATTTCTTGACAATTTATTGTTATATATATTGTACATAAGTGATTCTATTCTTTCTTCAATTCTTTGCTTTGCTATTTCATTCTTATTCGAGCATTTCAAATGATGATTACTTGTCTTTGAAATCACTTGATACAAATTTTAATATCTTGCAACTTGTAATTCATATCCATCATTAATATCTTTTCGGTTATGTCATATGACCATTCGGTTTTTCATTTTATGAGTAATTTAGTCAACACTGGTCACTGATGAATTGTTAATGTGAAACAGCTTAAGCTTTCAAAGAAGGCAGAGTGGGAACGCGTGAACGATCACTTTCTGACCTTGGATTGTTGAGCTACAGTACTGGACGAGAGTTCTTCTGGACATTCTGAAGAAACACAAAAGCAACATCTCCATCAAGGTTTGCATTGTTGAAACTTGACAAAAGCTTTCTAATGAAAAAATGCCTCTTTTTCTTTTTAATTTCTGACGAAAAAGAAAAAGAACTCAATTAGCATTATATATGCAAAAATCAACAAGAAGGGGAGCAGGAAGAAGAGCATTTTTTATTTGTGAGATATCTCCATCAAGGTTTGTGTAACGCCCCAGGCCTAACAGTAAGGTATTGTCCGCTTTGGGCCTCGGCCTGCATGGTTTTGCCGCTCTGGGTTCATGCGCGTCCCGTTCTTCCCCAAAAGTGCCTCACTGAGTACCTGACGGCCTCCACTTATAACTCAGGATCCCCCCCTCATCCTAACCGATGTGAGATATCACATTCACCCTCCATTGGGGCTCCAACATCCCTGCTGGACACCATCGGCCGGAGGTTGGGAGTCGGCTCTGATACCATTTGTAACGCCCCAGGCCTAACAGTAAAGTATTGTCCGCTTTGGGCCTCGGCCCACACAGTTTTGCCCCTCTGGGTTCACGCGCATCCCGTCCTTCCCCAAAAGGCGCCTCACTGAGTACCCGACAGCCTTCACTTATAACCCAGGCCCCCCTCATCCTAACCGATGTGGGATATCACATTTATTTAACTCATTCCTGAGTAGTTTAAATTTCAGGAGAGGCAGGATCGTCTGGTCAATAGTGCGGGTTAATGGGCTAAGATGGTGCAGCAGAGATATTTTATTTTTATTTATTTATTTTTATTTATTGTTGGCTTGTAATAAATTAATGGGAATTATTCCTATTAACTCAGTGAATATTTGTGATAAATTCCGGATGTTGGTGAATGGAGTATTAATTATTAAATTCATTGAAGCATAACTGATCCGGGTTTGTCACCCAATGAGGGTGGTCAACAACCCTAAGATGGGGTCGTGACAGTTTGCATGGAAGAAACTTGACAAAAGCTTACTAAATGAATGAAATGTCTTTTTTTTTATCCCCTCATAAAAAATCCTACCAAAAAGAAAAAGAACTCCATCAGCCTTAGATACACAGGGTATAATGTATCTCCAATCCTACCATCTAAATTAGCTACTATTGACATTGACTGGATGCATGTATCTCCTGATGCCATGCAGAGTATGCGGTGGGACGAGAATCAATCATTTGAAGTTAAAAATGTTAATTTTTCAAAAATTATATTCAGACTTATTAGATGTTGAATTGAGGGCTAATAAATGATTCTCTAGTTTTATTATTTTACCCCTGAGTTGGTAGCAGGGACTGACCTAACAAGAACACATTGCTAATTGCTCTGACTTTGCCATTGAAGTGGACTTCTGTATTTCACTATTTCTAGTGCAGGAACTCAGCAACATAGCGGCATAAAAGCTAATGATATCTTAAGCACCCTACAGAGCTTGGATTTAATGCAATACAGGAAAGGGCAGCACGTGATCTATGCGGATCCTAAAGTTCTAGATCGCCATCTAAAAACAGCAGGCTGAGGTGGTCTTGACATTGACGTCCGCAAGTTGATCTGGACTCCTTACAAGGAGCAAGGTTGAGGGGAAAAAAGGGTCTTTGCTGCTGGCTTTTTCATCCATTGGCAACACTGTAACATGTAAAATATAAGAAGATTTCTGGAAGACAGTTTAGATCATGTTTCATATTGTATTTTCTTTTTTCTAGTTGAGCCGATGTCGCACACCCAATTTGTAATGTTAAGCAATCTCGTTTCGAGGATTGCACGACACAAAGTTCACTGCTGGTATAAAAATCAAATATGTAATTGGATGCTCATATTAATTTACAAAAGAAAATTCCACTTGCCTTAGAGATGGGAAGGGCAACTTTGATCACAATCACTCAAAATTTTCCCAGTCGTTTAAGACTTCTAAAGGAAAATATTTTAAAAAATTCTCGTGAACACTAAATTTATGTTTGTTTCCAAGTAAAGTTTTTTAATATAAAACTTTTGCAGGAGAGGCTAAATGCACTTGGATGTACTTAGTCTCAGTGCAGTGGGGTGCATTTAATTTTTAAAATTTTTTTTAAATACAATTGTTAATTTAAATGTATTTAACATGTGTATTAAACTTTATCATTCTTGGAGATTTTAAAATATTTTTTTGATTTTTGATTACTAAAATGTCATTGATTTTTAAAAATAAAAAATCTAAAAATATTCAAAAATAGTAAAACTTGGTACACATGTTAAATATATTTAAATTAATAATTTTATAAAAAAATTTCAAAAAAATAAAAAAGATTAAATTGCACCTTGGTGCACCTGGGTGTATTAGGGCCTAAGCTTTTCACTTTTCATAATTATTATATTTTCTAATTGTTTCTTCACAGCTTCATATACAACTACTCTATATTTTAATTATTTTTATTTAAACTACTCATACAACTAATATATCTATTTTAATTTAATTTGTTTATTCATCATTATTAACCTTATCATATCACAAATTTTTTTTTATCAATTTAATAATTTTTACACAAAAAACTTTTCATTTAAAAGTTTTATCATTTTTAAAACACATCCTAAATTGTTGTGGTAAAATTTTAATTATTATTTATTCATAAGTTCAAAGGTAGTTCAGTGTTTGGCTAAACCATATTAAAGACTTAAATCATCAAGGATAGAAGCTAAATAGGTACATTTGGATTTTATAGGGAAAAAACTGACCTATGGATACAAGGTCATCCGAAAACCATGAAGGGTTTCAAGTCCAAAATTTGGAATACATGAAGTATGAAATACAAGGCTAGGTTTTCATTAAAAAAAAATAAAATTACAAGGCTAGTTGGTTTTCCCTTTCTGCAAAATTCTCGTCTCTTAGTGGATAGTGTTTTCCAAGAGAAGTCAGTAGGTACAACCTTTCCTCAAGGAAAGGCTTTTTTAGAGGGATGTAGTGTCACTTTCGATATGGATCAACTGAAGTTGGCACATGTTGAGCGTTAGAAGGAGATCTATAGTCATCTCATTAGATCTACCATAAGTTGATGTATTAGACTCTGATTAGCTGAGCACCAAACAAGACTTACTATGAATAGCTTATGATGACTTAAGTTGACTTCATCTTCAAGGGCTGTCAGAGTCATGATTAATGTTGGGCGGTAATACCCCACTTGAAAACTGTGGCATTAATGAACTTCTTTAGGTGCGAAGTTGATGTTAGGGTGATGACATGATGTCAGTCTGGTCCTGATATTTCTTAAGATGGGTTGAGCTTTCGTATTCCAAGAGTATGTTCCTTGGAAGTTGTTGTGGTTGAGAGCTTCAGTCTCCTAGAGTTCATTGTTTTTGATATTTTTATGGTATCAATGACCTTTTGAGTTGAAGGGTTGGTTTGTTTACTCAACACTTATTATTTGTTTCTTGCAAAGTGAGGTCTTTGTTTGAGATGATGGTCTTTGCAAGCCTTTTCTTAAATAGTTAGCATCTTACTTTCATGAACATGTCGTTCTTATCGCTTCGAGGTTGGCTCAATTGAGAACATGATTAGGTGGTTGAGTATCATTGCTTCGTCATTCTCCACCTATTCCTTCTAAGTGCTTCTAGTGCTTTAGAGCAGTTGAGTCTTCTTACTATATGGCCTACATACGTGGCTTGCTAAATTCTTCGCTTTTCTTGCTTTGACAATAGTCAATATGTATTGGGTGCAAATCTTTCGTTATTAATGCTAGTAGATTTTAAGCACACAAAGTTTTAATGGGGGTTTTTTAAGCAAGTAATGCCTAAATGCACCCAGGTGCACTTAGTTTTAGTGTTCCTAGATGTATTTAAACCTATTTTTTTGAAATTTTTTTATTATGACTGTTAATCTAAGTTTATTTAATATGTATACCAATTTTTACCATTTTTGAAAATTTCAGATATTTTTTAGAATTTTTAAAATCAATGGCATTTTTAATAATTTTAAATCATGAAAATGTCATTGATTTTAAAAATTCAAAAAATCCAAAAAGTGTAAAAATTGATATGCATATTAAATACAATTAGATTAATAGTTGTGTAAAAAAGTTTCAAAAAAATTCAAAAGAATGAGCATTTACACCCAGGTGCACCGAAGCTAAGTACACCCAGGTGCATGAATTTATAATACTTTTTAAGCCCCATGCTTTTCTAAAGGATGTTTCATATTCTGCATAGGGGAGCTCCTATATCAGGGGAATCTTTTTATTTAAAACTTTACTATTTTCTTAGTTCTTCAGCTATGTGTGGCTAGGTAAGTCCTGTATAACGACATGTTATCCTGCTGTTAATGTTGTGAGGAGACTTTGCATCTATAAATGTCTTTTTCGACAAGCTTATCATTGGTGCACGCCTACCTTATTTATTTTTTTTAGTGATCATGAAGTGGACTCGTGAGGATTTTCATCGCCACGCTCTTTTGATTTGAAATTTAGTGACATTCTTCTTAATAGAGTGATGCGGTTTCTCCATTGTCATCCAAGAGGACTAGTTATTCCTTTAAAGGATAGAAAGGTCAGCAATGAGTGATTATTCCTTCTTAGTTGGCAACATTAGGTCACTTTAGGTTTAGTTCAAAGAACAATCATTCATTCAAACCTGCACTTGGAGTCCAACTTTATGAAGCATGGCATGTAGTGGAGCTTGTAGTAGTTTATAAGTCTTTTTGAACATCTTAGGGCTGTGAAGGAACTCATTCGAGGTTCCTAGTTTAATACTTGCTTTGGTGGCGATTCCCTCACTTTGGTCTCGGACATTGCTGTTTTTATTTTGCTTGAGGATGTCCTTCTCAGGAATAACACTTTTGGAGATTTTCTTTCGCCTGACACTTGCCTTTTGGGTGGTTCCCTTCCCTTTTCATTTGTTTGGACTTCAACCATTTTCTTTAGGGTTTTTAGTTTTGTCTAGATTCTTTGTTTGATTTATCATTTATCTTGGCCTTTTCACTACTTGTAATGCAGAAGAGATTAGACTATGCTGTCTTGCATAACTGAATGACTGTATTTAACTTTTTTTTTATAATAAAATTGATATCTTCTTTCTTTGTTCAACAATCGTCATTTGGTGACTTTGTTTGCAAGCCCCTCAGTAGCCTTCGAGTGATCATGAACATCTCGTCACTAGTGGTTTGCTTTCATACCTTGTGAGAGAGAATGGTTAGGTTTGTCTTGCCTTGATTGAGAGGTCAGCATGTTCAAGAGCGTAAGTGTCTTTTTGTCAATGCGATTTTTTCTTTTTTGATGTCACTAAGAGTGATACATGATGTACTTGATTTTACAACTCTTATGGGGGTAGATGAGAGTCTGACTCTGACATTATCTCTTATATTTTGTTTTCTTTCTACCATAATGAAATCTCTTGGTCACTTTTGGGATTTGACATATGTTTTTTTTTATTAGGCTTGGAGATTTCTCACCTAAATTTTGTTTTGGATTCTCCTAGTTCGGTTAGGGTGATTGTTAGTTTGGCATGTGGCTAGGTTTGTCAATCTTATGGAGTCTATGGCCTAGCAACCTTTGATCGCTTTTTTGAATGTGATTGTTCGACCCTAACCCTTGATTGGGTGGATTGGACTCCCTTGATCAAGCTCCTTTTTTAGTGTCTCCAGTGCCTCGCGTTCTAGTTGATCCCTCGAAATTTGATTTTTAAATCACAGAACTTTTCAATTTGCAATTGATTGATTATCCTAGACCTTAGTTATGGAAGAATGGTATAAAAGGATCCACTTAGATGAAAAATTTTGGTGGCATGTTTTCTACTTTCTCTTTCATAAAGTATTATGGAATGTATATGTGAGAACTTTATGAAGTTTAGAGATACTCATCTTTTGAGCATGTTGCTTACCTTCTGTGATTCCCATATCTCTTAGTTGACATGACTGTGTCTGATTGCTGACACCTTCTTCCTAGGCATGTTCTTGAGAATGCTTTAGTACTTTGCACTTGTAAGTGAGTGTAACCAAGGTAGCTTCTATCTAGGTGATTTCAAGTAAGATGTGTTGTGAACTTAATTAGAGAATCAAGAGTTATCCTTTTTTTATGATTAACAATCCAAAGTTGAGAGTTTAAAAGTACTAACATGTTTAGTACAATGATTTTGAGTTAATATTTTCAAAAGAAAAGAATTATATATCAAGTCGTAGTGTCAAGTTGACCAAAGCATCAACTTGAGTCAAGTTAATATCCAAGTCGACTCAGAGATTAACTTCAGGTGCAATTTTGGAGGTAGCGCTGAAATGGGAACGCATGAGCAAGCGACGCCGCAATCGAAGTCAACTCAATTTGCACTTTGGGTCAAGTCACAACCTAAATTAATTTCGGCAGCAACTCGGGAGACTTCAGGTTGCTAAAGAAGAGGTTTCATATCAAGTCAACTCAGTGATGAGACTTGGACTATTTAAGCATGAGAATAAAGAATTTGAAGTTTCAAATATGCAACGAATATTGAAGTCACATACCCAAGCCAACTCCATATGCTACTTAAGTCAAGTTGTAGAACCAAGTTGACTCAAGTAAATAACTTGATGATCAGAAATTCATAAGTCGAAGAATTGAACTCAAATATCAAGAAATGGAGTTTAAACAATGAAAAATTGAAGTCTCAAGCACAATACTTGAATCAAAGGAGACTACATTTCAAAAACCACATAAGAATTAAGAAAACAAATGAAAATTGAGGCTCATGAAGATGTAAAGATTCACAAATTAAGGTATATAAATTATGAAGATTTAGAGTTCCAAGTGTGCAATAAAAAGTCAAGTCGCAACCTAAGTTGACTTCACTTATGACTTGGGTCAAGTCCCAGACCAAGTCGACCTGAAAACGGAGCTGGGAAGAGAACATAGAGAGAAAAATATTCTGGAAGGAAGCAGAAGATCAAAGTTGTACTCTAAGTCGACTCTAGCCTGTAACTTGAATGAAGTCACATCCGAAGTCAACTCCAGATATGACTTGACTCATAATGGTCATAAAAATTCAAACGTTAACACATTTAATGCCCGCTACCTACCCTTCAATATTCAAAATAACTCCACAACTATTTAAGAGATGCGAAAGGAGTTATGAGGGTTAGCTAGAGTATTTGTTGAGATTTCATCTTCTTTCATACAAGCTATTAAGTGTGCATTAAGTTCTCTACAAGGATTAATTCTTACTTTCACTGCAAGGGCTATAAGTTTCAATCTTTCTCAAGCATTCAAGAGCTTACTCAAGTGCTAAATCTGTTCTAGATAATTTGTAAAGTGTAGATTTTATTTTCTTAATTATCTTATTGTGTTACGATACTTGGCTTGGTGTTGAAGATCAAGGTTAAGTTGAGGAAGTAGTATACGGGATGTGTTTAACAATCGTTAAAAAATGTCAAGTTAAAACTTTTCAATATAAAACTTTTCACTTTCCACAACTATCCTATTTTTTAATTATTTTTTATATTTTTCTATACAACTAACCTATTTTTCAATCATTTCTACATAAATACCCACACAAATAACATATTTATTTTAACTTTATCCTTTTTACTCCTCATCATTATCCTTATAATATCACATCGTTTGACAACTTTTACTTTCAAAAATTTTTTACTAAAAGTTTTATCCATTCCCAAGCACACCCACGGTTGGAACAGATCTTGTCGTCTACTTGTGTTATTATTGTAAAGGCCTCATAGAGCTATAATTTAGAAGAGAGCAAGAGCTCTATATATAATTTTGTTAAGGTAATAGAACTCAAGTGTTCTTGGAAGAGTAAAGTAGGGAAGATTGTCCTGAATATTATAATTCTTGGTGTCTTCGGTATGTGATATTTTTATCTCCTTTTTGCTTTCTTTTACTCTATACATTTTTATTCTAGGGGAATAAACTCATAAGGGGTTAAAGTTTTAAAATATCAAAAAATTTTAAAGAATCTAATTCACCCCTCTCCTCTTGTATTTTTTCATAAACTCGGGACCAATAAGATGTCCATGCATGGTTTGTTGAAGTGGCTCCTTTTAGATAATTAGGTCCTAATCTTAGTTAAATTGGTTCTAACCATGATTAAATGTGTCATGAATCACAAGAAGTGCGATGATACAAAATTAATGAAATTATTCATGGGATGCTTCCCTTAAACGACACCAAATAGTAAGTAAAAATTTGGTCCAAGATTTGGCTGGCCCAGATTAGATATTTAAATTATCAAGGACAGAGAATAAATGATTAGGCTTAGATTTTACATGGAAAAGATTGACATATAAGTATAACATCATTAATTGACTCAGATTATATATTTGAATTATCAAATATATAGATTAAATGAGTAGGCTTAGATTTTACACGGAAAAGAGTGACATATAAGTATAACATTATCTAAAAAATTATAAGGCCAGAAAAGAGTGACATGTAGGTATAACATCATCTAAAAAATTACAAGGCCGAGTAGACAAATGCTTCACTATTCAGATTTTGAAATACATAGTGCATGACATACAAAATTGGGTAGTTTTTTCTATGAAACTCCACTCTCTAAGCGAAGAGTTGCCCTCGAAGAGGTGCAGCTGGGTCCAACCTTCCCTTCATTGAAAGAAAGGTACCTTGGGTAGAGTTGGCTGAATTGAACCCCTTTTGCGGGGGATGTGGTGCTACTTTTATGTATGGATCGGTTAGAGATGGCGCATGTTGAGGTGTAAAAATGAAGATGTGTAATCATCTCATTAAATCTTCCACAAGGTTATGTGTCTTTTTTCTAATAGCTAAGCATCGAAGGAGACCTACTACGAATGACTTATGATAACTAAGCTAACTTCACCTCCCAAGGCCGTTAGAGTCATTATTAATGCTAAACTATGATGCTTCACTCGAAAGCTGTGATAATAATAATTTTTCATAGGTGTGAAATAAGTTGACATTCAAGTAATGGAGCTCAGGTTTCATATTCCTAGGCATGTCTCTCGAGAGTGTTTGAATATGGGAGCTTTGGTCTTTTGGAGTTTATTTTTTCTTCTGATATCATCATGGTATTGGTGATTCTTTGAACCAAAAGTTAGCTATTTGCTCAAACCCTATCATTTGTAGGATTTAAATATTGAAGTGTTATTATATTATCAATTATAGCACATATTTGTATCTATTTTAGGGATTATGTTAACATAGATATTTTTAAAATTTTATAAAAAAAGATGTAATCATGGTAATTGATGTAAATTTAGTAAAATTTTATACTTTTTACTTTATCATATCATTATTATAAACTATGATATATAAAATAATGCTTATAATAATGATAGCATAATATGAAAAGTTTTCAGATAATAGTAAAATAATCATTAACATAAATATTTTATTCTCGCCTAAAAATTTTAATGTTTATGCTAAAAATTTTATTTCGAGTGTATTTGAGAATGAATAAAATTTTTGATAAAAAGTTGTAGAAAAAAGAAGTTGTCAAATGATGTGATATGATAGAGATAATGATAAGGAATAAATGAGATAAAGTTGAAATAGATAAGTTAATTGTGTTAGTAATTGTGTAGAAATGATTCAAAAGTAGGGTATTGTATAGAAAAATGTGAAGAAGTGATTAAAAGAAGAGTAGTTGTGGAGAGCGAAAAGTTTTAGATTGAAAAGTTTTAACTTGACAACTTTTATTTATTAACGAACACACCCTTTAAATATATATTTTAATGGTTCCCATGTTATATTTAACATCTTGATAAGTGATAGAAAATTCATTTTATTTATCGTAGTTCACTTCATTGGTTTAGTTAAAAGAACCAATTTCATTGAAATCAAAGATGTGCGTGGGACCCATGGCCATATTTGCTTATAATATATTTATATGTAAATTAAAAATGCTTAGATTTGTTGATATACGCATTAGAATGTAATAATATCTTATAATATTATTTATATATTAATGATATTTTTAGACAATTTAAATGTTGAAAATATAATTTTAAAAATTAATGTTTAAATATCAAACTATTTTATTATGTTGATTTTACTTATTTTTAGATGAAGCTAATGTAAAAGGTTATTAAAAATTAAAGGGTTCCCAAGAAAATATAAACAATGTTAAATTTAATGAATGAAGTAAAATTTTCCTCAATTGTCAAGGGTGTAAAAGTTGATAAGGTTATACAAAAGCAAAATCTATATTTTAATCAAGGTTAAAATAATTTCGATGTCTTCTATTTAAATAATTGATAGTTTTAGAGCCATCAAGTTATAAATAAAGTTAGTCTTAAATCGAAACTGAATGACACAACATAATAGTTTGCTATTTGTTGGTAAGTGGAGATTCCTTCCCATCTTTATACACATTTCATTTTTTTGATTGATTATATAAATTACATCTCATCTCATATTATAATCAAGCTCACTAATTCACGTAGAAAACCATAATTAGCTCTTGCCCTTATTCATTTAGGAGACAACAGTGTCGAACTCACACCGTAGGAATCTATGCCAGTGTCCCTGATCAGCCAAGGTACCACCGGTTGGTTACATTCATCTCATCTCTCATCTTGGATATGAACAAACTTGGTCCCAAGTTCAACCTGACCTAGATAAATGTTGGGTTGGTGTGGGTTTGAGGTCGAGCAACATGAAATGCCAGACAATAAGGCCTGTGATATTTTTCACCTCTTTCTCCCATCACAACCACTGTTGTCATCCCTACTGCTATTTTGTCCATCCATCTCTCTCATCGTTGTAGCGCTACACCTCTCTCTCTCTCTCTCAATCTTGCCACTTTTCCTTGCCTCGTGGATCTCCTTCCCTCTTCCTAACATCGCTGCCTCCCTCTTCTCTTTCCCACACTCTCACTCTTCTTATTTCCCTTCGGCACACTATAGACATTTATTTCCTTCTATTTCAAATTCTAGCTTTTTTCCCTCTTAAGCTCTGAGAAATTCCTTGATTCCTTCCCCTTTTTCTCTCCTCTCCATCACAACATCATCGCCTCTTCCATTCTGCCTCCGCCTACTATCAACTGTTCCGTTCATTTAGCTTCCCTAGCCACTGCTCTTTTTCCTGCTTTCTTCTATTCTTTCCCCAATGATCCTTCAATGCTCCATTTCTTTAGTTTCTCAACCACTACTCCTTTTCCTCCTTCTTCTGTTATTTCTTCAATGATCCTCTATCACTCTATCGGCCACCCTATCCACTGTTTCCTCTCAACCTCAAGTATGCATGATTTTTTAAAACTATTTTTCAAAAAAAAGTTATACGATTTAATTACCTCAAATAAGTATTTTTCCTATAGAAAGTGGAATCCCTATTATCGGTTAGAGTTTGGAGAAATATTATGATGCTTGAGTAGTTGATTTTTGGGAGATATTACTATGATATCAACTATTGAAATTGTAAATCAATATTGTGATATCAACTATTGAAATTGTAAATTAAATATAAAGTTTTGATGATTAACAACCAATTTAAAATGTTCTAAGACTACTAATATCATTTTAGGTATGTGCATGCAAGATAGAAATATAATAATCAAAATGTAGAAACCGAAGTCGCACTCCATATCAACTTCACATGCAACTTGGGTAAAGTCGCAACTCAAGACATCAAATGAAGATTTGGAGACAGAAAATACCGAAAGTAAAATAGACATGCGAAGTTGCACCCAAAATCGAGCTCAAATGCAACCTAGGTGAAGTCAAAAGTTGAAGCCGATCTCGGTTCGTGACTTGGAAGAGACAAAGAAGGAACAAAATCTCTATCAAGAAAATGCAGTTTGAAGTTGCACCCAAACTTGACCTCTTATGCGATGTTGGAGAAGTCAAAATTAACCTCAACAACAACTTAGAAGAAGCAAAGGAAACATAAACTTTCTAAAAAGAAAAACTAGTTTGAAGTCACACCTGAAGTCTAGCTCACACGTGACTTGGTTGAAGTCTTACTCGAAGTCAACCCTCAAGCATAACTTCAAAGATGGAAGAAAAAGGGAAAAGAGCTATAAAGAAGAGACATGTTAAACTCGGACCTTACATCAACCTTAGATGCAACTTGGGTGAAGTACCACTTAAGGTTGATCCCATGTGTGACTTAAAAGATCAAAATTTGAGTTACAACTTCACTGGGAAGAAATTCAAGTCTAAGTTGATACTCAAGTTGACTTTACATGCAACTTGAGTGAGGTCGCAAGTCAAGTTAACCTCACATGCGACTTGTAATAGTTATAAATTTTTAAATGTTAGTGCATTAAATACACTCCCCTTACCCTCAAACATTTAAATATGTCTCATTATCATGTTAAGCGGTGTTAATAGAGTTAGCTAGAACATTGACTGTGGTCTCACCTTTCAATTTGCTAGTATTCAAAGCTCCATTAAAGAGATTTTAAGTTAAGTTCTCAACTCATTGTAAAGGCTCCAAAGTTCAACCCATTTTCTCTTTTACTCTTGGAACTTGCTATGCTAAAATGGTCTACACATATTATAAAGTGTAATTTCTTTGTTCATTCTTGTTGTGTATTGATACTTAGCTTGATGTTGAAGACTAAAGCCAATGTGTCTAAGCAAGCATACGTTGGTTGGAGTAGTACTCATTGACTACTTGTGTTTTTTTGTAAAAGGCCACTTAGAGCTAGAATCTAAAAGAGAGTGAGGCTCTATGATATATTTGAAAAGTGATTATGGAATCAAAGATATAAAGAGTATATGCTTAGAAACGTGGAGTAGGGAAATTGCTTAAACTATTGTAAAATTCTATTTGTTTATTTTTGCGTTTATCCTGTCTTTCGTTGTTATCTTATTTCAGCTCTTTACATTTCATTTAAAGGAAATTAATCAAAAAAGGGTTAAGTTTTAATTGGTTTTTTTAAAAAAATCCAATTCACCCTTCTCTTCTCAGGTAAGCCACTTATTCAAGACTAATAATTACAATGTTAATTAAAATTAACATTAACATTGAGTATTTTGTTGAAATCTTTCTGTGAGTAATTGATAAACAATTTCTAGCCAAGTTAAGAAGCTATTTACTGTATTTGAGTGGTGTTTTATATGATTTTCTTTCTGGATTGTAAAATGATTATTGCTGACTTATGTAAACTTGCAATTGATTATTGATATAAACTTGTTGTGAACTTGCTTTTGATTGTTCAGGTTGACAGGTTGATTGATTGCTCTAAAAGTTATTTGCATGTTTGGGCATTTGTTTAAGTGGTTGTTGGCATATTGACTTTTTAACTATAGAAGATTTACAATGAAAATAGATAGTGTACAATTTATAGGTCTTGAGAAGTCCTTTCTATATATCACAAATTTTGATATATTTTGAAGGAAGATTCTTTACGCCAGCACTAGCACTATTTGTTTCCAAATAGTGCTATCAGTGTCTATGTTTTCTTAGGAGAATTTTTCCACACTCTAGTCAAACTGTTCTTACTTCGATGTATGATTTATAGTCAGATTGTAAAATGATTGTTGCTGACTTATTGTTGATTTCTATTGAGAATTTAACAAGTGAAACAAATTGTTTACAAAACAAATGAAGTTCGATTGTGAAATTTTTACATGTTAAAAGGGTTGCTTGGAACTTGAAATTGTGTTTGGTTGAGAAATTTTCTCAATTCAAACTAGTTGTATACATGTTTGGTGAGTTGTTTGGATATTAGTTTATGTTTGGCCGTGAAATGTTAAGAAGTGAAACAGGTTGTTTATGTATCAAATAATATTTGATTGTGAAATTTCTATATTTCGAATAGGTTGTGTCAATGTGTTGTTTTACTTGAGCAAGTTTTTTTTTAAAGCTATTCAAATTCAACAGAGTGTGTATTACTTATAGGTGTTTTCGACAAATATTCAACTTCAACAGGTTGTGTATTATTTATAGGTCTTATCGATAAATATTCAACTTCTACAACTTGCGTATTATTTATAGGTCTTGTTAATAGTATTCAACTTCAATAGATTGTGTACTATTTGAAAGTTCAACAAATTTTTCCTTTATGGTACAGGTTTTGGGAGTTTTCTACACTATGACATGAGATTTTCTAGGCTAACATTGTCAATAATATTTGCATTTTGAGATTTTAAGGTATTTATTGTCTTATCTTTCATATTATTTATTGATCTTTGTACAAGTCATTGATACTTATGTTTCAACAGGAAATTCTTTTCACAATCTAGCCTTGGGATAGTATATTGTTTCAACAATTTGTTCAATTTAATAATTTAATTTTCCACCTGAACCTAATTGATTTTTGTAAGGTTATTTTAAAGTTAAATTATAGTTTGAAAAATAAGATTCAAATAGGACTAAAATTTTATAATAGAATTAGAACTAGTTGAGAATTTCCTAAGTCAGCTAAATCCAATCTAAGTCAGCTAAATCCAATCTATTCTCCTAGTCTTATTGGATTTAGCTATTCTCTTAGCCTTATTGAATGTAGATTAGGATAGTCCATGAATTGTCTTAGGACAATAATCATTTTACAAAAGTAACATGCTACATTAGTGAACATGTTAATCATCACGTTGATGGTTAGCGTGATTATTAGGATCTCATGCTAATCAACATTAAAAACTGTTGCCAAATAATAGTTCTTTAACTATCATAACCTGCATCCGTTCTTATCCTTCTGCTCTTGGAACACAGGATCCACATGCCAATCGGGTGCATCGTTTCTCAGCATGCGCCTGTCGGGGTTTTCAGTCCCCTTTGCCAGCTCATCCGCCGTCCAAATTCAACGCCAAAGCCATGAGAAAAATTGACTCCTCCACCCATATGTACGCATGCACGCCTCTTGAAAATTTTCTGAATGATTCTTCTCTCCGCCTCGCTCTCCTCTCCTCTCCTCTCCTCTCCTCTCCTCTCCTCTTTGTTTTAATTTTTATCTATCGTATCTTTAACGAACCAACCTTATAATTAAAGAGATTTTATTCCAGAAGAAAGGCAGAGACACAATAGGAAATAAGGTATGATTAGGTATTCTAGTTTCCTCTTTCTCTCTAATTTCTTTCCTTTGCCTTATCTGATCCGATTCAATTGTTTTGTTTGTTTGTTTGTTTCTTCTTCTCACAGCTAGAAGGAGAGAGATAGGAAGATGTTGGAGGAATTGCTGATATTCACAAGAGGGGGTTTGATCCTATGGACATTCAACGCCATGGGAAATGCTCTTAAGGGCTCTCCGATCGATGCCCTTATCCGTTCCTGCCTCCTTGAGGAGCGTTCTGGAGACACCTCCTACAACTACGACGCTCCTGGCATCGGCGCTTCCTACACCCTCAAATGGACCTTCAACAACAATCTTGGCCTTGTCTTTGTTGCCGTTTACCCGAGGATTCTCCATCTCCTCTACATCGATGATCTCCTTTCTTTTGTTAAGCGCGATTTCTCCCAGATGTACCATCCCAACCGCACCTCCTACCCCAATTTTGATGATGTCTTCCGCCAGCTACAGAAGGAGGCCCAGGCCCGAGCTGAAGTGATGAGGAAGTCCAAAGAGGCTGCTGCCAGGCCTCCTAAGCAGATCACTCTAAAAAAGGCCAGATCTCATGGCAATGGCATCCCTGCTGCTGCAGCAGCAGCCAAGCAGAAAGGCGGCGATGCTGGTGGTGACGACGATTCCGCTAGATTCCATGGATCGGACAACAGCCATAAAAATAATTCTTCTAACACTAGCAGCAATCGTGACACATCATCACATGTGTCTGCTGCTGCTGCTGTAAATAATAAGGATAATCGAATCCCAAAGGAGGTTGGGGCCTTTGATGTAAGCAAACTTCAAAGGCTGCGGTCCAAGACGGGGAAGAAACAAGACACCAAGGCTCTTCCCAAGGCAGAGCCGAAGAAAAAGGCGGTAAAGAAGAACAGAGTATGGGATGATTCCCCTCCAGATTCGAAACTGGATTTCACGGATCCTGTAGATGGGAAAGGGGTCGAAAATGTACTAGTTGCAGAAGCAGATCAAGGCGAAAGCATGATGGACAGAGAGGAAGTCTTTAGTAGCGACAATGAGAGCGATCAAGAGGATCAAGTGGAAAATGCAGCCAAGTCCAACACAGAGAAGAAAGGATGGTTCTCTTCCATGCTGCAAAGGTTATAATGTTTCCTTCCCCTTCCCTTCCCTTCCCCTCCCCATACTTCCATTGGATGCATGCTGCCTTATGGATCTTTTGGAACGTGGCTTTGTTTGTGATGTAGAGAAAATCTGTAATGGTTAGAATCTGTCAGCGGTTGTTTAAATCTCTAATATTATGAAAGATGTCCAAATAGTGTAATAGGAGGTCCTAACATCTCAATTTAGTTATTCGTTTTCATATTCGTGACATGATGGGTTAACACACTGCACAATATGGATGGATCTGTTCTCATGATTTTTTCATTGGTCACAAGTTCATGGACGAATTCATTTGGACTTAACCTAATCCTTGCATCATAATAGTTCTGTTTTATGTAGGTCCCATTCCATCTTCCTGTGTCAATATTCAATAATAAAATTTTAGTGGAACATTACCTTATTTCTAAATGGAAGTAATAAAAAAAAAAAAAAGAAAAAAAGAAAAAAAGAAAGAGCACACGAGAAAATGTCTTTCCATATGTTGGACAGCTGTCCAGATCATTTATATACAAATACAAAATCATTTTGGTGATTCTCTTAAATCAGAGATAAGCCTCCTTGGATGGATGGATGGGTTTGTGTTGATAAAGGATTAAAGGGTACTTATTTTCAACAGTGATCATTACCATTATGTTGCAATGAGTTATCATTTGCCAGCTTGCTGGCTTTCACTTGTCATGCTGACATAGCTCTCAAGATGCATACAAACCACATTCTTGCTTTAGTAGATTTCAAGCTTTGTAGATATGCCTTAATTTCTCAGAGCTTAATTTAACATTGAATCTTTGCTACTCTCCACCATCAGCATTGCGGGTAATGCAATTCTAGAGAAGTCAGACCTGGAGCCAGCTTTGAAAGCTCTCAAAGATAGGCTTATGACAAAGAATGTGGTATGCTGGTCCATCCATTGATAGGAGATCCAGTTTGTTTTTGAATATTTACTTTGCTTGTAGCGTGTAATCATTTTGCGATTATAGGCGGAGGAGATAGCTGAGAAGCTTTGTGAGTCAGTAGCAGCAAGTCTCGAAGGGAAAAGACTGGGGTCCTTTACAAGGGTTTCTTCAACTGTTCAGGTTTGCTTGTTGTATGCCTCTTTGTCACATGCAGTCATCAGAGTTCCTTCTTCACTCCTGGAGGGCTCACTTTTCTTAGCATGATTGTTGCAGTCAGCAATGGAGGAGGCTCTTTTACGTATCCTGACTCCAAGACGTTCTATTGATATATTGAGGGATGTCCATGCTGCTAAGGAACAAGGAAAACCATATGTTGTAGTCTTTATTGGTGTCAATGGAGTCGGGAAGTCGACTAATCTTGCCAAGGTTAGGATTATTATCATGTCTTTCATGCATTTTTCGTACAAAAATGAATAAAAGTATCCCTCCATCAGCTAGCAGGCTAATGTTACTTCTATGTCATTCCACAGGTTGCCTACTGGCTTTTGCAGCATGATGTCAAGGTCATGATGGCTGCGTGTGATACATTTAGATCTGGTGCAGTGGAGCAGTTGCGAACTCATGCTCGTAGGCTTCAGGTATCATCTGTTCAGTATCAGTTTTTTTTTTTTTTTTTTTTTTTTTTTTTTTTTTTTATATTTAAAATTCCAATCCTGGATGTATTCTGCAACATTGGTCTGAGTTGGGATTCAATGCAGTTATCTTTTTCGGCTTTTTTTTTTTTTTTCCTTGTGGGAGAAAAGGGGATTTCCTGCGTGGTTGGCATCAACGAGAATAGCAATTCCTGTGGCATTCTTCTCACTTGTACTTTGTTTTCTTGAAGTTATCTGATTCTTGTTTGAAAATGAAAGTTTAATAATTATGGCTTGTGATGTCATCCAGTGTGGATACGAATGGCACGACAGGATTCATACAGCTGCCATCATTTAGCTAGGAAACAGCTGATGTTGATGATCATGGTTTTCATGATAATTGAAATTAGTATTTTTGTTTTATGTTCCCCATTAATGGTTTAACCCATTAGGAAAATAGCAGGGTTTGAAGAACTCCAATTTTTCAGGAGTGAGTGCTCTCGTGTTCTGTTATTGTGTGATATGTTGTTCAATAGGCTGAGCAGTTCACTCGTAGCTATAGGCTGGCTTTTCTACATGGAACAATGGGGCTCTTTCTTATATTTGTGAAGAACAGAGTTGGTTACGTGCCCAAAGGGCTGTTATAATATTGCAGGGATCATATAAGAAAACTTGCCAAAATTATTGTTATTTATTTTCCTGATCTGGTCAATTATTGCTGTAATTGTATTTCAGATTCCTATATTTGAGAAAGGCTATGAGAAAGATCCAGCAAACGTTGCAAAGGAAGCCATCCAAGAGGCCAGTCGCAATAAATCTGATGTAGTTCTTGTAGATACAGCTGGGCGTATGCAGGTAATATCATCTATATGTTAAACTAGAATTGTTGTCTTTGCCATTTGAAAAAAGAAAAAGAAAAAGAAAAAGAAAAAGAAAAAGAATTGTTGTGTTTGCCTTCCTTTTTTCTTATTTAATAGTAGTTCTTATTGTCTTTTTTGCTCATTTTTCTCATGTTCAATAGCAAGTTTATTGTCCATGAATTTCTTCATTGTATTGTACTGATCTTATTCTAATTGACTGTTGTCTCTCAGGACAATGAACCACTCATGAGAGCCCTTTCAAAGCTTATATATCTGAACAGCCCAGATTTAGTTCTTTTTGTGGGAGAAGCACTGGTTGGAAATGATGCTGTGGATCAATTATCAAAGTTCAATCAGGTTTTTGTTGCAAGCTTCTTCGAAGTCATAATGCTTTTGTTACTTATGGGGTTTCTACTTTCTATGGACATGAATTTTCTTTACATTCAGATGATTTGTTTATCTAATTGTTCCCCTTCCTGAGTTATATTGAACAATTTCCTTGCTTCATCCAGAAATTAGCAGACCTATCCACCACTCCAAGTGCTAGGTTGATTGATGGGATCCTGCTCACAAAGTTTGATACTATTGATGACAAGGTATTGTGTATTAGAACTACCGGACTTTTCTATCTCATCCAATATGATTGTCATTGACTCAAACTTAACTTTCATAGGTTGGAGCTGCACTTTCCATGGTCTACATTTCTGGAGCACCTGTAATGTTCGTGGGCTGCGGGCAATCTTACACAGACCTCAAGAAGTTGAATGTCAAATCCATTGTTAAGACCCTCCTGAAATGAAAATGTTCTGTGTGCTAATAGATTTTCACGTACCCCAATGACCTCATTTTATTCAGACTGGTGGTGAATCAAATGACATAATGATGTAATACTTAAACTCGAGCTTTTGTTCTTATTTACCTGTTCTTTCTTGTATTGTTCTTCCTCCTGCCTACTGCAATGCTGTCCACGTTGCATTGCAGTTTAACATGTCAATTTGTCTCTACTCTGTTGTGTTTCTCAAAATGTTGACGAAAACCTGTTGCAATAAACAAAAGAATATCGAACGAAGTGGATGAACAAACTTGCCTCTGGATGGAGCGCCTGCATCTTTGAGTGTCATGCGCATCTGCTCCAAGCCATAGACCTTCGAGGGATGTTGGATATCAGTCCGAAACTTGGCATCCCTGGCAAATCCAGCGAACCAATGAATCTGGTTATGGACTGAATCTTTTCTGTGCGTAGGAAGCCTCTCTTCTTTTTCTTCATTCGGGAAGCCTTTATCAGAATCTGCAAAATCAGAACCATGTTACATGGGGCTGGTTACAGTTTAGTTCCATTCGCTGCTCTTTTTTGCCATGATGTAACTGGGGAGTTTTAGTCATTTGCCATGGGATTACGCATTGCTTCCTTGGCTGTTAATTGTTTAACTGATGTGTTGTTAGTCGGAGTGTTCGGAAAATATGGAGAATTCAACGACAATGTTCAAAAGAGATTCAGAAAAAAATTTCCATTAACCCTTCTTCCTATTGTTACAGATTCCCAAAAGCAAAATATTTCAAAGATGGGAACTTGTGGGAGAGTTGTGCTGAACAGGGATGCTCATATACTTGGAAGAGCCTCATGCAGGCACTATTCCTAATCAAAATAGGCGCCAAGCGTTGCATTGGAAACGGCCACAAGGTCAAGTTCTTTTAAGACAACTAGGTGTTACTGGCCCACTGCCCAAGGGTATAAGTCTTCAGTCAAGGGTTGAACAATTCATTGATTTGGGAGAAGATCCTGGAACATTGACCTCATAAAGATGTTCAGGCAAGGGTTGAACAATTCATTGATTTGGGAGAAGATCCTGGAACATTGATCTCATAAAGATGGCATGGGGGAGGTTGGATGGATGAAGATAAAGAATATTCTAGTACGAAGAGAGGAGATGAAAGACTTTGGGGAGGAACTATAAGAGGGGAGTTCACAGTCAAATCTGCCTATATGTTGGCAAAGGATATTAGGAGGGGGGAGAATGGGAGGGAGGTTTCAAATATGGACTAGTCTGAAGGAGGCGCTAAGGATAATCTACAAAGTGAAGACTCCAAGAAAGGTTCAGATTTTTGGATGGCAACTTACTACCAACTCGCCGCCAACTAAGGTAAATATAATAAATAGAGGCATTGAAGTATCTGGCACCTGCCTAATGTGCAAACGCCAGGACTCGAAGGACGACACTTTCCATTTGTTTTGAGTGTATGATAGACTAAGGGAGAAGAAGAAATCCTGTAAACATGAAGGAGGTCCTACTTAAATTGACTGAATCAAAGGACATGAATCTCATTATGCTGTTCATAACTTTTTGTTGGAAGCTATGACATGTAAGAAGCAAGTGCGTGGTAGAGGGCATCGAAGGGAACTTAGAGGGCATTATAAAATGGTGCAGCTGCTGCATACACGAATTTACATCCTCAAATGTCATCGGAAATGGTCGACTAGACTTGGAAGAAAGCCCAACTAGACGGTAGAAACCAAGTTTGGGTATTTTCAAGCTCATTGTCGATGTCGGGTGGAATGAATCTGAAATGAGTCTCAGAAACTGACTAGCTTTGGTGCTGCCCTTAGAAATTGGAGCTCAGAATTTGTTGGCGGTTGATGTTGGGCAGTGAGATAAGTTTACAATCCCTTGTGGGGGGAAGCTAAAGCAATTCTGCTTGGTATGCAATGGTTGAAAGAGATTAGATGCAAAAGAGTTATGGTGGAAAGCGATTCTCTGATTCTAATTGAGATTCTCAAGCACAACGGAAAGGTGCTCTCTAGTATGAAATTGCTGAGTGACGAGAAAAAGATTTTTTATTTAGTTTTTGATTCTTAATTCTTTGTACATGTTTTGAGGAGCGACAATGTAGTCGCCCATACCTTAGCAAAGCAAGCTAGCAGCGGAGGAAGGAGCGCATTGACTTTATTGTTCCTTCTTTAGCTGTTGAAAGTTCTTTAGTATAGTTTTTGGGGCTTTTTAAAGAAATGACTCCTTACCAATCAAAAAAATTATTATGTATGGACTAATTTTAAAGGGTTTATATATTTGTAATTATTTATAAAGAAAGTTACATATGCAATATATTTAACTTTTATGGACACATGTTCATGTCAATTTAGGCTGTAAAATGAAGGTTTTACAGTTTAATTAGGTTATGATTACATAAAATAATTTTGTTATAATTATAGTTAAATGCTTGATGTATAAATAAATATAATTATTTTAATAAATTAGGGATAATATTAAGTTTGTATTAGGTTGAGTTTTAGTATCAAGTTGATGCAAACTCAATATCGGCTTCGGATTCTCCCGAGTGGAGTTGAAACCGGGCCTTACTTGAAAAAGTTCCAAATTTAATTTTGAAACTTGACCTGGTACTAAGTTGCAACCCTATTTGTAACTTCTCTAGTACAAGAGAGGCATTTTCATTTTTCAATCTCCAAAGGCAAATAAATTTCCCTTATCCCACAGAAGCCATTGTCAGTCCAACAATCAAGCCTTGGAAAATGACTTTACGATGACATGAATAATACGTTGTTAAAAGTTGCACTCTTCCTCGTTGGCATTCCAAAAGAATGAAAATGTACTTTGTACAAAATGGGGAGGAGTTATCATTGGAGTTATGGAAAACCATCTCCATATTCTTCACTGTTTTGTATGTATTTGGGCATACCAGAATCTATACTTCCTTTGGATGGGATGATATGTCATGCATGGGTTGTTAACTCGAGACAACCATCCCAAATTGCAAGATGTAATCATTAACAGATGATTAATCTAGGAATTAATAAATGACTTATCAATATTCAAGACCCCCGAATATCCTCAATTGCAAGCTCTAGACACACATACATAATCTGCGCTGAGGTCAAAAAAGGAAAAGAATAAGAAGAAAGAATTGCTTATTTAAATCGGGGATGTTTTTATAAAACCTCTCTTTTATATAATTCTTTACATTTTGAATATTTTAATAGTTGATGGAAAATCTACTCTATCTATTGTATTTAACATCATTTATAGTATATTAGAAATTTTTTTATTTGTTTAGTATTGCTGTGCATAGACTTCATTTATAAATGTGTAAAATCAATATAACAAAACGATTTGATGTTAATATTAATTTTAAAGTTATATTTTTAACATATAAGTAATATAAAATATCATTTCTAGGTGGATAAATAATTCTATAAAGTATTATTATATTTTAATACATGTGCGAATTGACCTAAACATTTTTTCGATTTACACATGAAAATATCTGTTTTTGAGCAAATGTAGCTTATGCATATATTTGATTTGGAAGAAACTTAGTCTCTTAAATGAATAAGTATTATTAAATACAATTAATAGATTAGGGTTTCTATCAAACATAAAAAAACTCAAAATTTTAGGAGAATATAGGAAACTGCTTTTGTGTTATCCGATTACATAGAAGTGGGCCCGTTGGATCAAAGTTCTCATCAAGTAATGCTACTCAAGCCGAAAGACAGCCACATTGTATCTGAGTAGCATTTAGAAAACGGCAATAATTTTCCCAAGACATCGAAGACTAATTCCCAATGTTAAGAACTTGACATTAGTCTCAAAATTTTTTTTTCTTTTAAATCCGTGATGCCGATCCCAAGAGCTCCGGTTCCAAAGCTTAATACCTTTCCAATATCCCCAATATCATTCTTGCTTACCCCTGCCTTTGTCATCAAGAAAATGAGGTAACCATAACAAAAAGTCCGTAAAAGACGATTTTGGTAAAGACCTGTCACTGAAGGTACAATCATGCTAATTATCAAGAAATGCGAATCTTCAAAAGAGAAAAATACAATAAACGCTCGAAATTCATGAAACAATTTAATTATTTAATACTTTCTGCTTCATCCTTACCTTTGATTTTTTGAATTTTTAAAAAATATTTTTGATAATAAAAATATATATTTAATCTAAACCATTTATTGTGTTTAGAACATCTTGTTTTTATCATGCTACCAAAAAAAAATATTGAACTTGTATCTTGTAAAAAATGGCATAATTTGAGAATGAATACATAACTATCAATAGTCTTTAAAAATGTATAATATAGTTAGCACGCAACTAACGGGGTTTGCAAAAGCTCTTGCCTGGTGTGCTAGGAATTTGGGTATCTAATCCCAATTGTGGAGACCTTGACTTCCATTTTCAAGAGTTATGTATTCCTTGAACAAGAAATTCCAAAAAGTATGTATTTTATTTTTGATATTACTCCAATTAAAATCTCTTTTTTCACCTTCGATGTTACACACATTTTTTTTTTTAACTTCATATTACATATCACTTTCAATGTTACACACATTATAATATCAAGTCCATGAAATCTTAGAAATTTAAGCGGAAGCCAAAGCTTCTCACATGGGAAATCCACAAATCCCACACGCCCACGAAGAACTAAATGCCCGCGGGGGCAAGGCGAGTATCGAACCCCAACCGACGGGTTGCCAGCTCAATGAACTGACTAATCGAGTTGTCACTCGATTAAAAGTATGTACTTGGTTTTCGAATCAAAAAGAAAGAAAAAAAAGTATGTTACTTGGTTTGGCTTAAAGTGTAATATAAAACAATAAAAAGTATAAGATCTACAAGTTTGAATAGTTTGGAATGCATGCTAAATAGTTTGGATTGTAAAAAAATATTTAAAAAATAAAAATCCAAAGGGTAAGCATATCATAAGGCATTGTTGCCTAGTAAACGTAAACGAATCTAAGTATTTTTGATAATTTACATATGGGTATATAATTTTAAATAAATGTGACTCTCACGTGTATTTGATTTGAACGAAACATAAAATTTTCAATTAAATAAATAACGTTAAATTTAATAAGTTAAGTGTATTTTCATCAACCATGATTAAATACTACCGGCCAGTTTTGGAAACTAGTTCTAGAAGATGGATTTTAGGAGTATGTTTGGTTGGAGATAAATTTTTTTAATGAAAAGCTTTCAAAGTAAAAGTTGTCGAGTTGATAGAAAATGATGTGATATGATAAGGTTAATAATGAGATGTAAAAAGAACAAAGTTAAAATAGATAGGTTAGTTATGTGGGTAGTCATGTGGAAATGATCTAAAAGTAGAGTTATTTGTATAGAAAAATATGAAAAAATAATTAAAAAATAAAGAAGTTATGGAAAGTGAAAAATTTTAGATTGAAAAGTTTTGGTTGACTTTTTTTGTGTCCAACCATATAAAATAGGTGTTGGGATATAAAGATACACTTCTTAAATGCAACGCTTGTTAAAACTATCTTTTCCTCGGCTATACAATTTACTTAACCCCAATAGCTTTATTTCTTTTAATTGTTATTTAACCATCAGTTTTATATTCTGCCATGAAAAGGTGAGATATATAACTTTGCATTTACATGCATTGTAAAAATATATTTACATGCATTTGAATATATTAATACTTTATACAATCATTTATCTATATATAAATTATATATTAGATAATTTACATATTGAAAAAATTACTTTAAATTGTCATAAACATCAAACTGTATTGTTATATTGATTTTATACCATTTCAGATGGGGGCCTATAAACGTATCCAATTTGCATAAAAATTGGTATGCTAATAATGAAATAGTTCTAAATTCAATAGATGGAGTAGATGCATATTTTATGATTAGGTGAGGCTTGTTTTAAGTCACGAACGGGATAATTTTTCTGAAAAGTTTTACTAGATAATTTTTCTGAAAAGTTTTTATAATTGAGAAAGCGTTTGTTTACACAAGAATTTTTTAACTAAAACTTTTTAGTCTAAATTTTTTTATTCTACGTAACTATCATATTTTTAAATTATTTTTTATATCTTCATATATAACTACCCTACTTTTCAATCATTTCAATACAATTACCTATATTACGAACTTATTTATTTTAAATTTATTTTGTTTACACATAATCATTATTCGTATCATATAACATTATCTTTTTTCATTTTAAATATTTTTACATTAAAAACATTTCATCCAAAAGTTTCACCACTTCTTAATAATAATGTAAATAGGCCTACTAACCCATCTCAATTTATAATAGGGTTGTATTGGACATTTTAAAAGAAATAGATTATATAACCTAAGTTGAATTGATCTTATTGCAAAAGTGGATTGGTTTGGGTTAAATGATTGTCAACCAACTCTACCTGACCTGATTTCATGTGTTGGTGTAAAATATAATAGTTATTAAAAAGTCATATATTACTATATAATACATAGATATTAACTAAATATTATTACTTCGAAATAAGATTACTTAACAATTATGTTATTATATCAGTCATAGATTTGAAGGTATTCTTATAAAAAATTAATTTTTATTCTTTCATTTAGATTTGTATTTTAAAATAGATCTAATTAAGCAATCTTTCTAGAAGATTCGCCCTATTTATAATGTGAACTGAACCGATTTATATAGGTTTAATATTGTAGGGTTGTTAACATTTTATAAATAGAGTTAGAGTTAAAAAGACTCCAACCCGAGTTAACCCGACCCGATTTACGCCCCCTACTTCCCAAACACGCCAATATGAATAAATGGTTGAAAACATAAGTGTTCACTTTTTTTATGGGAAACATAAGTATTTACTTGAACAAAATAAGTATTTACTTGAACAAAATAGGAATACAAATTAGTGTGGTGGTGGATAAAAGGAGGAGGCTGCTTTAATTTTATCCTCTCATTACCTACATTTTCAAATAGTTGCTACAAGCATACTTTCGAGGTCGTGTGATGAAAATTCCTGGAAAATAAAGGTGGTCCTTCTTCTTCTCGCTCGTCCAAGCTCTCTTAGAATTAAATCTAAACTACTTAAAAGAAACAACTAGGAAACAGTCATGCAGCAAACAAGTCTTCCCCGTACCGTTGATCCACTGGTTATGATATTGTTAGCGGGGTTAATATAATTTTTTTCTGAGTGGATTTAATTCATAAACCAAATTTTATAAATTTTGGATATGTATATTATTTTTTGATTTCAAAAATCAACCGTTTTGAAATAAAAAATACACATACCTAAAAATTATAAAATTCAGCAGGTATATAAATTAAATACGATTGAAAAAAAATTTCATGAAAAACAAAAACATATCTATCAATAAGATATCTATGAACTTTTGTACAAGTTATTTATCTTTATGTTGCTTGCAACTTATAAGGAGAACACACTCTTGTCGATGCTTAAAGCTGAGATTAATAATCACCCGCATGTCATACCATTGGACTTTATCTCAGTTAATATCATGCTAGCTACTTGTTCACTACAACAAAATTATTATACGTGACCACCTTTTTAGTCAAATTTTAATTTAGCTATATCAAATACTACTAATTACTATGTTAATTGCCACCAAGGTCTTATTATTATTTGCAGCCAAATTTTACAGCTACATTAATATTTGCAACCAAATTTTATGCCTAAGTTGCAATTGATATTAAAAATGACTATATTTAATCAAGGAACACCATTAAAAAATCAAGTATTTGTAGCTAAATGATTGATTATTCTTGTAGCAAAAATGTATCTAATATAACCAAATATATGCTATAAGCAATTAAAAAATTAGGTAAAACTTGTTGGGGGTGGTTCTACGAATATTACGGTCGATTAATATCCACCTTTGACCTATCACATTTTCTCAATCAATTTGTGATCAGCAACGAATATTTACTTTAATTGCTTATTTGTTTGGTCGGAAATGAATGACTTACTTTCTCTCTCGCTTTAAAAGAAAAAAATACATTCGTTTAGAATTGTTTTTCTGGATATGATGCACAGTTAAAGGAAATTAAAATTATTATCTAATCAAATTGCCTTAAACACCACAACAAATCTGACTATGGGCAACAAAAATTGTTCCAACCCGCCCAAAGAAAAATAACAAAAAAACCCTAAGCAATCAAAGTACATACATGGACGGCCTGCGTGCCTGACGCCACTAAAAAGTCTTGATTTTTGGCAAAAATTTTTTTATTGCAAAAGGTTAGAACTTGGTTATCAAGGAAAAATTAAATTGCTAATAATTTGTAGCATATTTCATATAGCAAACATCAAGAAAAAAAATCATGATTTTTGTATTTATGTAAGAAACTTTTAATTTAGTTGCCAAAATATTATTATAAGTAAAAAAAAAAAAAAACCTTTCTTACTTACGAAAGTATCATTGCAAGCGAGGAAAATTTTCCTTGTTTATACAAGTATGATTATAAGCTAGAAATTTTTTCCTTGCATCTGTATTTTCCTTTCTAATAAAGTTTTTTTTTGCTAATAAAGGTTACAAAAACTGTATTTTCTTGCCGTGTGAATATATACATATAACTTTCTATTACAGTGCCCCATAAAAAATATTAAATATTTTTATAGAAGTGTGGCCAATATTAAAAAGGGTATGAATGTGAAGAAGTTTGAAAAAAAAAAAAAAAATCTAAAATGTTAACATTTGGATAACTAGGTGGTAAGTAACAGCGCGCATGCGCGAGCTCCAGTGATTGAATCTAGGCGGGGTGACAAAGCAACATTCGGACCCAAAAAGGTTGCCAAAATTTACCTGTGAGAGCCGTATAACAAGCTTAGCACTTCTAAAATAATACAAAATTTTGACGCAACATGGTATTCGTTGGCCCGACAAAGGAATATGCGGGAGTGCAACTGAAAAAGTGGAAAACATACGAGGATTAGAATGAATCTTCTAGAAATTAATTAGCAACATATGTGTTCCAAATAAAGAAACCTTAAAAGGATTTCTAGTTAACAAAAATTGGCCTATTTTTTTCCAAATCCACCCGCGACTAACTTAAGGAAGCGCTTCTTATGTTTTTCTCATGGCAAGCGCCATTTCCACCGTCTAGTTTTAATTTACGGCTGGATGGGGCAATTTCGGCACAAAAACTTTTCGGAAAGTGGGCATGTGCCGAGACTTCCTCACACGCATAGGTCTTGTCCATCTCCTTCATAGGGTTTTGAAATATTATGACAGGATTGCACTTGATATAAAAGGATAACTTGAAAATGGAATATGCTTGTTGAATGTTTGGAATAATCTTGGAATATACTTGTTGAGATGTTCTTAATCTTGTACCAAAATAAAATTTTAATAATCAAAACTTAAAATTTTTGTTGTTTAGCGAGCTAGCCATCAGTCATTTCTTAGAAACTCAACATTCAACGTTGTACCACAACTCGGCTCCACCTTTTAATATCATTCATGTGATAGATAGTTTTTCTGACATTAATATATACCATGATCATTTCCCGCTACTTCTTTTCGGATCCCCTTCATGGATTACTTTTATAAGACTCATCTGGCTCTTCCATCATCGACAGATAACTCGATCATTTTTTTAGGAAGTTCTTAAAAATTATGGCTTTCCGCAACCGTTTATGCTATGTTACTGCAAGTGATAATGTCCTCCCCACTACAACCTGAAACAAGTTATTTATCTTTATACTAAAAATATCTTTTACTTTTAATTTATGTTTAATAAGTAGAAGAGGATGACCTGATAGGACACGCCATTCAGTTAAGTAAATTGGTCAGCTTCAAATCTGTAGAAATTTCTATTTCTAATCTATATTCAAACTACACAAGTTTAGATTTGTATTTAAACGAGGCCATTATATAAGTCATTTGCTATACGTCAAGTATTATATGAAAAATATATTATTACTTTCAGTCCTTTGCTGCTACCGTTATTCCATTTCCTATTTTTCATTAAGTTGTTTCTTTTCTTATTTTTCTTTGTGATATCAGAGCCACAAGGGTTAATAACTTTCTCACACTTGTAATCCAAAATTTTCTCCTTATTATTGTGTTTTTCCAGCCAAAGCTTCTGTCTAATTTTTGCTTTGTGTCTTAGTCAAAGCAACAAAGACCTTTTTATTTTGGTTTAAAATTTTCAATCTCAGCCAAAGCTCCTCTCAATTATCTGCCTATGCAGTTTGTTTCCTATCATGGCCAATCCAACAGCTTCTATAGCGCCGAAATTTCCATTCCTTTTTAGTTTGAATGTTCGTAATTTTGTTGCATTAAAACTCACTAAAAATAATTTTTTGTTATGGGAGGCACAAGTAATTTCTCTCATTAAGAGTCAAGACTTGTTGGGGGTTCATTACTATTATCATTACTGCACTTGCACAACGCATTTCTGATTCAAATGGATAGAAAATAAAAAGTCAGCACCGATGTCGTGCCGTATAAAAAAGGGCATCCAATAAAATATTTCATAAAAGACGAACGGTGCCTAATAAAACAAAATCAAACGGCGCCGAAACCGTGCCGAATACTGCGCCATATAAAACAAATGCGCCGAAGCGCCAGAATCATCGCCCGCCGCACCCGCTCACGCCGAAGCGCCAGAATCGTCGCCCGCCGCACCCGTTCGCCTATATAAGGGGCTAATGTTTCGAAACGAAAATAGAGTGAAGATGAGCAGCAGGTGAGCGACGAAGGAGTGAAGGGTGTGTGTAGATTTGTGGGTGTTTTTTATGTGAGTTGGAGTGATTGTAAGGAAGGGAATATTTGTACGGGTAGTGCTACTATTAAGAGTAGGAGCCTATAAAGTGTCCAAATTATTTTGGGTGTATTATTTGTTGTTGTATTTTTTATATCCAATATTTTATTTTAAGAGCATCCAACTCTCAACAAGTGGTATCAAAGCTAAGGGTCGGGGACCGTGGTTCGTGAAGGCTACGCTAGCAAGACAAAGTACGAAGAGATTCTGCACGTGCGCAGTCTAGGACTGTGGAGCTAAAATCAGCTTACTTGGCAAAGTGCTGGGCATACCAAGTCACGATGGCAGATATTTCTACCTCGGTAAGCACCATTGAGAAGCTAAACTATAATAACTATAATACTTGGTGTTTGCGTATGCAGTTTTATCTGCTCGGTCAAGATCTGTGGGATATAGTTTGCGGCAATAATACTGCGCCACCCATAGATGACGAGGAATCAAAGAAGTGGAAGATAAAAGCTGGCAAAGCCATGTACGTGCTAACAGTAACTATTGAAGACGAGTTACTGCAGAAGATTAAGGATGCTAAAACACCCAAGGATGCATGGGACACCCTCGCAGCACTCTACACAAGGAAAAATGATGCAAAACTCCAGCAGTTGGAAAATGAGTTGTTATCCATTTCGCAGCAGAATATGACGGTAAGTGAATATTTCTCCAAAGTTAAATTTCTTTGTGGAGAAATTTCAAAATTAGACCCAGAAAATTCGATCTCTGAGACTAGGATGAGGAGGATTATCATCCATGGCTCAAAACCAGAATACCACGGGATTATCATTGCTACCCGTGGATGGGCCAAAGAACCAACTCTAACTGAGTTAGAAAATATATTGGCCAACCAAGAAGCTTTAGACAAGCAAATGTCTAAAGTTTCGTTAAAAGATGAGGAGAATGCTCTCTTTAGCAAAAAGAGAGAATTCCAAAACAGAGATCGATTAGCTGCGAGGCCAAATGGAGACAACACAAGAAAGCAAGAGGGCAGCTGGCAAAGGAGGCAGCAAAGACAAAGCTCACAGCAAGGGGGAGCTCGTCAAAATGGTGACAAAAGAGAAACCAAATTCCGACGGCAGAAGGACCAGTGTTACAACTGCGGCAAAAGAGGCCACTTTGCTAGAGATTGCTGGTTCAAGCGAATAGAGGGAAATACTGCGACCTCTATCCATAATGAAGAAGAATGGGATCTTCAAGCATCCCTTGCAATGGAAGAGCTCCAAGAGATGGCGGCACCTTGCATTATCAAGACAGAAGAGGAGACGGCTCTCATATCAGTAAGTGAAAATTTAATAAACTATAATAATGATTGGATTGTCGATTCTGGATGTTCCAATCATATGACAGGAGACTATGAGAAGCTGACTAGCACGTCTGAGTACAAAGGAGGACGAGTGGTCGTAACGGCTAACAACTCGAAGCTGCCCATCACCCATATCGGCAAAACTATGTTTACTCCTCGTTTCAGCTCACAGAAGGTACAATTGGAAAATGTGTTCCATGTACCAGGTATGAAGAAAAATTTATTATCTGTCTCACAACTCACCGCCTCTGGAAATTATGTGGTGTTTGGTCCAAGTGATGTAAGAGTATATCCTAAATTAAAAATAACAAATGAGCCGATCATGAAGGGGCGTCGGCTTGAGTCTGTCTATGTGATATCTGCACAGACAGCATATGTAGACAAGACAAGGAGAAATGAAACTGCAGATTTATGGCACGCGTGGCTGGGACATGTAAGCTATCATAAGCTGAAGCAGATGATGAAAAAGTCTATGCTCAGAGGTCTTCCCCAACTCGAAGTTCAAGAAGATACGGTATGTGTCGGATGTCAGTTCGGAAAGGCACATCAACTACCGTATGAGGAGTCAAAATTTCGGACCAAGGTGCCTCTCGAGATAGTACACTCGGATGTATTTGGACGAGTGAAACAGTCATCCATTAGCGGCTACCAGTACATGATAACCTTCATCGATGACTATTCAAGGTACGTCTGGGTTGATTTTATGAAAGAAAAATCTGAGGCATTCACTAAATTCAAAGAATTTAAGCAAAAAGTGGAAAGTGAAGTAGGCCGAAAAATACGATGCCTGCGCACAGACAATGGGGGAGAGTATATGTCAGCTGAATTTTCAGAGTATCTACAAAAGTGTAAGATACGCCGACAGCTGACTTGCCCAAACACGCCACAACAGAATGGAGTGGCAGAAAGAAAAAATCGACACTTGGCAGAGATATGCAGAAGTATGCTGCATGCCAAGAATGTGCCACCTAAATTTTGGGCTGAATGCATGAAGACTGCTGCCCATGTCATAAATAGGCTTCCTCAACCTAGACTTGGGTATATTTCTCCTTTTGAGAAATTGTGGAGCATCAAACCAACGGTAAGTCATTTCCGTGTGTTTGGATGCATTTGCTATGTGTTTGTTCCTGACCACCTCCGTAGTAAGTTCGATAAAAAGGCCATTCGCTGTATATTTGTTGGCTATGATAGCCAAAGAAAAGGTTGGAAATGTTGTGATCCAACCACAGGCCGATGTCATGTCTCACGAAATGTAATTTTCGATGAGGCATCATCTTGGTGGTCACCACAGGCAGTCTTATTACCTGACTCTAATGAAATGGAAGAACAATTAAAAGAAAGACTGCAGGAGCAAATCGAGCCAAGTCAAACCCAGTCAACAGAAGGGCAAATTGAGGAGGACGAACTCTCACCAAGTAGAGAGGAGTCCAAATCACCTGAATCAGATAGCCCATGGCAAACAGGGGTGCATCACAGGAGTATAGAAGAAGAAAGACCGAGCCAGATCGAAGAGTTCGATGAGCAAGAAATAGCAAGACCTATTCCACGGCGATCCAGCAGACAACGGAAGCCGAATCCAAAATATGCTAATGCAGCAGTGCTCGAAGCAACTGAAGAAGCGGAACCGGTTACGTACGAGGAAGCATCCCAGAGTCTATACTGGAGGAAGGCTATGGAAGAAGAAATTCAAGCCTTAAAGCAAAACGAGACATGGGACCTGGTACCAAAACCGAGAGATGTGCAACCCATATCATGCAAATGGGTGTACAAATTAAAGTTACGGCTCGATGGGTCAGTCGAAAGATATAAAGCTCGGCTGGTAGCACGTGGGTTTTCTCAGAAGTATGGGCTAGATTATGATGAAACATTTAGCCCAGTGGCAAAGATTACAACAGTTCGAGTATTACTGGCACTTGCAGCTAGCAAGTCATGGAAGCTCTGGCAAATGGATGTCAAGAATGCATTTCTGCATGGCGAACTAGATCGAGAAATATATATGATGCAGCCCAAAGGGTTCGAGAGCACAACCCATCCAGAATACGTTTGCAAGCTGAAAAAGGCTTTATATGGACTAAAGCAGGCGCCGAGAGCCTGGTATGGTAAGATTGCTGAATTCTTACTACAAAGTGGGTATTCTGTTGCACCAGCTGACTCAAGTCTATTTGTGAAAAATAAAAATGGAAAGCTAGCAATAGTGCTAGTATATGTGGATGATCTAATAATTACTGGTGATGATGAAAGAGAAATCAATCAAACCAAGGCCAATCTCTCAGTTCGTTTTCTGATGAAAGACCTTGGAGAATTGAAATATTTTCTTGGGCTAGAAGTTGAGCGTACAAAAGGACTATTCCTATGTCAGCAGAAATATGCTCAAGACTTATTAAAGAAGTATGGGCTACTTAATTGTAAGCCCATATCTACACCCATGGAGCCTAATACCAAGCTATGCTCACTAGAAGGTCAAGAGTTAGCAGACTCGACGATGTATCGGCAGCTAGTGGGTAGTTTAATCTACCTAACTCTTACACGACCAGATATAGCATTCGCTGTCAGCATAGCAAGTCGCTATATGGAGAAACCAAGGAAGCCGCATCTAGATGCAGTTCGACGCATACTAAGGTATGTAAAAGGAACTGTTAATCTTGGTCTCTTATATAAGAAGAATACAATATGCGAATTAGCAGGGTATTGTGATGCTGATTATGCTGGAGACCATGATACGAGGAGATCAACCACTGGATATATATTTGCTCTCGGATCAGCGGTAGTCTCATGGTGTAGCAAGCGACAGCCGACTGTGTCTCTATCAACTACAGAAGCAGAGTATAGAGCAGCAGCTATGGCAGCACAAGAAACCAAGTGGCTGATGCAGCTCATGAAAGATCTACACCAGCCTACTGATTATTCAGTGCCCCTATACTGCGATAATGAATCTGCTATACGCTTAGCAGAGAATCCAGTATTCCATGCCAGAACTAAGCATGTCGAAGTACATTATCACTTTATACGAGAAAAAGTGCTAGATAGAGAAATCAGAATGAAGCACACCAACACAGAAGATCAAGTTGCAGATATATTTACCAAGGGGCTAACTAGAGCAAAGTTTGAAAAATTCAGAAGTCAGATGGGCGTGACAAACAGAATAGAGGCAAAGAAGAAAGTCGGTGCTGAGGGGGAGAATTAAAAAGTCAGCACCGATGTCGTGCCGTATAAAAAAGGGCATCCAATAAAATATTTCATAAAAGACGAACGGTGCCTAATAAAACAAAATCAAACGGCGCCGAAACCGTGCCGAATACTGCGCCGTATAAAACAAATGCGCCGAAGCGCCAGAATCATCGCCCGCCGCACCCGCTCACGCCGAAGCGCTAGAATCGTCGCCCGCCGCACCCGTTCGCCTATATAAGGGGCTAATGTTTCGAAACGAAAATAGAGTGAAGATGAGCAGCAGGTGAGCGACGAAGGAGTGAAGGGTGTGTGTAGATTTGTGGGTGTTTTTTATGTGAGTTGGAGTGATTGTAAGGAAGGGAATATTTGTACGGGTAGTGCTACTATTAAGAGTAGGAGCCTATAAAGTGTCCAAATTATTTTGGGTGTATTATTTGTTGTTGTATTTTTTATATCCAATATTTTATTTTAAGAGCATCCAACTCTCAACAGAAAATACATAATTTCGATTACATATTGTGGGTTAGGACTGATCTATTAGTCAAGTCACGGATCATTGGCACACATTTAGAGGAGATCTTAGGCTATGCACTAGGTTTATAAACTGCCAGTGAAGTGTGGCTTGCCTTCAAGAATCATTTTACTCAATTTTCTATTTCTAATGAATTCGACCTCTTGTCTTAACTTTAGCTTGCTATGAAGGGGAATAAATCTTTGTTTACCTATCTTAGAGATTTTAAGTTTGTACCGATCAATTAAATGCTATTGAAAAATTAATTTTTGATGCAACTAACGTGTTTAAACTTCTTGAATGTCTCGATGAAAGTTGTAAAGCTTTTAAAACCACTGTGTTCTGAACTCCATTGCGTTCTTTTGTAGAGTTGTGAACTATGTACCCGGTATGATATATCCACTTTTGTTACACTAGCTGTAGCCTTTGCTATGAACAATGTGTCTTCGGGATCACGTGGTATGGATATGGTAGGACCTTAGGCCGTGGTTTTTCTAGTTTTTCTTCTAGCGGTTGCTGCTTCTACTAACAATATAGAAAGAGCTCACAATCTGGTTCTATTTAGCACACCGAGGGTCATGTGCCATCGGTAGAGAACACCATGAACTAGGTTATCACTTTCCAAATTTGTTGGCTTTTAAATGCTAGAATCGATTTGATGATGGCTATCAAGCTGAAGATATTTCTCAAGTCTAGAAGCCTTACATGTCTCTAAATTTCAAGAGGATAAAGGTGAATGACATCCTAATATAAGTGCTAATTCTCACATCACAACTAATGCAAGCAATCTCTCCTCTTGTTTCTTCTGATAGGAAGACTAGAATTACGGTGGGTAATGATGCATGTTGAAATTACTGTTCAAACACACATAGATTTACGTGGTTCGGAACTCTCCTACTCCACGACGGCAACCTTTTTACTTTCTTATCTTTTAGGGTTGCCATTATCCACTATATATATATGTAAAGAGTTTATACAATTTACATAATTATACCAACTTGCATGATATTACATAATCAACATATTTTGTCAACACTCCTCCTCAAGTTGGTGAATAAATATTTGTGAAATTCATTTTTTCCAGTATTTCCTCGAAATGTCTTCTTGGCAATGCTTTTGTGAATATGTCCGCAAGTTGATCATGGCTTCTAATATATGGAGTTTCAATAATCTTCGCTTGAACTTTGTCTCGAACATAATGACAATCGACTTCAATATGTTTAGTTCTTTCATGAAAAACTGGATTTGACGCTATGTGAATAGCTGCTTGATTATCGCAAAACAATTTCATTGACTTTTGAATGTGGAAGCCTAGTTCCTGTAAAACAGATTTCAACCAAATCAGTTCACTTGCAGTAGAAGCCATAGCCCTATATTCTGCTTCAGCACTTGATCTTGCCACAACGTTTTGTTTTTTACTTTTCCATGTTACAAGATTTCCACCAACAAAAGTACAGTATCCTGTTGTTGATTTTCTATCTTCTGGATTTCCTGCCCAATCTGCATCTGTATATCCAAGGATTTCCATATGAAGAGAAGCACTAATATGGCCATGAGGTTTCATCCATATTCCTTTACCTGGACAAGATTTCAAATATCTGAGAATGTGATCTGCCATTTTCATATGCTCAATAGTAGGGGAATGCATAAACTGACTAATAAAGCTCACAGCATAAGAAATATCGGGCCTTGTGACAGTAAGATATATTAATTTTCCCACAAGCCTTTGAAACCTTCCAGGATTCTCTAGTGACTCACTTGTTTTAATAAATTTGGCTGTATAATCCATTGGAGTATCAACTGGTTTTGCTCCCAGTTTTCCAGTTTCCTTTAACAGATCTAGAGTGTATTTTCTTTGACACAAAAATAATCCTTTCTTAGAGTAAGCAATTTCCATTCCTAGAAAATATTTCAACTTACCGAGATCCTTCATGTCAAATGTTTTGCTGAAATACTTTTTGAGATCTGAAATTCCAACGTTGTCATTTCCAGTGATGATTATATCATCAACATAAATCAAGACAACCACCATTTTGAGATTATTCCTTTTGACAAACATTGAGGAATCTGAGGTATATTTGACAAAGCCAAACCTAATAAGTGCAGTACTGAGTTTACTATACCATGCTCTGGGAGACTGTTTCAAGCCATAGATCGCTTTATTCAATTTACATACCAAATGCTTTTGTTCTTCTAACATGTGTCCAGGCGGAAGTCTCATATATACTTCTTCTTCTAGATCCCCCTGCAAAAAAGCATTTTTGACATCCATCTGGAACAATGACCATCCAAAATTAACAGCTACAGACATTAAAATTCTGACCGTGTTCATCTTAATAACAGGTGCAAATGTATCTTTATAGTCAATACCATATGTTTGAGTAAATCCTTTTGCAACGAGCCTGGCCTTATATCTTTCTATAGATCCGTCTTCCTTGTATTTAATTCTATATACCCATTTGCACCCTACTGGTCTTTTTCCTTTTGGTAGTTGGACAATATCCCATGTTTGATTTTTATCAAGAGCTTTGAGTTCGTCTTCCATAGCAATTTTCCACCGTGGCAGGCTAATGGCTTCATGAAAATTTGTAGGCTCATTATGAGAATCGATACTGGTTAAAAAAGCAGAATGCTCCATGGAAATTTTATCATAGCCTATATAATCCTGAATAGGAAAAACTGCTGCATGATAAGTATAGAAATCTTGTAGTCTAGAAGAAGGTCTTGGAACTCCTGAAGATCTACGAGAAGGAGCCACAAGGTCTTCATGAGAAGGAGCCACAAGGTCTTCATGAGAAGGAGCCACAAGGTCTTCATGAAGGGCCACGGGGTCTTCAGGAGGAGGAGAAATAGAAATTTCATCTTCTCTCATGGCTGACTCTTCATTAGTAGTTGAGGATAATGGTAATGGCCTAGGTGCAAAGTCATTTTGAATATACTCCCCCTGACTTTGAACCTGAGTTGAAAAGAAAGGTTGATTTTCAACAAAGGAAACATCTCGGGAAATAAACAGCCTGTGTAGATCAGGAACATAACATTTGTATCCTTTTTGAGTAGAGGAATAACCAAGAAAGACACATCGATGAGCACGGGAAGCAAATTTACTATGATTTTGAACATGCACATAGCAGAGACAACCAAAGACACGGAGATGACTAATATCAGGTTTTCTTCCTCGTAAAATTTCTAGAGGAGTTTGGAATTTTAACAAGCGGCTTGGTAGACGATTGATAAGATAACAACTGGTAAGAACAGCATCAGACCAGTATTGTTTTGGAACATGCATTTGAAATAGCAAGGCTCTAGTTGTTTCTAGGATGTGTCTATTTTTCCGTTCAGCAATCCCATTCTGTTGAGGAGTCCCTACACAGGAAGTTTGATGAATAATGCCATGAGATGTGAGGTAAGACGAAAAAGAATGATTGACATATTCAGTACCATTATCAGTTCTCAGTATTTTTAATGCAGCACCAAATTGAGTGATAATCATATTATGGAACTTCTGAAAAACTTGCAGGACATCAGTTTTGGCTTTTAGCAAATAGATCCAAGTGGAACGAGACATGTCATCAATGAATGTAACAAAATATTTGTAACCCTCACGAGAATCTATTGGGGCAGGTCCCCAAACATCTGAATGAACTAAATCAAAAGGTTTATGTGAGAAACTAGAATGTCTTGGAAAAGACAGTCTATGCTGTTTAGAAAAATGACAAGCTTCACATTCAGCAACTGACATGGAAGAATTAAAAAAGTGCAGTATTGGATTAGAAGGATGTCCTAATCTTCGATGCCATAGTAAAGAAGAAGCTGTGTCTTTCTCCCCAATAAAAGCCTTTTGTGACGTATCTAAGACATAGAGACCCTGATTGATTTTTCCTTCACCAATCTTCATCCCCGTGGCCCTGTCCTGAAAAATCACCGAGTTTGGAGAAAAAACCACATTGCAATTCAAATCATTAGTAATCTTGCTGACAGACAATAAATTAGTGGTTAACGATGGAACATATAAAACTTCAGAGGTGTTGGAGAGCAATTGAGTTTGTCCAACTCCTTGAATTGGAACTATTTGTCCATTGGCAACTGTGACTGAAGGTATTGCTACTTTAGAGTGAAGTTTAGATAGACAATGGACATTGCCACTCATATGATCAGTTGCACCAGAATCTATTACCCAACCATTTTCATGAGAAGAAGAGAATAAAGCCATACCAGAAGGCTGAGCAAATGATGTGGAAGAGCCTTGGGAAGTGTTTTGCTGAATAAGAAGTTGAAGTTGCTTTGCTAGACTTTCTATTGCAGATTGAGAAGAAGGAACACTTGCACTGACTTGGGCTGCTATTTGGTTATCAGACTCCTTTCCTTTAGAGATTCTTAAATAGGGATATAAGACCCAGCAACGATCTTTACTATGTCCAGCTTTGTTACAATGATCACAATATGGGCGATGGCCTCTGCCTCGTCCTCTGCCTCGAAATGTGGTTGTTCCTTTCAGGTTGGATTTAATAGCAAGAGCATGACTTTCAGTTCCTATTTTATTATCTGATTTCATTGCCCGTCTTCGTGTTTCTTCTTGTTGGATAATGGCACAAACATTGGAGAATGAAGGAAGTGAAGGACTCATTAATATCTGTCTCTTAAGATCTTCATAATCTGGTTTTAGGCCGGCCAGTAACTGAAAAATTCGGTCTTGCTCTTCTCTTTTTAAAAAATTTTCTATGGTGTCAACTGGAGAACGATATTGTCTTAGTTCATCCCAACGCTTTTTCAAAAAACCTAAGTAGTCAACAAACGATTGATCTGAATTTTGTTCTGCACGAGCAATTTCTTGTTGCAATTCAAAAATCCTAGAAGCATTGTTCTCTTGACCATACACTTCTTTGAGAGAATCCCACAAAATTTTTGCATTTTCCGAATAAGCAAAAATCTCATATATTTGTGGTTCCATTGAATTAAATAGCCATGTCATGACTAAGTTATCCATAGTTAACCATTCTTCAAAATTAAGGTCTTCGGGCTTTGGAGTAGAAATTTTACCGTTAATATATCCGAGTTTGGATTTTCCACTCAGAGCCACAGTAACTGCTCTTGCCCATGACAGATAATTGTTTCCATTTAGCAAATTGGTGGTTAACTTTATGTTGGTATCATTATTGCCCAAAGAAGAAGCCATGAAGACCAGAAATACCTGGCTGATGAGAGTTTGCTCTGCTCAAGAAACTAGATCTAAAAAGTCAGATCTGTTCCGCTCCTGCTCTGCTCAAAATCAGCAGCGGAAGCCGAGATGATGAGAGTGAGAGAGATGACAAGGCAGTTCGTTCAAGCATGAAAGCACCTTCGGTCTGTTAGAAAGCGCCTCTCGATTCTTCTTCCTTCTACTCAGATTCCCAACTTCGACATTCGAGCTTGATTTCGAATTTTCGATCCCTCTAGTTTCGGAGCTGAACCTGGACGCTGACGTTTTGGTTCTTTGTTGCTCGTGGTTTGAAAGGGGGAATCGAATTTCAGGTGCAAGTGGGAAGTGGGAAGATCGGCGAACGCAGGACTTCAAGACGGATCTGAGGTTCCAGAGCAGCGCCGTGGCGGCGCTGCAGGAGGCGGCGGAGGCCTATCTGGTGGGGCTCTTCGAGGACACCAACCTCTGCGCCATCCATGCCAAGAGGGTCACCATCATGCCCAAAGACGTCCAGCTGTTCGCTGGGGCTCGTTGCGTCCGGTCCAGTCGCTGGATGCCTGCTGCTGGAAGAATGCTGTCTGCGGCTGGACTCGGTGCCGGGGATCGATCCGGAGAAGACAGCGGACGGCGGCAGATGAAGCAGCCGTGCCGAACGGCGGTGTGCCGGGGATCGATCCGGAGAAGACAGCGGACGGCAGCAGATGAAGCAGCCGTGCCGAACAGCAGTGGCAGATCGTGCGGGCAGCGCAGATCGTGCGGGCAGCGTTTGTGCAGCTGCTTCTGTCGCTGCCGTTGCCGGAGAAGGAGCCGCGGCCGGGGCGGCTGGATTGCTGCTGGAAACAGAAGCGTGCGGCAATCTGCTAGACGGCAAACGCTGCCGGAGAACACAGGCTGCAACGGTTCCGGCGATCTGCAGTGGAGCTGCCGGAAACGGATGGCGATGGCGGCTTTTGGGTGATCCGACCGCCTGCTGCCGGAGATCAATCTGGAGAAGAATCAGGAGATCCGAACGCCTGCTGCCTGAGATCTATTTTCTCATTGGGTGATCCGAACGTAACCTGGCTTTGATACCATGTTGAAATTACTGTTCAAACACACATAGATTTACGTGGTTCGGAACTCTCCTACTCCACGACGGCAACCTTTTTACTTTCTTATCTTTTAGGGTTGCCATTATCCACTATATATATATGTAAAGAGTTTATACAATTTACATAATTATACCAACTTGCATGATATTACATAATCAACATATTTTGTCAACAATGCATCACTGTCAATCACTCATTTTGGATGTATTCACATGTCAACTGGATCTTTACCATTATTTGAAGTATTAGTTGCACCTGGAATCAAGACAAATTTGTTGCCCATGTCCAAGATTACTTATGATTATCCTCATTTTTTCCTGTTTCACAATGATGGCTTTGTGGTTAAGGATGCAAGGACTCATACAACGCTTCTCAAGGGCAATAGTAGTAATGGTTTGTACTTGATTCTTATGTCTCCGATGTCGTTGTTTTTCTCCGATCTGAAATAAAGCGATAGATGAAGTTGTATCGTATGGAAGGCTGGCTCACACCAACAACAAAATATTGCATCATCTACAAAATAAGAATCTCACCACTATGCATAAGCCATCATCTCAGCTTTGTGTTTATTGTCGACTTCGCAAGAGTTCCAAGTTATCATTTATTTCTTCTATCACACGTACTGATTCTCCCCTCATCAAGGTTTACTGTCATTTATGGGGGTTTGCTCCTACGATGTCTGTTTAGAATTTTCATTATTTTGTTATCTTAATGATGATTCTTCAAGATTTCGTTGCCTTTATCTGCTTAAGAGGAAGTCTGACTACTTTCTGTTTTTGATTCCTTTCGCAAGATGGTAGTGACTCAGTTTAAATCTTGCATTAAGATCTTTCAATCTGATGATGGTGGTGAATTTTTTAGCATTCCTTTTCAAAATTATTTATAAGATCAATCGGTGGGAATCTGGAGCGTAATGATATCTCTGAGTGCAAACATCAACACATTATTGAACTTGGTCTGGCTTCTATTTTCTCTGCTTCTGTTCCATTATTTTGATGGGTTGATGCTTTTTCTTCTATTAATTATGTTATTAACTAGTTGCCAACTCCATTACATTATATGAAAAGTCTGTACTAGGTACTCTTCAACAATATCTTTGATTATAGCAGCTTTCCTATCTTTGAATCTCATTCCTTCCCTTATCTACAAGATTATGTGAAACATAAATTTGAATAACGACAACTAGAATGTGTTTTTCTTGGTTATAATAATAAGTATAAGGGTTATTGATGTTTACATCCCTCTACTATATGTATTTATAATTCACGAAATTGTTTTTTTTATGAATAAGTACTCCCATATGCATCTCGTTTGTTGTCCATCTCCTCTGTTTTAACTTCAAATTCACTCAGGGAGTGCACTCGCATGTCCAGCCCATCTGATTTTTTTTTATTACCTCTATTAATACTGATTCTTATAAGTGACTCGCCATCTGTCTCAATTTTGGAGCTTTCATTCATTCATTCTCCTTTAATGCCTTTGGTGACTCTGCGTGGAGACTTGCCAATATCTCCATTAGATGATTCGTATCCAGCTCTGTCATTAATGGATATTTCTTTGCATGTACTAGTAGTTGTTTCATTTTCACATCCTATGCAAACAAGGTTGTGTTTAGGTGTTTATAAGCTAAACCCAAAGTACGCTCTTACTAGAACAACTAATACACCTATCGAACCAAAATAATTGCTAATACATTAAAGCATCTCGGTTGGATGTTAGCCATGCAGGCAGAGCTTCAAGTGCTCCATGCTAATCACACTTAAGATCTTAAGCCTTGCAAGCCTCAAATGAATGTTGTGGGTTGTAAATGAGTTTTTTGAGCTAATTTGAATACTATTGGTTCTCTTGATCAACTAAAGGCCCGTTTGGCCGCTAAAGGTTTTTGATAGGGGGAAAGCAAGGATTATGTTAAGACTTTTAGTTCTGTTATCAAATATAATACTGTTCATATTGTTCTTCATATTGCCATCATGACAGCTTGGCCTATTTGTCAACTTAACGTAAAAAATGCCTTCCTTCAAGATGATCTTCAGATTCTAGTGTATATTCAGCAACCTTCGGGTTTTCATGTCTGTATATCACAATCATGTTTATCTCATGTGCCACTCACTATATGGCCCTAAGCAGGCATGGTATGCATGATTTGATAAGTTAACACCTATTTGCTGAATTATAATTTTCTTTGTAGTAGTACTATTGTGCCCCAAACACAAAATGCTATGACAATTATCTTACTCCAAAAATCGATTTATGGCAAATTGTAAATTTTCATCCTAATTTTTTCAGAAGTTATACATGCATATTATTATTTTTAATCCCAATATTACAACACATCTTAGGATTATTCAAAATCTTACAAGTCCTTGCCTAAGCACAAGCTATTTATAATAATTACGAAACTAAATAGTGGGGAGATTTCTCTTTTGGTTGTACTCAGACATGCTTCATTATCTAGGGCCTGCATGACTATATTTTAATTCGAAAGGTGTGAGTATGTTACTTAGTAGGTAGGCGTATAGAAGTAAAATTATCAAATCATTTAATGATATTACATACTTATTAATACATTGCGTAAATTATATACATCCTATTTACATCCTTAGGACCTCATGGTTAGGTGACTGACCTCAATTTTCTCAAAAATGTCATCTCTTGTCTCAATCCTATGGGGTTAATTAATGTATTATATGCACACCATGTTTGACTGAATGCACTATCCATAACATTGAGGACAATGTTAATTTTAAGTATGGAGGTGTTGCATTATTCTTTGATTACCCCTCCGATTGCATGGAATGATTATTATGATGAATTTTGTAGCATTTATAAAATTTTATTAGCATGAATGTTGACATCAGGCTTATTGAAACCCCAGTTTGAACTCTTATGATTCTTTTAAGTAGACCACAGATGGAATTTCAAACATTTTGAGTTTGGCAAATAATCAAACTCTTGTGAGTATTGAATTTATTTTTATACATGTACTTGTTAAAAATGTAAATATTTTATCCTCGATCACTTGACGAAACTGATATATTGAGGCACCAATTTGTTTTCTTTTAAACTTAGAGTAATTATCTTCAATTTATCAAAGTTGTTTCTGATACACACAATTGGCTAATTAAAATGTAGTTTTTCCCATATGCATCGAATTTCATTCTAGTTAAACCAAGGGTAAGAACGGGCATTAAAAAAAGAACAAAAGTACTAAGTGTGTGAGTGATTTTATTTCTTTGTGCATAGAAGGCTCAAATTAAAGCCGGCGATGGTTCAAATTTTAAAATCTTGTTATGAACTTAACCGTTGTCCCTCATTAAAGTTCTTATGATTCTATGGTCTAGTAAAGTACGTCAGTGGATGAAATTTTGATGTCAGGATTTAATAAGATGTATGTGCAGTTATTTTCTGTGTTACTGCCATTAATTGAATAATTAATTATGTGTACTAAACAACTAGATAAAGGGGAAGACACCTAAGAAATAGGAATTCGTATTGTAGGAGTTTTTGAACTCTTAATGATCGAAAGCAGAAAATGTAACAATGTATATATTGTTAGTCAAGTGAGAAGGGATTTTTAATCTAGAATTTTGACAAGTGCTATATTTCAAAGTTTTCGATTTAATATTCTCACTGGTTTTTAATTTACACTTGCTTTTTGCTCAAATTTTTTGAAAGATCAACTCTTAAAATTCTATTATTTAATTCTTTTGTATTTTCTTGAGGGCAAACAAAGGTTCAAGAGTGGAGGTATTTGTTAAGTCACTTTTGTACTATTTTGGATAACAATTTTATGGAAATTTGAGTATTTAAGATTATTTGAATGATATTTTGACTGATTTAGCTTTGTTTAACACAAAATACTCACAATTGATCAGTATGTATAAATTTAGGTAAAATTGGAGCAAAGCTCGTGAAATTCTTAGAGTGCTAAAGCATAAAGACCAAGACCCACTCAATTGGATGATTTCAAAGAATTAAAAGGAGACAAAATAATGATCAAAACAACTTAGAATGTGTTTTCCAAGACCTAAAAACTTATAAATTTAGGTGAAATTGGAGTAAAGCTCGTGAAATTCTTAGAGAGTTGAAGCATGAAGATCAAGACCCACTCAATTGGATGATTTCAAAGAATTGAAAGGAGAAAACAATGATCAAAACAACTTAGAATGTGTTTCCCTAGACCTAAAAACTTCTCGGGTCTGGTTCGAAAATTTGGAGCAAAACTGACTAAACCAGAGATCAACACGGCTTAGGCCGTGTTGGCTTGCATTGAACACGACCCAGGCCATGTTCTGATGTGTTAAACATGGCCTAGGCCATCTTTACGCAAAGGAAACATGGCTCAGGCCGTGTTGCATACCGTTTGTACAATTCCTAATCCCTTTTGGAGTATGTGCATAAGTGCTCCCCTGTATTCTATATAAACACCTTCAGGGAACATCCTAAGGCATCTCAGAACATTTTCAGAGCTAGGGTTGAGGTCTGGGAGTAAGATGAGTGAAGAGCACGGGTTGAGAAGCGAGACAATGGGTTGGTTGGAGCGGTCGAGACACCATTGGGGTTTTTGGTCAATAAGCTTTTTCTTTCTTTCTTTCTTTGATTCTAAGTGTTTTATTTATGATGGATATTAGATACAATATTATTTTATATTTAATTTTAATTATAAACATGCTAGGCTAAATCCGTTATCTAGGATTTATGATTTAACATATGTTCAATGTAGTGAATGTTATAGTTTGATTATTTAAGTTGTTTTGTGTTAATTTAATATCTTATGATGTCAATGCTTATTGGGTATATGGTACCACACTTTGATGTGATTTCATATATTAAGTGATGGAACCGAAAGATAGAAGTCTAATATAAAACAATCATAATATTAAACTTGAAAATCTAAAATCATGAAATTAGGCATGATGACCTTGAAGAATCCCATGAACTTCCACAGAACTTAGTGGATTCTGATTGATTTAATCCTATGAAATATTTAGTTAAGAAGATTAGTGTATGCCTCATAGGTTTCGAAAGAATGTGCAAGGATAATATAAGGATAGTTCTCCTTTAACACAATATCTGGATTAAATAAACAATTCACGTATTTGTGGCGGATGATAAATGTGAAACCCTATATCATAGGTACTTGCATTTATTGTCTTTTAATTCTCGTTCCATGTTCTTAAGATCAACCTATTTCTTTTGATATTTTTTCTTTTTATTTTGTTCTCTCTCTGTGTTTCATTTAAGTATTTAGATCCAATGTCTTAAGTTCCTAATTTTCTATGAATCAATATTTTATATATTACAATCTACGATCTGTCCACTTGCGTGAAACTTGCAAACACTTTCTAGTGCTCTTTCCTTCTTTCTCTAACGGCTGTCCTACTATTCTTTTCCTTCCTTTTTTCCTATGTTTTTGCCATATGCATGCTTAACAGTCCACCACCCCTATTTATATTAGCTGGTGTAGTACAGGTGTGACAGGCCTTGTTTTAAATTTACCGCTATAAACTGTTGGACCTCGAATTGGTCAAATGGAAGCATTCCATTTGTTTTTTTGGATCGACCAACTCTTCGTGTAAGCCACTTTACTATTACATGCCAGCGTTTAGTATTATTATATATATTTTTAATAATAATTTAACTAGATAATATTTATCTGCGTTTGACACCTCATCGGACATGTATTTCCCATAATGCTCCTTCAACCCATACGTGTTTTCTACAGTGCCACCTTAATCTACCGCGTTATTCAAATATCATTATTATCATAATCATCATCATCATCACTACCACCACCACCACCATTATAATAATATGTGAATTGCATGCATGCATGGACATTGGTTTATTTTATTTTATTTTAATTGTATGCATGGACTATTCACATATCCATGTTATATTATGTTTATTTATTTATTTTATGTTAGTATTTTTCGTTAATTTCATGCATTCATAGATCATTTAGTTTTATGCATTTTTTCATTAATATTTAGTTGGTGGTATGCATGGATGTTAATTGCAAACAAATTTTTTTATTTTTTGTGAGCGTACTTGATGGCCCACCTTAAATAAATATATTTTATTTTGATTCACTTGTGACTCTCTTATTGATCCATCTTAAATATATGTATTTACGATTCACCCATAGACAAATGTGTTGGTCCACGTAAAATATATATTTAAAATTTTAACATGGACAACCATATTAGTCCACGTAAAAAAAAATATATTTTATGATATTTATATTAAGTACGTCTTCAAATTAAAATATGGATATATCAAACTTAGTCTTATTATTTATTTATTCTTATTTTATTTTATTTATTATTTTAAAAATAATTATTAAACATTCTCTTAATCATATGCCTAACATTAATTTCTAACTAATCATATATTAATAATAATCAATGTAAAAAACAGGGGATTGATTTACCTGAATTTACCTGGTTACAAGTATGGATCCTTTATTTTTTTATTTATTGTCAGTGTGATGCCACACTATTATATTATTATTATTATTATTATTATTATATGTTGATGACTTGTGCTTACTGGCAACAGTGATGATCTTTTGCCGAAGATTGTTAGTGAGTTGAGCACTCACTTTGCTATGATAGGCTTGGGTGATCTCTATTGTTTTCTTCAAATTGAGGTAAAATGACGGAAGGGTTGTTAGTATCTCAATATAGGTATGCTATCAATCTTCTTGCTAAGGCTTTGATGCATCAAAGTAAACTTATTCTGCTTTGCCATCAAAATTTCCTAGTCGGGGCATAGATCAACTCTATCTAAATCCTTCTTTCTACATGAGTCTAGTGGGTGGTCTTCTGTATCTTACTCTCATGCATTCGGATCTTTCTCTTGCAATGAACTTGATAAGCCAATGCATGTCTGCTCCTTCCCTGACTAATTTTGTTAAAGCGAGTGCTCCTATAACAATCCAGAATTGAATCCCACATCCAAAAGGGAAGAGAGTACCTAAATGTTTATAAATAGGTATTAGGTTAAACATAGCGTGACATATTTTAAAACTATGCAGCAAAGTTCATAAGCCAGAATGGACAATATCACTGTATTGGACACATAACAACCCATGATAGTTTTTCTGGATCTAGGCATTACAATATGGTATCAGAGCAAAAGCCTCCATCAAATGTGGGGTAGAAGCCTAGAGTAGAGTTGAGCTGAGTTGTGGTTCAAGGATGAAGGACTAAGTCTAGAGTTGAGATGAGTAAGTAGAGGTCCAGAGTTGAGTTGAGTTGAGTTGTAGTTCAAAGACAAACCAATCGAAAGCTGGTGGACTTGTAACTGTACAGAATTAAATCTCACATAATCAGAGTTGACAATATCACATTATCGGACCCATAACCCACAGGCCTAGGATGGTTTTTCTGAGTCTAAGCATTACAGGTCCATTATGCTCATGGGACTCTTGATCTTGGACTTTGTATTTTAGCTAGCATTTCACTACTGAATTTTTTGTCTTTCTTAGGTCTAGTTGTATTTCATGAAGTGCTGAGAAGCGGTCTACTATGACATATTCTTCTACGAAAGCTGAGTATTAGGGTTTAGTTTCCACCTCTGCCAAACTTACTTGGGTTTTCTATATTCTTCGTGATCTTGATGTCTTTCAATCTCATCTGGCTCTTCTTTTCTCAGATAACACTTCTGCTCTTCAGCTTACTACTGATCCTGTCTTTCATGCTTGCACCAAACATGTTGAGATTGACTTCCATTTTGTGCATGAGAAGGTTTTCTTTGGTCATATTATTACTCTATTTGTGCCTTCCGCTTTTAACTTAGTGGATATTTTCACCCAGTCAGTGGTTCGTTATAAGTTTTAGGATTTTAGGACCAAACTTGGCATCTGGATGTCTCTTCCCTCACCAAGTTTGCAGGAGGGTGTTAGGACATGTCTGCTAGTTGGCGTCTGGATATCTGCTAGTTTCAGATATGTAGGATTTCGATTTCCGATTTGAATTCAATCTAGGCTAGTTTCAGATTTGTAGGTTTTGTTTCAGATTTGTATTTAAACTAGGCCATTATATAAGTTGTTTTCTGTACATCAAATGTTGTATGAAAAATATATAATTCCCTTTAATCCTCTGCTGCTTCCGTTATTTGTTTTCTTATTTTTCTATACGTTTTTCCTTTTTTTTTTTTATGACCAACCCAACTCAACTCAATTTATAAATTTGGATTATGTTTTCCAACCTAGCCCTAATTAATTAATGGTCAAAATTCACAAATGGAGGCAGGTTTTGGGACAATTGCATCCATTTTGCACTCTTAAGTGCAACCATTAACACAATATGCATGTATGTCATGTTCTAACCCTTGCTAACTAGCTGAAAGTCTCACCATAGTTCCGATGTTCCTTTATCTTTGCGTGCATGTTTAATTTTACTTGTATTTTATTGATGTAATTGGAATACCACCAGGCACCAAGGCGGATTCCTGCAATACCGACACTGCTCTTCCCATGACTAGGATCAAACTCTGATTCTCCAGCTAATTTCCCATCTCAGTAGTGCTCGATGTCTGCTGAAAGGTCACCACTGACATCACAAGGAGAGCTTTCTAGGTACAACTCCTAACAAGGGCGTCACATGCGCCTCGTAGTGGAACATTACCATTTCTTACCTCGCAAAGCAACCACATAAGATAATCAATCTAACACCTCACCATCGTCACCTGGTCAAACTAACTTGTGGCCCTACCAACATTACCTCCATTCCGATCTTAGCTGCCCAAGGGCTTATAAAATAGAGTACTCATACATACGAAGGGGACAATAACCCATTTGGTGAACAAATTAAGAAGAGGAAATATAAAGAACTCTCATTATTTTCTTTCTCATTTTAATCCACTCCTATTCTCCTATTTTAATTTGTTTCCCTAAGGGTGTGTTTGGTTACACACAAAACATGTCAATGAAAACTTTTCAATCAAAAACTTTTCACTTCCCATAACTAACTTATTTTTTAATTATTTTTTTACATTTTCCTATATAAACAACTCTACTTTTCAATCATTTCTACACAAATACTCATACAACTATCCTATCTATTTTAACTTTATTCTCTTTACACATCATTATTACCCCTATCATATCACATCATTTTCTATCAACTTGACAACTTCTACTCTGAAAAGTTTTCATCAAAAAGTTTTACCTCATAGTGGTAATCATTTCTACTCTGAAAAGTTATAACTACGGGATAACTTGTACTTCAATTATTTCTCAGAGAGTGAAACTTTTCTTTCGTGATTTTCGGCCATACTTGAAATTAACGAACTTTCTTTTTCCATTCGAAATCTTCGTTGTCTTGGCTGTTACTTGTCCCTTGCTCCCATAGCCCATCAGGGCCTCTGTTCTGTGTTCTGTTCCACGCCCCTTTAGATGTTTCTGACTTCATCATAGACTTTAGAGTGTATTTATAATTATGGATTTTAATCGGTTAAAATTTAGTTAATTTGAAAAAATTACAAATAATTTCACGTATGGATAGAAGAATATTCTTCGTTCTTCTTTGTTGATATATATATAGTTGATGTACCGGTACCACTAAGGGATTTTTCGAGTTCTCGAGTTCTGATCGAGGTGCACTAGCTTCGATGCAGTCAAGTGAAGATATCCTTTTTAAATTTTTTTGAATTTTTTTTATATAACTATCAATTTAAGTATATTTGACAAATTTATCATGTTTTACCAATTTTGCATATTTGTAGATTTTTTTGAAAATTTTAAAATCAGTAGCATTTTTATAATTAATAAATTACTAACACACCACGAAAATGTCACTAATTTTAAAAATTTCAGAAAAATATCTATAAATCTTCAAAAATAGTAAAACTCAATACACATGTTAAATACACTTAAATTAATAATTATATAAAAAAACTTTTAAAAAACAAAGAAAGAAAATGAGTTAAATACACCGAGGGCACCAAGGCTAAGTGCACCCGATGTATTGCTAAGTGCCACCGGTGTATTTAAAAAGTTCCAGAATTTCTCACACGAAACAAAACAAAGTATTACCTTCTTTCTCCGACGGCGCCAACAATTTTAGACCACATAAATAAATAATTCTCAAGCATATAGAAATTGGATATGTAGCCTGCCGGCGTACGGCCTGCCCCAGCTGAATATTATAAATTGCCATTGCCCGGAATCCCAGGCTGAGTAGGGTTTTCGAACAACTGGATTGAAGCAGTGGTGATAACTTGCTGAGCCCCAACCCATGGGAAGCACTTCCACCGTTTTTTCCAGGGGAAGTTGCATCTCTGCCGTTCGTTTGAGCTAGACGGCTATGATTTGTTTGGGTATTTTGGGTAGTCAAAAAATCGAAGGGAATGCACGGACTCTTGCTGTTTACTCGCACCTGTCCTCTCATTCTATTCTTCTTCCTCCCTCTTCACGCTAGGTCTCCTCCCTATTCAGATTACATTTTCTTCCGCCGTTCAGATTACTTCCTACCATCTTATGATTAAGGTCATCCGATTTTTGCTTGGCTGTCCATATGAATTATTATGGATTTTTTATTTTTTCAGTACTGAAATTTTAGTTTCCATTTTTTTTGCAACTTGTTGAATATGATGGCATGATTTAGCTTGATTCAGATGGGTATTTCAAACCCGGCTTTCGAATTTGGTATGGATTGCTAATGGTTGCAGGGGTTGGCAGTTCGAGACTTCACGTCGATGGCTTGATGCAAGTTGATCGACGTAGAGGCTGAGAACAGAGAGTCCATGAATGGGTGGTCGGAGGCAAGGACAAGAGAATCAACAACAGTAGTTGTCATTGGCAAAGGGAAGGAAGAAGGGAGTTGGAGGTAGCGGAGAAAGGAGACGGATTGACAGACCCGAAGAGGAGAAGGGGAGATGATATCGGTGTAGTCGTGGAAAAGGCTTCGAAGAGGGTGAGGATGACCAATGATGAGGAAGGAGACTAGAGAGATTATTTTTTCAGCACTGCAGTTTTAATTTCCATTTTTTTCAATTCGATGAATACGATGGCATGATTTACATTGATTCGGATGGGTTTTTCAAACCCGATTTCGAATGGGGCATGGATGGCTGTTGCCATTGTCGTGACCATGGCTGTCGGCGACGGTTTGGATGTCGGATATGGAGCCATGATGTCGGCCGTGCAAAGGCTGGCGAGTGGTGATGGGTCACGGTGGTTGGCAGCAAGGGTTTCGCAGGTTTGGGGGAAGAAGATGGACTTTAGTGAAATTTACAGAAAACCCCATGGCCGAAGACATTTCGCAAATGGGGTCAGGCTAGAAAATTTTGCAAAGTAGCTCCCAGCCTGCATCTCTTCTCCACCGGGTTTAGGCCTATGTCCAAAGCCTGGCAAGCTCCAGCACTATACAGTCCGGGCCATCAGGCCCAAGTGACGCCCATCTTGGCCTGAATTTTATTATATGTTTATTTTATTTAAAGTAAAATTTATTTTTATTTAAATTTTATTATTTTAGCTTGGATTTTGATCAAAAATAAAATTTAATATTTTTTATCATTAAATGAAATTTAATGTTGACATAAAATGCATTAACAAAAATTCTTTTCGTCTAATGAAATTGTTCTAATTCTCTATTTGTAATTTTAACTGAGTAAATTTTGATGCAATTGACACCTCAATCTTTCTTCTCATCCTATTCTAAGTAAATTTTGATTCAAAATATTATTATTTATATTAATAGCAACAAATTATGTAAAATATTATAAGCAATATATCTTTTAAATTTAATAAATTAAAAATGATATATATATATATAATTATAACAAACTTTGCCAAAGTTCACTACGGTTTGAACAAACAGTTAGGCCAGCTAAACCTGAACAAGAGTTAGCAATGGTTCAATTTACAGGTTAGTTTTGATAGCATTGCTTAAAATAATGTGAAGTTTCAAACAACCCAAAAATTAAAATTGCTTCCTCAATTTGAATAAAATAAATTTAAAGATAAAATATACTTATTAAATTATAGAACCAAAAATCTAATATTCTTTAATCCGTGGGCGGGCATTGCCAAAATATTTTGAAACTATGGGCCGACAGACTTCATGCCTCCATTTGGTCTTTAATCAACTAAATGGGCCAAGAGACTTCATCCACTCGTGTAAGCATTGAATTTATGACTTTATATACATTTTAATTATACATTTACATGATATAATAATTGTTATTAATTTTTAAAAAATAAGTTTTAATCATTAATATATTTTCAAATTTTATTAAATAAAAAAATAGAATAAATTATTTAAGATAATTTTAATATTTTCTAATTTATAATATAGAAATGTGACAACTTATTCACCAGAAAGGATAAGAAATTAGCTAATTCAAAGTACATTTGGAGCACAATATAATTAATGTCCTTGGACTCTACAAAATAGCTTAATATAAATTGAAGCATTTTTTTGTAAAAATGGGTATAACTTATTTCAAACTTATTTAATTTTATCAATTTTCCTCCCAATCGTTCCATATATGTATATTTAAGTAATACCAATGCACTTACCACCAAATTACTCTATAATGAATAGTGAGCATACTTAATTTAAAATACTTAAACATTTTAGTACTTTTATAATCTTCATTTCAAATTAGTTTACAAAATTTTTATTTAATGTATTTTTCAGATTAAAAATAATTTTTAGGATTATTTTTATTGGCTTAATTATTGGCCATAAGTGGTGTTGACATAGGCAGCCATAGGAGATGATTTGGGGCTGACAAATAACCAAAATTGGTGCTCCAACTATGAGTTAAAAAGTATTTTAAAAATTTTGAAGTATTTAATCATGCAAAAATGATTTTTTTGATATATAATAATTTTTTTAATTTTAATTCAATTCAAAATAATTTGAACGATATACGAGAATTCAACATTTTAATTTTAATTAAAATTGGTATATGTCTTTTAGTTAAAATTGGTATATGTTTTTAACTTATTTTTACTAAATTTACCTTCAACTTTAAGGTACATAGATGTTACAACTAAAAAGCAAAGATTGTGTACTAGTAGATGGTAACGTGATAACCCACCCTTGTGTATGAGCATTAACATGAAATTATATCCCATGGGAGCTCTTTCTTAATTGTAATCATATAATTAAAAAAGCACAAGTAGTATAAATTTGATATTATTAAAATAATTTGAATATTTTTTATTTATATACAATTTCAATGTAATTTCACTTAAACATGGTGTGAAAAATGATACAAAATAACTACATGTGTTGCAATTTTTATAAAGTTTCTATTCAATACAAATTTTTGTTAAATTAATAATTGAATATTGATTTAATTTTGTTTAAATTAATACCTATTGTTGTTTAAAATTTATTATTTTAACTTGAATTATAATCAAAGATAAAAAAAAATTAATGTTGATATAAACTTTATTTTGATTTGCAAAAATTTTACAACAAAAGAGGATGAGCGATATAATTTTTACTATTAAAAATGTAAATATCTTTTGTTTAAATTTAACACCTACAGGTAAGAAATTTAAAATATTATTAACTAATATATATATATATATAATATTTAATTATAAACTCAAACACTATATGATTTTTTTGTAAAAATGTTCTAGTATTAATTCATAAGGTCTAAATTATTTGATTGAATCCGGTGAACCAAATTATTTCGTACTTTTGGGATAAGCGGACTACATTGTAGTGATCTTCATTTCAAATTAATTTATAAGATTTCTATTTAATACAAATATTAATTTAATACATAATTTTGTATTGATTTAATGTAATTATAATTAATATGTATTTTTTAAAATTTATTAATTTCAAATTGAAATGAGCAACTGAAGAGATGAGTGAATCCTAAGGGTTACCGCATATTTAACTCTTTACCTTGAAAACATGTTACAATTAAAATTATTTAGACATCAAATAAATTATTAAGTATATATATTTTGCAAAATACACAGATTAAGTAAAATATTCAAAAATTATAAAAAATTAGATGTTGTTTGATTATAAAAAATTATAAAAAATTATTTGAAATAAATAATTTATCATCATTAAAAAATATTTATTTTGCAAGATATATATTTTAATTAATACTTTTCTTATGGATTTAAATTAATTTTTAATTTTATTTAAATGAATGTTTTGTTTCTCTAAAATATATATGTGTCCCGCGGGCCTCCAAAAATGAATATTTTATTTTTCTAAAATATATATGTGTCCTGCGGGCGTCCAAAAATGAATATTTTATTTTCTAAAATATATATATGTGTCCCGCGGGCCTCCAAAAATGAATATATTATTTTCTAAAAATATATATGTATCCCGCGGGCCTCCAAAAATAAATATTTTGTTTATCTAAAATATATATGTGTCCCGTGGGCCTCCAAAAATAAATATTTTGTTTTCTAATATATATATATGTGTCCCGCGGGCCTTCAAAAATGAATATTTAGTTTTCTAAAATATATATATGTGTCCCGCGGGCGTCTAAAATTGAATATTTTATTTTCTAAAAATATATGTGTCCCGCGGGCCTCCAAAAATGAATATTTTTGTTTTTTAAATATATAAATGTCCCACGGGCCTCAAAAAATGAATATTTTGTTTTTATAAAAATATATACGTGTCCCGCGGGCCTCCAAAAATGAATGTTTTGTTTTTTTTAAAAATATAAATGTCCCACGGGCCTCAAAAAATGAATATTTTGTTTTATATAAAAATATATATGTGGCCCGCGGGCGTCCAAAAATGAATATTTTGTTTTCTAAAAATATATACGTGTCCCGCGGGCCTCAAAAAATGAATGTTTTATTTTTTAAAATATATAAATGTCCCACGGGCCTCAAAAAATGAATATTTTATTTTTATAAAAATATATACGTGTCCCGCGGGCGTCCAAAAATGAATATTTTGTTTTCTAAAAATATATATGTGTCCCGCGAGCCTCCAAAAATGAATGTTTTATTTTTTTAAAATATATAAATGTCTCACGGGCCTCAAAAAATGAATATTTTGTTTTATATAAAAATATAAATGTGGCCCGCGGGCGTCCAAAAATGAATATTTTGTTTTCTAAAAATATATACGTGTCCCGCGGGCCTCAAAAAATGAATGTTTTATTTTTTAAAATATATAAATGTCCCACGGGCCTCAAAAAATGAATATTTTATTTTTATAAAAATATATACGTGTCCCGCGGGCGTCCAAAAATGAATATTTTATTTTCTAAAAATATATATGTGTCCCGCGCGCTCCAAAAATGAATGTTTTATTTTTTTAAAATATATAAATGTCGCACGGGCCTCAAAAAATGAATATTTTATTTTAATAAAAATATATGTGTCCCGCGGGCGTTCAAAAATGAATATTGTATTTTTAAAAATATATACGTGTCCCGCGAGCCTCGAAAAATAAAATGTTTTATTTTTCTAAAATATATACATGTCCCGCGGACCTCGAAAAATGAATATTTTATTTTGTAAATATATATATGTGTCCTGCGGGCCTTGAAAAATAAATGTTTTATTTTTCTAAAATATATAAATGTCTCGCGGGCTTCCAAAAAATGAGTATTTTATTTTCTAAAATATATATGTTTCCCGCGGGCGTCCAAAAATGAATATTTTGTTTTCTAATATATATATGTATACCGCGGGCATACAAAAATAAATGTTTTTGTTTTTCTAAAATATATACATGTTCTATGGGCGTCCAATAAATGAATATTTTGTATTTCTAAAATACGTATGTGTCCCGCGGGCTTCCAAAAATGAATATTTCATTTTCTAGAATATATATGTATATGTGTGTGCCTCGCAGACGTCAAAAAATGAATTTTTTGTTTTCTAAAAATGTATGTGTCCCGCGGGCCTCCAAAAATGAATATTTTATTTTCTAAAAAATAGATATACGTCCCGCGGGCCTCTAAAAATAAATATTTTGTTTCCGCGGGCTTCCAAAAATGAATATTTTATTTTCTAAAAATAGATATGCGTCCCGCGGGCCTCCAAAAATGAATATTTTATTTTCTAAAAAATATATATGTATCCCGCGGGCTTCCTAAAATGAATATTTTATTTTCTAAAAATAGATATGCGTCCGCGGGCCTCCAAAAATGAATATTTTATTTTCTAAAAAATATATGTGTCCTGCGAGCCTCCAAAAATGAATTTTTTATTTTCTAAAAATATATATTTATCCCGCGGGCCTAAAAAATAAATATACTATTTTCTAAAAATATTTTGTTTTGAATAGAAAATTTACGGGAGATATAACACAAGGGTACATAAAATTTACTATAAATTTTATATTCAACGTAAATTTTAATTAAATTATTTGTCCACATTGAGTTCATTTGGAGTAAATAAATTTGTATTTCTTGTTTAATTTAATTAATAATGGTAACAAAAAATTACAATTATTATATTTTTGTAATATAAATTGTAATAATATTTTTATATAATCTTAATAAATTTTATTATAAAATTTCTATTAAATGTAGTTATTTACTAAATTGATTATTTAACCAATCCAAAAAAGAAACATATATTTATATATTAAATATAAATTACAGTTATATATAATTTATTACAATTTTAGTTTTATAGCATCATAGATAATAATTTTTACAATTTTATATATTTGCGTCAATTTTGATTTTATTTAATTTAAACTAGTAAATACATTATAAGGGGCCTAGGATCATATTACAGGTGTTAAATTAGGATTAATTCATTAATTACAAAAATTAGATGCGGTTAGATGCAGTTAGATGTCGTTAGATGCTGTTAGATGCCGTTAGATGCTGTTAGATGCCGTTAGATCCGATTAGACACTGTTAGATTATGGTGATTTCATTAAATCATATTATATGAGTTTCAAATTCCGTAATTAAGGTCTAAATGACGTTATAAGGGGCCTAGGATCATATTACAGGTGTTAAATTAAGATTAATTCATTAATTACAAAAATTAGATGCGGTTAGATGCGGTTAGATGCTGTTAGATGTCGTTAGATGCTGTTAGATGCTGTTAGATGTCGTTAGATGCTGTTAGATGCTGTTAGATGCCGTTAGATCCGATTAGACGCTGTTAGATTATGGTGATTTCATTAAATCATATTAAATAAGTTTCAAATTCCGTAATTAAGGTCTAAATGACGTTATAAGGGGCCTAGGATCATATTACATGTGTTAAATTAGGATTAATTCATTAATTACAAAAATTAGATGCGGTTAGATGCGGTTAGATGTCGTTAGATGCTGTTAGATGCCGTTAGATGCTGTTAGATGCCGTTAGATCCGATTAGACGCTGTTAGATTATGGTGATTTCATTAAATCATATTAAATGGGTTTCAAATTCCGTAATTAAGGTCTAAATGACGTTATAAGGGGCCTAGGATCATATTACAGGTGTTAAATTAGGATTAATTCATTAATTACAAAAATTAGATGCGGTTAGATGCTGTTAGATGTCGTTAGATGTTGTTAGATGCTGTTAGATGCCATTAGATGCCGTTAGATGCTGTTAGATGCCGTTAGATCCGATTAGACGCTGTTAGATTATGGTGATTTCATTAAATCATATTAAATGGGTTTCAAATTCCGTAATTAAGGTCTAAATGACGTTATAAGGGGCCTATGATCATATTACAGGTGTTAAATTAGGATGAATTCATTAATTACAGAAATTAGATGCGGTTAAATGCTGTTAGATGTCGTTAGATGCCATTAGATGCTGTTAGATGTCGTTAGATGCTGTTAGATGCCGTTAGATGCTGTTAGATGTCGTTAGATGCTGTTAGATGCCGTTAGATGCCATTAGATCCGATTAGACACGTTAGATTATGGTGATTTCATTAAATCATATTAAATGGGTTTCAAATTCCGTAATTAAGGTCTAAATGACGTTATAAGGGGCCTAGGATCATATTACAGGTGTTAAATTAGGATCAATTCATTAATTACAAAAATTAGATGCGGTTAGATACGGTTAGATGCTGTTAGATGTCGTTAGATGCCGTTAGATGCCGTTAGATGCTGTTAGATGCCATTAGATCTGATTATATTCAGAAAATAAAAAAAATTTAAAATTTTTCAAAAATTCGAAAATAAAAAAAGAATTTGTTATTTTTGAGAGTACCTTAATTACATTAACTTTAAATAATATAAAATAACTCCTAATAAAAATTATATTTTCCAACTTTACCAATTAAAATGAAATCTTATTAAAAAATAATTTTTTGTACACAAATATTTTTAGAAATTGTCAAATAATGAAAAATTATGTTTACATACATTTTAATACTTGATCTAGAAAATGAATGGAATAGATTGAGATTTTGTATATATATAACACAAATTTTACCAAAAAACCAAACATACTCACGTTTTTAAACAAGTATACTCTCGTTGTAAAATTACCACAATGCCTAGCTTCCTTTTTTTTTCTCAAGGGAAGTGCTTCCCCTGGGTTGGGCCTCTAACTTGCTAGGTGTGCCGGGGTTGGTTGGAATAATGGGGAGGATACGCTACTGTGACAAGATCGGGTTGAAGAATGGTGCGTGGACACCGGAGGAAGATCACATACTCCTATCTTACATTGAGAAAAACGGGCCTGGCAAGTGGCGCACTCTTCCTAAACATGCAGGTAGGTAAGATGGGTATGCATCTTTTTCAAAAAAAAAAGAAGAAAAAAAAAGAGTATGGATCGAGTTAAAAAGGAAGCTAGCATCCACAAAATGCCAACTTTTTCTTTATCCTTTATATATACACCAAGTCATCTAATATTATAAATCAATACATGCATAATCCTCACAACAACAAAAAAATCCTATAACACCCCCATCACTAGGGGAAATCAATACCCCACCACAAGGGAGGGACGGCAAGTTGAACACACAACGCATGAGCACAACGCTCATGATGCTTTCTACTATCAAAATACATGAATGTTGCTGCTGAGAGGCTTCAAAACCACGTTACCACGCAAAGAAAATGCCTAACTTTAATTGATTGCATTTCAAATAAGAATGGTTTTTATTTTTTAGGTTACATAAGATCAATTCAGTGTGGGAAATTAAATCCGTGAATCTTTCTTTTTAGGGTCTTTGGATGTGGCCTCTCACACCGGAGCTTGATATAGTGGGACCGCGATCTCTTGCACCCGGGTGCACTGAAGCTAAGTGCACCGATTTAGTGCACCTAGGCGTAGGAAATCGTGACCCGATATACTGTACTCAGGTGCTTTTAACTCCTTTTTTATTTTTTTGAAATTTTTTGTAAAACCGTTAATCTATGTTTATTTAGCGTGTATATCAAGTTTTATCATTTTTGGACTTTTTAGATAGTTTTATTTGTGAAAATAATAGCATTTTAGTAATTAATTTAAAATGAATAAAAAAATATTTTAAAATCTCTAAGAATAATAAAACTTGATACACATGTTAATACATTTAGATTAACAGTTGCATAAAAATTTAAAAAAAAATAAAAAATAAGTTAAATGCACTGGGGTGCACGATGCACCCCAGTGCATTTAACTTCTTCCCTCCCACATCTGCCATTCCGTGCAACCATGCATGCATAGGCTTAATTACAGTGTCTTTGTTTTGGTGACATTATATAGACAACACTTAATTATGCAGGGCTATTGAGGTGTGGAAAGAGTTGCAGATTCAGATGGGCCAATTATTTGAAGCCAGATGTTAAACGAGGCAACTATAGTAAGGAAGAGGAAGACATCTGTGGCGCCCTAGCCCTAGCGTCACATCCTAAGCCTTATCTCGGGATCGTTATTAATTAGTAAACGTGATCAGGATTGTTGCCCTATCATACAACGGGTTTTAACAGATATTTATCTAATTAAATACATTCTCATAAGAGTTTGTTTCCATAAATTTCTCATCTCGTGCATAGCTAGGTCATCTCCAACCAGTTATCACATAACAAAGCATGATGTTCAAAAATATTTCAACTTTCACATAAATCAGATGTTATTGCATGTATTAACCATAGTTGTCACATAAAGCATCAAAGTAATTACATCCATTCAACACGAGTTTTTCCATAACATAAGAGTGCTCATGTTTTTCCATTGCTTTCATGATCTTGCACTTGCTCCTTTGCCAAGTCCTTTCTTTTACTTGTCTTTGGGTTTGAAAAACGAAAATGTAAGTCGAAACTCAATAAACAAGCTATTTATAGTTCACAGGTAAATCATTTCAGACAATAATTTTTCATTTAAAATATCTTGGAAAGTAACTTATACTTTTTGAAAAGGTATATCTTGAAAACATTATTCTTATACCTATCACGAGTATGACATGCATAATGCAATGTAAAACCGTGGCACGTCCTTCATAGGATGGAAGCTAACTAGGTGACCATCCGTCTTTGTCTTCTCCCATCTCAGAGAGGGTGCCGCCGGCCTTGGGCCTATTTTAGCGACTTGGCCACAAGAAAGGGGGACAATCGGCCCGCTTATACTTCTCAGGTGGACCTAGTACTTTGTACACATGAATTTTCATAAAATCATCTTTAACATGCTAGCATGAATTTTCATTTAGAAACTTGGAATCACATAATTTTTCATAACATTTATCAAAGAAATTTCATAATACCACAAGGTAAACGAAAATATCATTTCAACACAAATTTAACTAAGGAATGGTCATCCTTAAATATATTAGAAATAATTTCCACAAACTTATCAAAATAAGTTAGAGAAAAAATTCAATTTATGTAAACAATTTAGAAAACAAAAGTTATTTAGAAAATTTGCTTGCTTACCTGTGCTTCCTTAGCTTTCCAACTCTGCATTTTCTTTGCTCTTGCTTACATGAGAATAATTTAATGTTTCATATTTTCCTTTTACTTGCATCCTACTTTGTTTTCCAACCCATTTCATTAACACACATAATTCATTTGACTTCTGAAGTTATTATGCATATATAACACATATTTGTACATTTCATCGGCTAATACACAATATATTCAATCCCATAAATAGGGTAACATAATAATCATCACATAATAATCATCAAATAATTATCATTTAAAGGTTCATTACCTTCCACACACCATTTTTCACTTATTTTTCAAAATTTACACATTGGTGTTCATTTTAAGCACACGTTGTCGCCTTAAGCTTCATTAATTAATTTCAAAATTTGAAATTAATATCATGTAACCAAAACAGATATATAATCACGAATTTTACCATATTTTCATACATTTTTACACAAAGTCAAATTATATATATCATTTATCACCTATATATGTCTACTCTTTCATATACGCCCATTTGGCAACACATATATAATACATTTCATAAAATTTTCCAAGTCAGCAACTTAACCCATATTTCAGCATGATAATCATCCTTAATTACCACTTTATTTAGGGTATTTTTATGGAATTTTAATCCACTAATTATAGGTTTCCAAAATAGCAACTTTGAAACCCATTTTTCACACGTGTAACGTGTCTTTTGACACTTAACCCTAAATAATTTTATAATTCCGAATTTTCAGCAATTAATCCAACTTTTACTAATCCAAATCTAGGGTATTAACATATATTTAGCATTCATAAATAAATACCTCTCAAAACAGCAACTTGTTTCCCCGTTTCGGGTCCTGCTTTCACCCCATTTGAACATCATTTTATAAAATTCATAAAATCAGATTTGGGGCTTATCTTCCCAAATCCTTTTGGGCATCCATAGTACCCTAACCTTAGGGTATTTTACCCTAAATAACTTTCATATATCATTCAATCTCATTTCTATACCATTTTTAGCATAAAAATTGAAAAATTGGGTCTTATACATCACTTTGGATTCCATTCTTTTTAAAATTTATTTCTTAAGATTAAATCAACAAATGTATTTCATTAAAACATGATTCATAGCCTAAACATAACATCAATTCAATACAGCAACTTATTATTTGAATTTAGGATTTATCAAGTTGAGTTTTCAACTCTTAACGTACTTAAATAAATCTTCATTTCAATCATATAAAACATTAAAATTCATTCATACAACTTAATACCCATTCCATATTTAATCAAAAGGCATGTTGAATCATAATTTAAGGAGTTTTAAGCATCAAATTCATATCCAAAATCTTGGAGTTTAACACTTAAAATCAAAAGCTCAAATCATCACATCTACTTACTTGATTGATGCAAATCAAACCCTAATCACTTGAGCTAAGCTTCTCTTCCTTTTTCCCTTTCTTTTCCCTTCCTTTTTCTTCCCTTTTCCTTCCTCCTTGCTGGCCTAAGGTGGAACGTGGCTGCTATCTTAGGGAGATAGGGTTTGGAGCACTTAGAATTTTTTTTTCCAAGCTTCATCTCACTTGGTCGTTCCCCCTTTTATATAGAGCTGGATTGATCCAGCTGTGGACCCCACTTAGAGCTGATTTTTCACAGTCCATAAATGCATATTTATCCTCTAAATGAGCTATGCAATTTACGGCCAAGTAAATTTATTTTTACCATATTTTCTTAAAGCCAAAATCTGCTCAATATCATAACCATACAGATGTCCACTTGATCATGTCCTTACTGCTGTCCATTTTTCAGATTTTTTTCATTTTTAATAATCTTAATTTGAGGGTAAATTATATACTGAATTAGAATTTAATTTATCAAATAATTTGGCATAAAAAATTAACAAAAATGGCAGCAACAGCACCAACCATTGCACGTAACTTGCATGACACCATGTTGTCCGTTTTCATCCTTCAATGTAGCTGCTGTTCATAATTTTTTTTTGCAGGGATTGTCACATGAATAAATGCATATTCAAGTGTCCCTACATGTTAGCTATGTATGTGCATAATTCATAAATTAAAAAATTTAAAAAAATCCAGCAGCAACATCACTTGGACATCCATGCATTACCACCTTACCTATGCTCACTTTGAGCACTCCCTAGCTCCATTAATGTGGATGTCCTTTGTTGGGATAATGTTTGGATTTTTGTATTTCACAATAATACATAAACTACCTTGAAATTGAGCTGCATTGGACACCTATTTTTCTATTAAAAACTTGCATTTATTCAATGTACCCTAGCCTTTAATGCATGGTACCTTTGAGGTGCAAAAGTCAACTATGCACACCTTTTCCAATTCAGGTATTTTTCCAACATAATATACTTAATCTAAACCTTCCAAAATGTTAATCTCATAATTTCATTCAACCGTTTCAAATTTTATCTCAATTCGATTTTCCTAGCTCAAGTTATAGTCATTTGAAGTTAACAGTTGGATTTGAAATATGATCGATAAATCATTACACTAATTTCATCAAGGATTTTCATAACCTAATAATCCTATATAAGGAAAATTGATATTTTATCTATCAATTCCATGTCTTAGGTTTCTTTCTATGCTTGCTTTATAACCATTGATTACCTCATTCCCATAGAGATCAATCTTATAAAGATACTTGGTCATTACTCATTTATATGAATTTTTATCCATAAATCATTTAAAAATTTCATCCATATATCCTCATAAAATATAAAAATAAATCTCAAATTTTTCCAAAATCACGTTGTTCACTGTTCATAGTTACTGTTTATGATTACTGTAGTAGGTTACTGTTCATAGCGTGTTGATTACTGTTCATGGGTTCAAAAAATTGACATTTTTTCCAAAAATAAAAAATACCATGACATAGCTCTTAGTCAGTTAGTCAGTATATCATTAGAAAAAATCATGAATTTTAAATTTATCATCATAAACTTGGCTAAAATTCATCATAATTTCACTTAAGCATAATCCTTAAATCCAAAAATCATGAGATTAATATATCATTATTCCAACATCATAACTATCATAAAAATTCATCTCAAATCACCATTTATCAATATTGGAGCATTATTTACACATATCATATGTTATCTTCCCGAATGCTCTATTCTTGCGCCAAACTTTTGATGTTTTGACATAATTTTAATTAAGCATTATAACTATACTTATTTTCTCATGCTTAGGAATTATCTAAGTATGATTTTACCCTACTTAATACCCAAAAAGAAATTTAGGAAGAATCCCCTTACCTGAAGTAGAAAAATTTTCCTCCTATTTGCCCTTTCTCTCTCTAACCTTCTCTTTCTTTACTAAAAACGAATTTTGGGGCTGGGAAAGGCTTGAATTTCTCAATCATGAGCTGGAATGGGTGTGCCTTTGGACGTCCCATGCGTCCCCTATTTATAGATGCTCATTTTTCATTAAATTATAATTTACTCCCTTGCTCGAGGTATTAATTTCTAAATACTTTTTCCAAATCCCATGCAGTGTTTTGAGCTTTGTGCAGCCACCCTATATCAGCTCATGACCCCCTCTAGCAGCCCTATTTATTTATGATTTTTGATTTATTAAAATTAATTATTTTAAACTAATTCAATCTTAACCATTGATTCTTGATGAGGATGATTTTAGGCCATTATATTTTGGCCCAAAAGTCTCCCTCCTGCACGCCCCTGCCCTCCTTGCTGACTTGCATTAATTATTTTTATTTGTAATTATTTAAATTTAATTAGAAAGTCAAAGGAAATTAATGAAAAAGGTGACCTACCTTTTTAGTCTCCAATTGATGTTTCATCTTGACCCTTAATTCATGATTTTCATCACATCTTAAACCATTCATCATGTTCATCATAGATTTTTAACCATCCATAAAAAATTTCATCTAAATCCGACGTCCAGATTGCAATTTATGAATCTTTCTTTATTTTCTTTTTATTCTTCACTAAAATCCAAAATTTTCTTAAAATATTAAAAAGTATTACTATTTCGTCCTTTAATACATAAATCTTTTTTTGTCTTTTTGTGATTGGTTAATCCAAGTGATTAACTCTTAATCACGTGTCTTAATCGTTGGGTTAGTATTCACGTGTATTATTCACATTCACTAATCATCCGAATTTCATAAATAATTATTTTAACCTTTATTTCTATATATTTTCATACTCATGATATTTATTTTACTAATATATTACTTAGGGTTTACAACCCTAGAGTTTTATACACGTGTCTCAGATCGGGTTTCACACCTACCTCGAATACGAAGAGGTATGGGCTCTATTTTTGTTGTTGTTGACAGATTTTTCAAGATGGTGCATTTCATTACTTATAGGAAGACCTCAAATGCTTGTGGGGTCATTAGACTATTCTTTAGGGAGGTTGTTTGACTGGTATGCCAAAAACTATCACTTTAGACTAGGATAATACTAAAAGACCTTGTGGCGGATGTTCAACTTTTCTTTGAAGTTCAATAGCATGGCTCACCAACATTGATGGTTAGACAGAGGCAGTTAACAGAACACTCGACAATTTTCTTTTGTGGAAACGAGCCAAAACAGTGGGACCCTACCTTAGCTCAGGCAGACTTTGCATACAACAATGTTACTCTTAGTGCCACAGGAAAATCTCTTTTCTTTATAGTATACACGAAGACCCCATAGCATGCTGTTGACCTTATCAAACTACCTAGGGGGCCCGAGGATAATGTAGTTGTTGAAAATATGGCACATCAATGGCAAGATGTGCAAGCAGATGCCAAACAGAAATTAGAGTAGGCAGATGTGATATATAAGACAACAGCGGACTAGCATTGTATGAAGCAAACTTTTGAAGTCAGAGAGCAAGTTATGGTATTCCTGTTGAAAGAAAAATTTTCTGTGGAAACTTACAACAAACTTCAACAAAGAAAATATGGCCCTAATAAGATTTTGAAGAAGATCAATGATAATGCATATATGGTGGGTCTGCTTGACATAATGGGGATTTCCAAAATGTTTAACATGGGACATCCACTCTTTTCATTCTTTTGACGTGCCCCTCTATCTTGACATTTTAGCCAACTTGTGGTCAAATTTTTCTCAAGTGGAGGGAACTAACACAGATGCCTTCGCAATAGCCAATTGTCGTGGAATGATGTAAAATTGATAAATGAGAGCATCAACTTCAACTAGCTATAACCTTTGATCCGAGTCATCTGACAGAAGTTACAGGAGCCACATCATATCAATGAAAATTATTTTTTGAGCTTGTTGATGTGGCAACCTAAGTGAAACTCGGTTGAGCACATTTTTATGTCAAATTTCACTATTTCTATTTGAATCAAGGCCATTGAAATTTTACACGATTATCTTTATTATTTATAAAAAAAATTACGCATTTTACTATTTTGAGTAAAACATATGCAAGTGAGTGATTATGGTTTTGCTTTTTGCGATGTGGTGTGCACATTTTGCGTGCATGCATTATAGATATGGCTGTGTGTGTAATGGTAGCTAGGATTTGCTTATAAATTCATGCTTTCTCTTATTTCGTAAATAATTTTTCATGAATAAAAATTTCTAGATTTACTCTTTGCTTGTGATTGAGTTTCTATGCGGAGACTTGTTTATCAATTTTGACGTGTACTCTTGTACATGCCTTGTTTCACTCTTGCCTTCATTTCATCATATAGTATCTTAGAAATCTTTTTGGTTTTTTAATATCTTAGAAACTCTTTTATTTGTCTAATATCATTGTGCAAGGGTCCTATTGAAAATCAATATAATAAAATGATCCTCTGAAGTTTATTACATTCTAATTCATGTGCAAATGGATCTAAGTATTTTTCGTTTGCACATGAATATATATATTTCAATAAACGTGGACATAAACATACTTGGTTAGGATGAAATTTGGTCTTCTAGATAAACAAATGATGTTAAATACAATAAATGGATTAGATTTTTCATCGATGATCAAAATTTTAAAAATTAAAGAGTTTACATGTCTCTGCTTGTATGTAATCAAGTATGTGCATGGGTTATATTTGCTCAAAAATATATGCATTCATGTGTAAATTATGAAAAATGCTTAGATCCATTCACACATGTATTATAATGTAATATTACTTTATATAATCATTTATCCACATAATAGTGAAATTTTAGATGATTTAGATCTTGAAAAAACTACTTTAAAATTGATATTTTAACATTAAACCATTTTATTATGCTAGTTTACATATTCATCAATGGGACACATATATGATGAAATTAAAAAAACAAAAGTGCTTCCAAGAAACTACAAATAATGCTAAATACAATTAATTGAGTGGATTTTTCATCAACTCCCAACATTTTAGAAATATAGGGAGTTATATAGAAAATAGCTTTTATAGAAGCGGAATTATATATATATGGGCTCCGCTTGTATGTAACCAAGTTCCTTTGAAACGGAGCCACATAGCCCTTTCAATTTTTAAGATTTTAATACTTAATAGAAAATTCAATTCCTTCATTGTATTTATCATCATTTGTTTAATTGTTTATCTAGGAGACCAAGTTTCATCCTAATCAAGTATATTTGTAAGCTACATTTATTGAAAAGTATATATATTTATGTATAAATATAAAAAATGCGTAGATCCATTTATACATGTATTAGAATGTAATAATACTTCATATGATCATTTATCTATGTATAAAAAATATTTTAGGTTGTTTATGTGTTGAAAATACAACTTAAAATTAATATTTAATATTAAACTGTTGTATTATGTTGATTTTCAATGAGGCCCATCCACAATGATATTAAACAAATAAAATAGTTTTCAAGATACTATAAAAGATGCTAAATGCAATAGATGAAGTGGATTATTTATCAACTATCAAGATTTTAAAAATAAAGAGAGTTACATCAAAAAAAGGTTTTATAGAAGCAGATATATAATATATATATGAGCTTTACTTTGTAATCAAGTTACATAAAAGTGGTCTACGGAATCCCCTTAATTTTTAAAGTATTGATGATTAGTTTAAACTTCAATTTATTCATTGTGTTTAATATCATTTGTTTATCTAGGAGACCAAATTTCACCCCAATCAAGTATTTTTATGGGCCTCATTTGTTCAAAAATATAAATTCATGTATAAATTATGAAAAATATTTAGATCAATTCAGACATGTATTAGAATGTAAAAATACTTTATAGAATTATTTATCCACATATTATGATATTTCAAATGGCTTAGATGTTTGAAAAACTACTTTAAAGTTGATGTTTTAACATTAAATTATTTTATGTTATTTTTATACATTTATAGATGGGACTCATATACAACGATACAAAATAAAAAAGAGAGTTTTCGTGATCATATAAATTATGCTAAATACAATAAATAGAGTGAAATTTCTATCGACCATCTTGATTTTAAAAATGGATGGGGTTACATAGAGAAGGGGTATCATAAAAGCGGAGCCATGAAACCATTTCAAAATCTAATATTTTGATCTTTGATGAAAAATTTAATTCATTTATTGTATGTAACATCATTTGTTTATCTAGGAGATCAAGTTTCATCTTAGTCAAGTATGTTTATGGACAACATTTCTTAAAAAAATATATATTCATGTGTAAATTATTAAAAACAATTATACCAGTTTAGTCATGTATTAAAATGTAATATATTTTATAGAACATTTATTCACATAAAAATGATATTTTAAATAGTTGAGATGCCAAAAGTACTACTCTAAAATTGATATTTTAGTATTTTCATAATTTTTATATATATATTTTTTAACAAATGTGGTCTATAAACATATTTAATTGGGAAGAAACTTGGTCTCCTTGATAAACAAATAATGTTAAATACAATGAATTGATTATATTTTTCATCAAGGATCAAAATTTTAGATTTTGAAAAGGTTACATGGCTCAATTTCTATGTAACCTAGTTACATAGAAGCGGAACATATATATTTATAAGTCCCACTTGTATAAAACCCCTTTTCTATGTAATTGTCTTCATTTTTAATATTTTGATGGTTAATGAAAAATTCACTCCATCTATTGTATTTAACATAATTTATATAATCATGAAAATCCTTTCGTTTGTTTAATTTCATTGTGTATGGGCCCATCTATAAATGTGTAAAATTAACCTAATAAAATAGTTTAATGCTAAAATATCAATTAAACTAGTTTTTTCAACATCTAAACCATTTAAAATATCACTAATATATAGATAAATGATTTTATAAAGTATTATTACATTATAATACATGTGTGAATTGATTTAAGAATTTTCATAATTTACGCATGAATATATATATATTTTTGAGCAAACGTGACTATAAACACACTTGATTTGGATGAAACTTCGTGTCCAAACTAAAAAAGTGATTTAAATACAACAAATGAATTGAATTTTAGATTAATTATCAATATCTTAAAAATCGATAGGGTTACATGGAACCGTTTCTATATAAATGGAGCCTTGTATATATACCAACCTTGCTTTTATATAAAACTAGGTTATATAAAAGCAAAACCATATAACCGTTTTATAATCTAATATCTTGATACTTGATAGAAATCCAATCCATTTGTTGTATTTCAGATCACTTGTTTATTTAGGAGATCAAGTTTCACCCTAATCAGGTATATTTATGGGCCACATTTGTTAAAAAAATATATTCATATGTAAATTATGAAAAATGCTTAGATCCATTTACGCATGTGTTAAAATGTAATTACTTTGTAGAATCATTTATTCACATAGAAATGATATTTTCAATAGTTTAGATGTCAAAAATGGTACTTTGAAATTGATATTTGATCATTTTTCATCATTCACATATGAATATATATATATATATAACAAATGAGGCTCATAATCATACGTGATTGGGTGAAACTTAGTCTTTTAGATAAACAAATGATTTCAAATACAATAAATGGATTATATTTTTTTATCAACGATCAAAATTTTAGATTTTAAAAGGATTACATGACTCTGCTTCTGTATAACTTGGTTACATAGAAGATGAGCCCATGTATATTTCAATCCCATTTTTATAAACCTCCTTTTTATGTAACCTCCTTCATTTTTAAAATATTGATGGTTGATGAAAAATCCACTCCATCATTGTATTTTGTATCATTTATAGTATCTTGAAAACTCTTTTATTTTTTAATTTCATTGTATATGGGTCTCATATATAAATGTGAAAAATCAACGTAATAGAATGGTTCAATACTAAAATATCAATTTTAAAGTTATTTTTTCAACATCTAAACCATCTAAAAATCAATACTATGCAGATAAATGATTCTACAAAATATTATTATGTATAATATATGTGTGAATGAATTTAAGGGTGTTAATGGTCATAGTCAACCCATTAATCTGCTCGTCCAACCTATTCATAAATAAACTTGGGTTGAGATTTTTCAATAAATGAGTTATCATTTATCAACTGTTGGGATTTAAGGCAAATTACGGACAATCTATGTTTTGATGATTAATAACTCAATTTGACAATTATTTAAGTACTAATTTGGTTGCTACGTGATGCCAAGGTTCGTATGATCAAAGTTCAAAAGGATAGCAGGTCAAGTCGCATGCCAAGTTAACTTAGGTATCGACTTAAGTCAAGTCAATACCGAAGTCGACTCCAGGATTGACTTCAAACACCCCAACGTCAACAACACTGAAATTGGGACTCCAAGATAGATGAAGTCACGACCAAAGTCGACTCCATTTACGACTTAGGAGAAGTCGCAACCCCAAGTTGACTCTACCTGCGATTTGCGTGAGCCTTGGCTACAGATTTTAAAAATGTCAAAATTAAGTCGCACATCAAGTTGACTCCAGTATGCAACTTTGGTGAAATCGCATCTCAAGTCGACCCTAGTATGCGACTTGGGTGAAGTGACACTCCAAGTCAACTCAAGCCTGCGACTTAAGTATAAATCAACATCAAATTGATTCTAAGACTCTCTACTAAATGGAAATCAAAATCAAGAGGTGATGACAACTATGAATCAAGGTCACTGAAGAGGTTTTCTATTAAGAGACTAATGTATTCTATAATCCAAGGATATCTATATCAAATGAATATCAAAGTACTTGAAAAGAGAAGAAATAAAGGTCAAACATACAAGTAGATCGCAAGCAAAGTTTTGAAGTTCGAACAATACATATGATTGGTGAAGTTGCATCCGAAGTCGACTCCACCTGCGACTTGGGTCAAGTTTGAAACCAAGTCGACCTAAACATGACACTTGAATCTGCCTACACATTTGTAATGTGTAGAATTCTTGTTTATTATTTGATCATTTATTTTTCCACTTGATTTAGGATTGGAAACCGAAACCAAGTGAAGGAAAAGTAGTGTGTGATTGGAGTGAAATTCGTCACTTACTTGTGCTGAGATTGTATATACCCCCTAGAGCTAGAATCTAGAAGAGAGCAGATGCTCTAGATTGTATATATTATACAATAGTGGAACCCAAGACATAACGGGTGTGTGCTTGAAAGAGTGGAGTAGGGAAGGTTGCCCGAACCACTATATATTACTGTTTTTTTGCGTGGTTGATTATTTGTATTTTATATTTAAAATGTACCCTCTCATTCTACCTCACTGGACGTTTCATCAAGGAGGTTAAACTTACAAGGGGCTAAGCTTGTAATTACGCAAAGAATTTTTAAGAACCCAATTCACCTCTCCCCTCTTGGGTTTTGCCATAAACTCGGGATCAACATCAACTAGTTCAACCATTTAATTCAATAAATGGACAAAAGTTGAGATTTTATGACTCATTAACTCATTTAGTTACCCGTTTAACTCATTTAGCACATTAAAGTTATATATATGTAAATTCCTTAGCTCTTTTTCCCTCGGTAAGTCTTCCTCTCACTTCCTAATTTCATTTTTTCACTAATGTTATAATTTTATTTTCCCATTATTGCCTTATTTTCATTTCTCCTATGCCGAAAACTCTCTCTCGCCTCTCCCAGCAAGATCATCGTTTGCTAGAGTTTAGGCTTTTGGGTCGTTTGTTATGCAACTCGTTAAAAATCCGCCAAAAAGTTTATTAGATGGGTTAGGGTTAAAGTTTTTAAATAAATTAATAAACAGATTAAGGTTGGAATATTTTAAATGAGTTGCGATTAGGATTAGACTCTAACTCGTCGAACCTGATCCGTTAACACCTTCTCAATCTAAGAATTTTTTATAATTTACCTATGAATATATATATTTTTGAGCAAATGTGACCCATGCACATACTTGATTTGGATGAAACTTGGTTTAATAAATAAAAAATTGATATTAAATACACGGAATAGATTAAATTTTAAATCAATCATAAATAACTTAAATTTTAAGGGAGTTACATGGGACTGCTTCTATTTAACCTAGTTATCAGGTGTAGATGAAGCGCATGATAATTTTGGTGCAATCTGTTGCAAAATGGGCCCTATGTGTATTAAAATGTGTTAATAATTTATACAATCATTTATTTATATAAAAATATGTTTTTGATGGTTTAGATGTTGAAAATAAAAGTTTAACATTCATATATATATATATATATATATATATTATATCAAATTAGTTTATTACATTGATTTTATACCATTTTAAGATGAGACTTATATCCATGTTTGACTTGGATGAAAATTAGTATGTAATTCTAAATATAATGAGTGCGGTAAATGTTAACTTTATCATCAAGTGAGGCCTATTTGCTCTGGAATGTACCATAAACCATAATTATGGTGCAATCTGAATGCACTTGAATAAATTCTTATATAGATATATATAACTTATCTGATGCAGACGGATTGCACCTTAGCTATGTTTCAAGTTACTGCAAAATAGACTTTATATGTATTAAAATGTAATAATGTTTTATGCAATCATTTATTCAAGTAAAAATATGTTTTTGACTATTTAGATGTTGAAAATACAACTTTAATAGTGATATTTTTATCAAACTATTTTTATATTAACTTTGTACTATTTTAAGATGAGACTCATACACATGTTTGAGTCGGATAAAAATTAGTATCCTACTAAAGTAAATAATTCTAAATATAATGAGTGTAGTAAATGTTAACTTCATGATTTTATAGAACCAATTTGCGGCAAACTGTACCGTAATTATGGTGCTATCTATCTACTCGGCAAGATTGCACCGGTTCAATATAAGCTTCCAGTATCTGATCTTCCTCCGGTTCCCAAGATTGCACCGTAATTTTAGCCCAACCTTTTCACAGCAAGGACTTTTACCCATCTTAATTCCAACCTTGCTTTATTTTATTAATTAACGTTATCGGAAATTAAGACCACCCAGCTAGCGCTAGCTCAGCTTCTCCCTGGAGATGATTTATCATGGCCACGCCAATTTCTAGTGAATTGGAACAGAGTACAGCGGCAAACATAGCTCCAATTGTCAAAATCCACTCTCGGTTGAAATTTCCAAACTCCTGCAACCCCATCTGAAAAGAAAATCCACTCTCGGTTGAAATTTCCAACTCCTGGAACCCCATCTGAAAAGAAAATCCACTCTCGGTCGAAATTTCCGACTCCTGGAACACCATCTGAAAAGAAAAATGCAGAGAGAGAGAGAGAGAGAGAGAGAATTATACAAAATTGTCCTTTCCGTCAAGTTGAGTTGTGAATAGTGAATGTACCTTTTAAGCTGTCAAGTAGAACATCCAAGCATAAAAAATTGGAGGGCCGGAGGGTTCTCCGGATAGACCAGGTTTGTGTCCGGATTATCCCATCCACGCAAGCACCTCACAGCAATGCAGCACTGCCGATAGTCATCCAACTTTCAGCCGCCTCAATTTGGACGTTGCCTGCCACTTAATTAGTGGTGTGATTTATAACCAAAGCCTCGTAGATAGCAAAAGAAAAACCTCAACAATTCTCAATTTTCTTTATCTGTATTTCTTTTCAGATTTAAATCTTGTTAAAGGAAATTTTCGTAGCAAGATCTGGAGAAGAGGCCGATGAACCCGTGGCTTTTCAATAATAAACCTTTATTAATTATTTCTTTCTTTTTATTGTAAAAATGGATAGTAGCTAAGACCTTATGAAGACTTGCGTTTTTTCCGAAAAAAAAAAATTGCGGCTAATTTATTTCTGAAGTAGTAGATATTCATTAGAGGAGTCAACAATCTCATGTATTTTACGTTATGTCATTTTCTTTCTATTTTTTCACTTTTAGCTTGGCTTAAGCGTTTCATATCTAGGAGTGCTAATGCTCACGGTCAACCCGCTCGTCCAACCCGTTTATAAATGGGTTTGGGTTGAGATTTTTGAATAAATGAGTTATGATTCGCCAACCCATTTAACCATTTAATTAAATAAGTGGATTAGGGTTGAGATTTTATAATTCATCAACCCGTTTATTAATCCATTTAACTCATATAACTTGTTTAACTCGTTTAATTCGTTAACTCATTTAACTCGCTTAACTCATTAAAGTTTTATATATATACATGTAAACCTCTTGGTTACTTTCTCTCTCTAAGTTTTTCTCAAGTTACCTAATTTTCATTTTTCTATTGTTGTCCTAATTTCATTTTTCCATTACTGCGCTATTTCCATTTCCCCTACGCCAAAAACACCCTCTCGTCTCTCTTTGCGAGATCATCATCTACAAGAGTTTATACTTTCAGGTTATTTACTATACAACCTGTTAACAACCCACCAACCGGTTTATTAAATGAGTTATAAATAGGTTGAGGTTGAGGTTTTGGTTTTTTAAATGGGTTAATAACGAATTAGGGTTAAGATATTTTAAATGAGTTAGGATTAGGATTAGACTCAAATCCATCCAACCCTATCCGTTAACACCCCTATTTATATCATCATTGGAGCATTAGCCCCAGTAGTAACTCAGTTGGCAGCAATACATGCAGATGTGGACGTGAGTTCGACAATGGGGAGTGGCATTCTCCTTTTATTGAAAAATAGAAGCATCCCTTGCGGTAGTAGCAGTCTCTCCATTATTATGGAAATATTTACTGTATAAAAAAATTAGTCATATTGTTTGATATTTGTTTGAATATTGTATAGAATTTGTAAGAATGTCTCAGAGTTTAATTGTAATATTAGTTAAGATGATTGTAAAATATCCATAAAAAGTAATTTTAAAAATAAAATTTTTTTCACCCATCTAAGACTCCCCCACATGAAAAATGTTAAAATTTTTATTTTTGAAATATACAAAAAGCCAATTCAAAAATAAAAAAGCTGGCATAAGTTCTGAATGCAATTAGGCTCACGTAAAAGCGAAAAAATGCAAAAGAAAAGAAAATACCAAATACAAGGCAATGTTAATTAGCTAAACAATAACCCCTTGTACAGTGTCATAACTCTAATTAGAACCACTAAACCCATCCAACTCTGTTGTTCATTTTTCGGCTTCAAATGCGCCTTTTCTTAGGCCTCACATATATATATATTTTGCTATTATGACTTCGAAAAAAATTTTCCTGTCTAACGTTAGACTGCAAGATTTTGTTTCATGCAAGTAAATGAAAAAATTATGAAACATTTTCCTCCGTCGATTACCAAATACATCCTATTATTCAGCCACTAGAAGGCAAGCTCCTATTTTCGTACGGCTATTCCTGTTGTAAATGAACATAAATAAAAACGACATAATTTACTTGTAATATAATTTGAACATGACAGACATCCACCAAAATATGAATATAAATAGAATAAAATACATAAATAGGAAGAAATATTAAATCAAGTTCAACTTTATCAGATTTGGATTTACTTGAATCTTAATCTTATTTACAAATTAGGTAAGGGCTTTGTGAAAATAAGTATAAATATTAATTTTTTGAGTTAAGCCGTGAAGTTCGAGTTTAACTAAACCCAAGTTGCATTCTCATTCCTATCTATCTAATTTGAATGCCGCCCTTAATTAAATACAGATCCAAATTAAAGCATCCAACCTCAAACCATCTACTTCATATCATTTTTAATTTATAGAAAATGATCACAGCATTAGCAAGTTGATCAATTTTTTTAAGAGGCCAGACGTCAGCAGCAAAATGACCGAAAACACGACCGGCCCACGTGCAAACTTTTCACTATTATTGTGGCTTCTTGACTCACAAGATTGGCATATTCAGCTTGCACTCATCAAGATAGGAATTTTTTTTTAAAAAAATGTATATATTAACTTGTGATGGGCTGGGTTGGTCACCCCAGCTCCTATAAGATCTTGTCGCTAAGCGGGGATTTTATGTGAGCAGTGTAGTCTCCCTTTACGAAGATGTGGATTTATAAGTGCAGTCTCCCTTTAGTAAAATGTGGATTTACAAGAATAACTCAGACCTTCATTGCAATGCATGATAAACTTCATAATTTATTCATAGTCTATGGACTTGAGTTTATTAGCAAAACGAAATATGTACTACTACCGCGGTACATGTACAAAAAAAAAGTTCACACTTTAGCAATCGAAAATTTATTAGTAAAACAAAACATAGGATTGATCCTACACACCTTTTGGTTTTATTTCAGTTCTTAACTGTCCAACTCTTTTACTTTTTTCTTTTTAAAGTTTTGCTTCCATACCTAAATCTACCAAAATACTATTACTCTAATTCAAAAGTCACTAGAATTTGAAAATAAATTTTCAAATAAGAGAATGGACAAAACTCAACTACAAAGCTTTTTAGGAGAATTAAATTATGAGTTTGATTTTTATCCAAATCTTAGATTAATATGCAAACCTCTATACAAAAATTTTTAAAAAAGAATCCTTTAGAATGGGTAGAATAACACAAAAAAATGCTCAACAAGTTAAGAAACAATTAGCAACCCTGCTTGTACTAAATCTAGCAGATCCCATAGCCAAAAAGATTATAGAAATTACTGCCTCTATTACAGGCTATGAAGGTATTCTTAAACAAGTCAAAATTTATAAAGAAGAAATAGTCATATACCACTCAATTATATGGAATAAAACTCAACAAAATTATTTGTTAATTAAAAAGGAAATATTAAGCATTGTTTCATTCAAAAATAAGTTTCAGCCAGATTTGCTAAACTAAAAATTTTTAGTTTGGATTGATTGCCAAAGCAACCAAGTATGTTTTACAAAAAGATGTTCAAAATTATTTTTCAAAATAAATTTTTACAAGATGGCAAACACTACTTTCAAACTTTAATTTTGAAATTGAATTTATAAAAGGATCTTTCAACTCTATTCTAGATTTTCTAACTAAAAAATTTCTTTGTAGATCAGGCACATCAACAACAGGCGATGATGACATTACATAAACCAAGCAAACTTGAGATCCAGCCTCAAACTCCAAACTCCTACAATCAATACCAAGTCGCTATGGTCCATCTATCCATAGAAAAATCTACAAACTTGTCAAGACCTTTGTTTGCAAAAGTGGTTGAGGATAAATCATCCAAACCCTCAAACAAACATCAAACTACTATTCCTTAAAGCACAATGACATCGTTAGCATTGCAAGCACTAGAGCCTTCTTAAGCAAGACAAACTGATTAGCTAAACTCATTAGATGAATAAATTGCTTTCACTCTCATCCAAAAATCCCCTGAGTTGAGAGTCATTGAGCCACTCAAATCCATGTAGCTCAAACAACATAAAAGAAAAAGAGTTTTGCACCAAACAATCCAAACACAACCACTCCAAACAAAATTTCCCAACTCCACAAACAAATCCAAATACATTATCAAAACTAATTTTTCTATGCCCCTTTGTTATATTAAATATGGTTATCAAACTTCTCAAAACCCAATTCAAATATCTAAAGACTCGTTCCTACAGTCTCATCATGACAAACTCATAGACCATTTTAAAACTCAAAAATCCTATGAGCTCATTCTTGTTGTCTATCTCAAAAACATATTACCTTGGAAAAGATAATCTAAACAAAATTACACATTTAACTTTTCAAATTCAGAAGAAATTAATGCCATCTGAGTTTAAGTCAATGGAAACATTAAAAAAAAATTCAATTCAATTCACCTCAAAGTTTTACATATTAGGATTACCATCTCGTCTGGTACAAAATTTTTTGGTATAAAAATAAGTTAGGATTTCGCTCTTGGATGTTTTATTTTAAACACAATACAAATTATATTTTTCCATTCTAGTTTTCTCAATGGCAAGATTGTTTTGGGTTAATTTATGAAATTCTTCCACCCTTGGTAAACAAAGATTTTTAAACTTTTTGTAAATATGCTTGTTTAACAAAATATGAAAACTGATTTCCTCAAAAACTAATTTTTTCCACAAAATTCTCCCTCTCTTAGATTTGCCAATGGGAGTATGCTTTTCTCTAAAAATTAAAACCTCATCCATTTTCCCTTGGAAGGATTTTTAAGATAAAATGGTGGGACTAGTTTATCAACACACATGTTGAACCTTAGTAGATATTTGAATTGATCAACAAACAGCAACTAACAACCTCAGCAACTCCTCTAAACAAATCTAGACAAGAATTATAGTTTCTGTCTTAGAAATCTGTGGTTTAGTCTAAACTTGTGATTGTAACTACTCAAGAAGACTTTGCCAAACTTTTACAAGCAATCTAAACATAGCTCAGTCCGCAGCCAACAACTAAACCAGAAGAAGACCAATACTCTACCATAAACAAACCAAAATCAGCTAACCAGGCAAACAAGAATGAGGATATATGGGAACTCAACGAGTCCTAATATCAACTGCGTCTGCGTTTCTATACTTAAAAAAAACTCGGGCATTAACCATCATCTTCCACCCTTGTAAAAATGACCTTTAAGCAAAGTTCGTCATCATGACAACATCTAACCACTATAAGCAACATGTCAGCATGACATCACTGGTTGTCGACATATGAATACAAACCCGTCATTCGAACAAGCAATCCATCTAGAATGAAGAATCTCACTGTAGCCATGAGGAGCATCTCTAAACAGTGAAAGAAGTTAACAACTTTGGCAAGCTGTCGTTATAAAACTCCTGCAGGCTGTCATTCAACCCAAAAGAAGCCAAAGCATCAAGCATCTTTAGCTTCCTGGATGTTAATAAAGTCATCTCATCATTAGCTCAAGATCAACCCAAGAGTAGCCTAAGCATTTATAAAAGGAGGTTAAAGAAGAAGGGGGCATCGAAGCATTCTACATCCAAAGCTTACTAAGAAGATCACTCCTTCTAACCAATGTTGTAAGAATTGGACCTGACCGGCCGGTTGGACCAGTCCGACCGTGAACCGGTTCAGATTCCAGTTCGATTGTTAACGGTTCGGTTCAAATGCATAAAACTGACTAAATCGGCGAACCGACGGTCGAACCGGATTCGTCCAGTCAGACCTGATGTATAAAAAAAAAACAAAAACCAAATACCCACCAACGCCTGCTTGTCTTCACTCCTCTCATTTTCGGCTTCGCCATTTCGACGGTCGACCACGAAACCCTATTGCTCCGTCTCCATCTCCGTCGCCGTCACCGGCTCCGACGCCAAATGCCCTCTCGCCCAACGCCCGAGTCCCAACGCCAGCTCGCGAGCCCCCCTTTCGACCACGAAACCTTACTGCTCTGTCCCCGTCGCCAGCTCCGACACCTGATGCCCTCTTGCCCGATGCCTGATCCTCCAACGCCCGCTCGTGAGCCCCCTTCTGACCACGAAACCTTACTGCTCTGTCCCCGTTGCCAGCTCCGACACCTGATGCCCTCTCGCCCGATACTCCGACGCCCGATGCCTGATGCTCCGACGCACGATGCTCCGACGCCCGATGCCCTCTCGCTCGCCATGCACCCACCGCCTGATCGCGTCTGCAACGGGAGCCCTGCGCACCATCTCGGCAGCCACATAGCATTCCGGCCGCCTACAAATGGGCTGCTCTGCTCTCGATCCTGCTCTTGCTCCGGCCTGTTGGACGACAACCATCTCCCAATTCCTACTCTCCTTCATTCTCAGAGGGTAATTGACAACCATCTGAGATTTCTTTTTTTTTTAAAAAAAATTCTATTGTTATGTATTTGCATTTCATTTCACTTTGAGATTTCAAGCAGCATTTCTTGAATTCGCACACTTCTCAGCCACAGATTTTTTCGTGGGCAAAGGGTGCCGATTAGATTTTGGATTTTCTTTAATTGCTTAATGATTGATTTTATCTATGATTTTTACTAATGATTGGGTTCCATGGTGTTATAATTCCTGTTACAAATAACTGTTTCTTTACCAACAAGGGGAGGTTATTTTGTTGAAGCTGCAATTTTTTTGTTGTGGTTGCTATCTCCTGCTTTTCTGAGTTATACCTAGCCCTCAATCAAGTCTGCCAATGGCAGTCGTTGCTCTTATTGCCACTCCCAGACCTGGATAAAAGATGAGGGATGGCATGTCAAGATGGCTGCTTCTGCTGTGTCTCATGCCATGGGTTCTGAAGTGATTGTGATGACTAAGTCCTTAATCAATCCACTGGAAATACTTCTGAATATTATGACACATGAAAATATCGGTTGTCCAGCTAATGGTTAGGCTGACTTTGCTGAATGGAAGATGTACATTGAACAATTGAGTTTGGAATTTCTAAAGCAATCTTCATTTTGTTGCATAAGTTTATTACAACCAAGCAACAACGATCATGACTTATTACAAATTTAAGTTTTTCAGGTTAGTTAATGTAATTAATTTTTCTAAAATTCATGCTTAAAGATTTTTTAAAACTTGCTATTAATTTTTTCCTTCATGTTTTGTACTTATACTTTGGTCCTTAAAATCTAAAATATATATTTAGAATTTATAAAAATATAATTTTATTAATATATTTATTTAAATTTTAAAAAATTAATATTTATGACATCATAAATATGTCATGCTGACGTCACCGGTTCGAACCAGACCAGTTCCTTTACCGGTTCAATCACCGGTTCGGTTCTGACAACATTGCTTCTAACTAGAGCTCTCTCTCTCTCTCTCTCTCTCACCAACCTTCTAAACCCTTTACCCTATAAACTTCTTTTTCTCAAACCTCTGTGTAATACAATCTCAAGATCTTGCTAAAGATCAAAGTTGTTGACTTAGAGCTTGATCCTACTCAAACTTTTAAGTTTTATTTTCGAAATCTATATTTCAAAATTGTAAACTTTCTTTATCAAACAATTATTTGCCTGCAAATTTATTCTCTATATTTGCATACTTGTATGCATTTTTATATTAAAAAGGAAATTATTGAGATCAAGTATTTAATCAAATAAGGATAGACTACTTTGGTAAAACAGAAAATTTATCTAAATCATCTAAAAGACCTTGAAAGAATCTTAAAACGACAACAGAAGCTAAACCTAAGACTAGAATAGTTTGGCAAAAATTTCTTTAAAACAAAAGGTTGACATCATAATGGCCCAACATCTACTCTAGCTTGATAATGATATTGATGTTGAACTAGCATTTTAGGCTGCAAACATTCCAGAGGACTTATTTTTCATTCAAGGACTTGTTCGTCAACGTAGTCTAACCATAAAATTATTAGACATATCAATAGAAAGAGAAAGGCAACAACCCCATTGGTTTAGAAGATAAATTACCATTGATCTAAAATCTGACAAAAGAAATAAGAAAAATAATTATCATGACTTGTTGTTTAAACTTTTTCTAAATTTTCCTATATCAAAATCTCCTTTTTTTTATACCACCTAAGATACATTTGAATTTGTATGTGTATCAATGTCATTTCTATAAAACTCTTTTTCTATATAACCCCCTCCATATTTAAAATCATAATGGTTGATGAAAAATCTACTCTATCCATTGTATTTAATATCATTTTTAGTGTCTTGAGAACCCTTTTATTTGTTTAGTTTCACTATCTATGGTTCCTATTTACAAATGCGTAAAGTCAACGAAAATGGTTTAATGCTAAAATATCAAATTTAAAATAGTTTTGTCAACATTTAAATCATCTAAAATATCACTATTATGTAGATAAACGAGTCAATAAGAAATTTTTACATTCTAATACATGTGTGAATGGATTTATGTATTTTTAATAATTTACACATGAATATGTATATTTTTCAACAAATGTGGCCCATAAGTATACTTGATTGAGATGAAACTTGGTCTGTTAAATAAACAAAAGATGTTAAATACAATGAATGGATTCAATTTTCCATCAATAATCAAAATCTTAAAAATTTATAGGGTTACAAGACTCTGCTTCTATGTAACTTGGTTATATTGAAGTGGAGCCTATACGTATGTGAGAATCTATCTAGTGCAGTTAGTTCAAAATGGGTCACACATACACCAAAATATATTGATACTTTATATAATTATTTATTCATATATAAATTATATTTGAAATAGTTTACATGTTGAAAAAAACTTTAAAGTTGTTATTTATATCAAACTATTTTATTAGAATAAATTTGTGTCATTTTCAGATAGGGTCCATACCCATCCAATTTGGATGAAAATTAATGTGTTAGTAAAATAAATAATTCTAAATATAATAGGTGAAGTATATTATAATTTTATATAACTTGTGGTATAGTTAACTGCATTAGAATATCTATGTATAAGTATATATAAGTAAGGGATGATTAGTTGAAAACATTTCCAACCTACCTTTGGGGAAACGCTTGATCTGTGCCTAATCAAGGTAATTCTGTGAAATCTAAGGCATTCATCGTGCTTGAGATTATATTTACATCATTAAAATCAAAATCATTTCCAAAAATTATGTATACATGCATCACACTTGCGGTAAAAGTTTTAACATATTTACAAAGATTTTTAATCAATATTAATTTATAGAATACTATGATTATTTGAAATTTTTATTTCTTAACTAAATATAACCCATTAAACATGTTGACTGATTAGGATTTCATAAAATCATCTTAATTAGGCCCAAGTAAAGCATTTCTTAAAGTGAGCGGGTTAGAAACATTTTCAACTACAAAAGCGGAAATGCTTGATTTTGAATAATCCTTATGAGATAATGATAATATACAATTAGATTTAGCTCTTGCTTTTTATATTAAAAATTAGATTAAAATGTGAACAGTTTACATTAAATTAACATGCGAACTATTTACAATATTCATTATGTTCAATGATGCAAAATGATCATTTTAGGTCTAAAATGTCCCATTTCAGACTGGTCCAAAAACATATTTTTTTCAATTTTTTTTATGAAAATGTTAATCTAGTAATAGTTAATCTATAAACCAATTTTGAAAATGTATATATATTTAAAATAACTAAAATACCTTTGTATTTTAAAATCTAAAAAATATATCCACATTTTCAAAATTAGTAAAAGTTGATTTCTAAATTAAACATAACTATAATAACAGTCTTATAAAAAAATTTTAAAAAAATGTGTTTAAGACTAGTTTTTAAAAATCTTTCTAAAATGGCTCTTGATTATTAAGCAACTCATCCTTGTTATGATAATAATGACTATATTCAACTAGTCACATGCTTCAAACAAGTAGACTTGCAGGAAATAAAAGGACTCCCCGTGGACTAAGGCAGTGGCTTTAGCAGGCCTGAACTGTGGGCTACCTCTGTTATAGAGACCTCTTATACCCAAATATTAAAAATATAAGATAATCGCATTGTATCTGGTTCTAGGGGTGTAAATCGTAAAAGGTTGACTCGAGTTGGGGTAAATACTTCCTTAATTTACTTTATAAAATCTTAATTTAATCTTTTTTGCACTTTAACCCGACTTTATTGGGACTTTTTTCAATGCGCCCAGGTGCACTTAGCTACAGTGCACCCGGGTGTATTTAACCCATATTATTTATTTATTTAGAATTTTTTTTATATAACCATTAATTTAGGTTTATTTAGCTGGTATATAAAATTTTACCAATTTTGGATTTTTTAATTTTTTAAAATCAATGATAATTTAGTAATTTGTGAATTGCAAAACTACCACTGATTTTAAAAAATTCAAAAAAATCTAAAAAATCCAAAATTGGTAAAAATTTATATACAAGCTAAATAAACGTAGATTAACACTTTAAAAATATAAAATATATGTTTTGCACCGGGGTGCACTAGATCGATGCTTAACTTTATTTTAACCCTATAAAAATTAGTTTGGTTTGGAATAGAAATCAGGTTAATAAATATATAATATTTAAAAATATTTTTCTTAATTAAATTTATTTAAAATTATGAATCTATATAAAATAATAAAACTTAATTCTTTTTATAGGAATATTTTCTAATTTATGACTTATATAATAATATAATTGTTGAATAATCATATTTCAAAGCAATAATGTCTGGTTAATTCGTATGTATTATATGTTAGTGTATGATTATTTTTAATAATTTATTATATTTTAGACTAATATATGAAATTGGATCGGGTTAGGTTGACAATCATTTAACTCAAACCAGCTAACTTTTGAAATCTGGACAGTTCAAATAAGGTTATATGACTTTTTTTTTTCAAGATGCCTAAACCAACCCTATTATCAATCTTGTTGGGTTAGTCGGGTTCGAATTAAGACCAACCCTATTTATACTCTTATTCGGTTTATCGTGGGCAATGGCTAGCAAGCTGCCCATATAAGTTCGAACTCCATGTGAAGAAAAAAACAGTAGTCAGAGTTTGGTCACTTAAAAATAAATAGGAGTTTATTGTCTTCTTTAAGGATATATAGGAGCTTGTTGTTTACTTTGTGAATAAGCTTGATTTGTAATATAAGATGTCGTACTATACAAATAAAAATAAAAATATATAAAAGAATCTCTAAAAAATAAGTAACAAATTTTTTTTAAAAAAAAAGTGAAGTAATCGGACATGCATGCCAGTTGGTACTTTGGGAGACTAATATTAAATACTGTACAACAGGACAACATCTAAAATTGTCGATCCTTGTACTAAGATTTTGAGACTGCCCAGTCCCCATGGCTTACTTGAATTTGATTTTTGATAAAATTTGCAGGCATTTATAATTCGTACTCAGAAACCTATTTTTAAAACTATTAATCTTAGTATATTTAATCTATAAAACTAAGTTTTATCATTTTTAAAAATAATTAAAATACCATTATTTTTAAAATCAAAATTATATATCTTCAAAAACAGTAAAACTTAAAATATATACATATATAAGTTTTTTTTTGAAAAGAATATATATAAGTTAAATACATATAAATTAACAGTTTTAAAAAATTAAAAAAATTTTAAAAATAAGTTTTGCAATCTAATGCATTGAGACATTTCTACTATGTCAGTATAGAATCTCACACACATAAATATGGGCTCCACGGTCTCATATAACCCACTTAATTTTTAACATATTAATGATGGATTCAAAATCCAATTCATTCATTGTATTTAACATACTTGTTTATCTGACAGACCAAGTTTCACCCAAATCAAGTATATGCATAAACTATATTTGCTTAAAAATATATATTCTTGTGTAAATTATGAAAAATGTATACATCCATCCACACATATATTAGAATGTAATAATACTTTATAGAATTATTTATCCACATGATAGTGATATTTTAGATGGTTTAGATGTTGAAAAAATCACTTTAAATTTGATATTTTATCAATGAATCATTTTATTATGTTGATTTTATACATTTATAGGTGGGACCTTTATACAATGAAATTAAAAAACTAAAAGGATTTTCAAGATTCTATAAATGATGATAAATATAATGAATGAAATAGATTTTTCATCAACTATCAAAATTTTAAAAATTGATGGGGTTATATAGAAAAGAAATTTTATAGAAGTAGAACCGTATATATAGAGAGAAAAATGTTCAGGTATAGCTTCGCTATACCAAAATTACGGTGCAGTTACCTCAAAATAGGTCTCGCATGATCATAAAATTATAACCTACTTACTCATTATATTTAGAATTATATATTGTATTACCATACTAATTTTTATCCCAATTGGATATGAGTATGGACCCCATTTGAAAATTGTACAAATTCAACATAATAAAATAGTTTGATATAAATAACAACTTTAAAGTTATTTTTTCAACATATAAACTACTTGCTATAAAATTTATGTATGGATAAATAATTGTATAAAGTATCAATACACTTAAGTACATGTGGAGCTCATTTTAGGTCAAATGCGCCATTAATTACAGTGCAAGAAAATGCACAGGAAAGATTCTTATATATATATATATATGAGTCATGATAACATACAATATATTATATACTAGTTTACCATACAATATTCAATTATTTTATTTTATTCTTCACAAACATATTTTCTTAAGTGTATTTAATTCATATATTAAGTTTTGGCATTTTATAATATGTTGACATATTTATTTTAATTTTAAAAAGTCAAATGCATATAAGTCATTTTTCACCCCTTAAAAACATGATTTTTAAAAATAAAAAATAAATATAAAACTATTATAAAATGGAAAAACTAATTATATGAATTAAATACACTTAAGAAAACATGTTCGTGAAGAAAAAATAAAATAAAATAATTGAATATTGTAAGGTAAGCTAAACCTATAATATATTATATATTATCATAACTATATATATGAGAAGTGATCTTGTTAACTTAGGCTAAGAAAATGACTCGCTTAGTCTACTTTAAAAACTCATATAAAATACTATCTTTTACTTTTTTTTCTTCTTACACTTATTTATCTAAGTGAATTTAACATGCAAATCAATTTTTACCATTTTAGATATGCATATATTTTTTTTGAAAATTTTAAATATTAGGATATTTTATACGCGTATATACAATACATATTCAAAAATAGTAAAACTTGGTTTACATGTTAAATAGACACACACACACACACACACACATATATATATAAGAATGATCCTGTTAGTCCGAGCGAAGCAGATGTCTCTCTTAGCTCACCTAAAAAAATCATTTACAATACATTTTCTCTTTTTCCTTTATACACTTGTTTATTTAACATATAAAATAAATTTTACTATTTTTGGATATGTTTAAATGAATTTTTTGAGATTTTTAAAGATAAAAGTATTTTAAATACATATATACACATAAAATTTTAAAATCTCAAAAAAAAATTCATATATCTAAAAATTTAAAACTTAATTTATATGTTAAATACACATAGATAAATAAGTGTATGAAGAAAAAAAAAAGTATTGTAAATGAGTTTTTTTAGATAAGCTAAGTGTTATATATGGGTCCCATATGCAGTGCAATTAAAAAAATAAAAGGATTTTCAGGATACAATAATTGATGCTAAATAATGGATGAAGTGGATTTTCTATCAACCATCAAAATTTTAAAAATAAAGGGTATTTCATAGAAGCGTCCCTTTATATTGAACATGCCAAAAACTCATTTATTATTATTTTTTAGAAATTTTTTTTATACAATTGTTAGTCTAAGTGTATTGAACATGTGTATTAAGTTTTATCTTTTTTGGATATTTTTAAATATTTATTTTGAATTTTTAAAAATTAGTAGTATTTTTTGTCGGTTCGGAGAAGGCACAGAAGCATTTTCTATCCAGCATTGAGTATCTTTTTTTCACTCTTCGTCGGCAAGAGGGAACTTGAGCTGGATTTTTTTCGCTCCACCAATCTCCTAAAAAATGGCACTCTCTTTTCTAGGGGTCTTAACGGATTGAGTTGTACGGGTTGGAGTCTAACCTTAATCCTAACCCATTTAAAATATCTCAATCCTAATTCATTTATTAATCCATTTAAAAAACCTCAACTCTAATACATTTACAACCCATTCAACAAACGGGTTAGCGGGTTGTTAATGGATTGTTTAGCAAATGACCTGAAAATTTAGACTCTAATAAATGATGATCCCGCAGGGAGAGACAAGAGTGTTTTCGGTGCAGTGAAAATAAAAATAAGGCAGTAATGGGAAATAGAATTGGGACAGTAGCAAAAAAATGAAAATTAGGTGATGGGAGGAAGACAGAGAAAAAAAAATTAAAGAGTTTACATTTATGTATAAAACTTTAATGAATTAAATGAGTTAAATGAGTTGAATAGATTGAACAGGTTATATAAGTTAAATGGGTTACTAAATGGATTGACAGGTTATACAATCTCAACCCTAATCCGTTTATTTAATTCAATGGTTAAAAGGGTTGGCAGATTATAACCTATTTATTCAAAAATCTCAATCCAAATCCATTTATAAACGGGTTAGATGAACAGGTTGATTGGTTGACCATGACCATTAACACCCGTACTCTTTCCTCTCTCTTCGGTCAGTTTTTTGTATTATCTCATGAACGGGTGAAATTGTAAATGCGAGATGAACATAAGCTGCAAAAATTCCAGAATCGGACAGGTGAGATGACGCATCTGGATAGGTGGACGGCAGTGGGAGCCCGCATTGAATCGGAGGCTCGGAGCTCCTTAAATGGTCCCTTAGGTTCAAAACTGCCAAAATCAGCAGGTTAGTTTCTGTACTCTATGTGATGTTGCCGCACCATCTGAAGAGCAAGAGGCCTGATTTTGTCCATGAACCATCCACGACTCACCAGGGACACCAATGACAATCAACCCCTGCCTTTGTATAAATTTTTGTCTAAATTTAGTTTCAACTTATTTGTCTAAATTTTTGCTTCATAAATGGATAAGTAGCAGCAGAAGCAGCACTTTTACATAGAAGACAATAACTGTCCTAACTTTTGGCACCTAACACGGGCATGAGCAGCAACTGTATTATGCACTTGGGCTCAATCACCTCATTTATTTGATCAAAATAATTTGATTTGTCTTTGATTTCAAGCATTTAACTCTCTTACTATTTATAAACATCCCACCTAAATACAAAGGAGCTTTTAAAAAAAATTGATTTTCAAATTGGTTTTCCCACGTGGGCCTAGATAGTGATGCATATATTTTTACATTCAAGAGTCTACCTAAAAAAAACTTGCTAAAATTCCCCATTTTTAAGTCGTAGATTCTTTTAATTTTTTTTTGTTCATATCAGTTATCTATGTAACAGGCATTTGCTATTACATTTTTTCTAAAAAAAAAAAAAATCTCGAATCACGTAATTTGCATATTAGATATTAGCTACTGCATTCTTGTGAGAACCAGGTATTTTATTTTATTTTCATTATAACCTTTTCTATTATAAGGTATTTTATGAACATGTTACTAGAAATTTTATGATGTTAATGGATTAATAACATATATGGACATTATTGAGCACTACAACTATTTTCCACATTGTAGAGTAGGTACGGGATTCAACCTACCCAGTCAGGTCGCGGGGGTGAAGGGGGTAGTGCCCTAGAGAAATTTTTAACTATTAAGTCATAGACGTGGGAAAGTAAATTACAAATTGCGATTAGACCCGACCCATGCTCCAGCCCGGCCCGACTCAATGGAGGTTCGGTTATAAAGAGGAGCCCGCGAGTTAGGGCTTCATTTTTCATTTGCGCCCAACTCCGTTTCCCTCTACTTCTCTTCCTGTTCTCTGTTTCTTCTTTTCTTTCCCTCGTATTCGGTACGATCAAACTGTGAATTTCTTCAAGAAATCTCTACCAACTGCCTTGAAGGTCATCGATTCTAGTCAAGGAAGCTCCGAATCTCTGCAATCCAAGCCTAGGGTCACTGGTTTTGGGGAAAATCACGATTAAGGTAAGTAGATGCTACCCTTTCTTGATTGAATGATGAAATCTCGTATTAAACATGATATGAAACTGGGGGGAATACATGACACCCAACAAATTCATGGTTTGGGGCGTAGTGGTCGTAACAGTTAGAGTAAGCAAGGTTTGTAGGGAATTTGCTGTAAATGAGTGAATTTATGAAGTAAAGGACTTGTTAACAGCTTTTGTATTTTTAAAATATGATGTTAGTTGATTCGGTTCAAATGAGGGTATGAACTAGAGGTTTTCTATTTCTGGCCTACCATGTGTTTGTTAAAATGCTCGTGTGGAAGTTTTATACATTGAATTGAAAGTAAACCTTGTTGATGTTGTGTGGTTTGTAACATGTATTCTTGTATGTTATGTATAAGGTGTTATTTAAAATGATTGGTTGTAAAAGGATTGTTCATGGTCCCTGATTGATATGAGGAGAGGGTTGTTCGTGACTCTTGATTGACATGAGTGGAGGATTGTACGTGTCCTTTTATTTATACGTGGTTATATGCATACGATCTTGGGAGTGGGTATCAGACCCATATGTTTTATTTTGATCATGATATGCGCATCCAAAACTTTGCTTATTCCACTTTGTGCTAACTATTATCTACTTACTGAGTCTATTTAGACTTACATGATTTGTTATTTTTTTTTTAGATCCCAAGTCAGGTGGGGAACCTCAAGATGGGGCAAGTGGAAGACCAAATCTTGGAAATCATTAGAGCATCTCTCATTAAAGTTATTTGAATTTTATGCTCTTTTGACATTAGCATTATGTAGACAGTTATTGAGCTAGATTTAACCTTGACAAACATATTGTATTCAGTATTTCGAATTGGATTACGATTTATGTGGATGCATGTAGTTATGATCATTCGGTTTTCTTGTTGTGTATGGATAAATTTGAACGATTTCCTTCCATATGAATGCCCTTATCATATGAAGATACAAATATATAACTATAGAGTTGAATGTCACATACCGAATGAATTTGAATTGCTTATGAATAACATGTTGTGTATTACATACCATCCTTTATATATTATGGGGAGATGCTGCCGAAATTTTTGTAGGCCATATGGTACCCTTTTGACTAGTTATTATGAATAATTAGAAACGGGGCATTACAATTCTAAAATATATAAAAGATACGTTGTGCACATGAAATTTCTGCTGCTTTTTTTGATAAAAAAATACATTTCAAACCACGTTGTCAAAAAAAATAGATATCATTCCACTACAAGTATCATCTTTTAGTTGTCCGTTCCATTTTCAAGAGAAAAAAAATTTACATCAGCATAACGGGAATAGAGTTACTATTCTAGTTTTCCCGAGATGAGGTGTCGTACCCAGACTTAAGAAAATAGATTCCTGCCTCCGACATCCAAGCTGAGTTAAGGTCTCAAAAAAAGCTAAGAAATAAGTTCTCGTCTCTAACCCTTTTCAGATTTTTAAGTAAGAAATGTACATTATTTGTCACTCTTATGACCAATATGTTAGAGCAGAATAAATTTGTATTTATTTTCTTCTAGTGAGGAGTCCATCCAGACGATCTCTGTACTTTAGTGTCTCATTGTATGCAGTTTAACCACCATTATTTGGTTAATGGTGACTCTAATTAATTTGATATACGGATATTACTAGTAATTATTCATGAGCTATTTGTACTATAGTTCTTATATGCATTTACTAACTACTAATTGTATCTAATTAACACACATGTTTGCGTTCGACTAACCTCACATAATCTAAAAAATTTAACATCCGCATCCGCTTTCTTTAATCCCCTCATTGTCTATACCTTTTCTCTTTATTCACATTTATTATCTTAAACTTCTCTTATACATTTTCCCCCTTTTTATTATGTACGTTTTCTTAATGAATTCAGTTAACTTCTAACAACGACTAACTAATGTACTTTTTTACTAACTCTGCATCATATAAAAAACTTTAATGATTCGCATCATTTTAAAAAAAACCTTAACATCTGCGTCTTCCTTTTTTAACCTTCATATCTATATTTTTTCTCTTTATTCACATTTCTAATCTTGAATACCTCTTCAGCTCCCCTTATTCTTTATTTTGCATGATTTGCATCATGCGAACCCACTGACTTGCATATCATATTCTATTTAGATATTATACAGGCATGCATCATGTTTAATTTTTGTACTTGCCTCACATTTATTTTTCATTTATTTACACTTTAAATAATTTTTTGCCTCTAACCCTTTTGAGCTTTTATGTAAGAAATATATATTATTTTGCACTTCTATGACCAATATGTTAGAGGAGAATAAATCTATATTTATTTTCTTCTAGTGAGAACTCATTCCAGACCATCTTTGTATTTCAATGTTTCATTGTATGCAGTCTAACCACCATTATTTGGTTAAAGGCGACTCCAATTAATTTGATATGCAGATATTATTGGTAATTATTTAGGAGCGATTTGTACTATAGTTCTTATATGCATTTACTAACTACTAACTACGCCTAATTGACACACATGTTTGCATTCGATTAACCATGCATAATTTTAAAAATTCAACATCTGCATTTGCCTTCTTTACCCCCCATTGTCTACACCTTTTCTCTTTATTCACATTCATGATCTTAAACTCCTCTTATACATCTTTTTCCCCTTTTATTTTGTACGTTTCCTTAATGCATTCAGGTAACTTCTAATAATGACTAACTGATGCACTTTTTGACTAACTTTGCATCATATAAAAAACTTTAATGGTTCGCATCATTTAAAAAAAATTATTGATTAAAAAATTTTGGATTATTCTCTATTAAAAAAAACAAAAAGAGAAAAATATTCTTCTTGGAGAAACATAGAAATTTAATTTCTTAATAAACTAATAAAAATTGATTAGTCAAGATTTTGAAAATTTTATTCATGTAAACTTTTTGCAATTTATAATAATAATTATTATGTTTATTACATTTTACAGTTGTACCAGATAAAAAGCTCACATGTGCTTCTATGGATGGATGCCGCATGCTCATACTTGAGCAAGTTGTACCTCTCAGCTGCACATGCTTTTGATTCAAGACATTTACAAATAAGGGTAAATTTGGACCGAGTTTCAGGAGGCTAATAAAATCCACTGCAACATAAATTATTTTTAATTGATAGAACAAGTCAAGTTGGTCCCAAGCTGTCTTAACCTGTCAGTCTAATAACTCAACCCCTTTTGCCAACCTAAGCAATAATTCTTTTAGCACCATTTTATTCTCATATAATTATCATATTTATTCCTACTTTATCCTTATTATATTACATCATTAAAATGATGCTGATGTTTAAGCTCATTTTGAGTCAGTATAGCCAGTTTGTGTTGTTTTATTCCCTCTATTTGGAGTTTGTAGGTACAAAAATATTGCTCTAAAATGCTGATGAAATATTTTGTATTTAATTGCTTCATATTATCATATAACTCAATTACTAAACTAGTGTATGTTCCCACACTGATCCCCCAATATTATAATTTATAAATGGGTTACGGCTCCAATTAATGTTTTGGGAACTTAAATGAGTCTTAATTCAGTCTATTGTCATCGAGATTAATTATGACATGCATTTCCATAGGGAAAATAGAAATAATAATAATAAGAAATTTTTACAAATATGCTCACAAAATTTGTATGAAATTGCAAGCATGTCACTTCTGTTATGACGCTGTTAGAATTTTTTGTAAAATGATCATAATTAGGAGTGCAACTTGGGTCGGGTTATACCGGGTTGGAGTGAACCCAAACCCTAAGCCAACTGGGTTGGAATAAACTCAAACCCAAACCCTAAGAATTTATTCTGGGTTCGGATCAGGTTTGCATTGGTTTTGGTTTGGTTTCGGGTTAGAATTCGGGTTACCAATAAACTGTTTTTTCCAAATTTAATTATAATTTAAAAGAAAGTTATTGAAATATAAATACCTGTGTTTATGAAGTCAAGTCTCACGCTGAATTCTGCAACATCCTTTAAAAGAATTCTGCAATATTCTTTGAATGATCTCTACAAGCAAATTTTCAGCACCCTATAGATACAAATAAATGACAAATTAGTTAGTTTTATGACTAGTTGGTCATTTCTATTTAATAGTTAATGGAAATGACTCAAGTGTAGCAAATAGAAAATGAACATATCATACCAACTATTGTGGTTGAAACTAAATATTATCATACAAATTGCTGAAATTGAATTCAAACTGAATATTTATCATACAAATTGCTAAAATAGAAATTGACCACTTGTCATACCAATATACTTAAAATATGAATCAAATTTATACTACAATTTGAAATTTAAACTAATAGATTTCTCATACTAACAGAAAGTATAATATGAAATAAATTTATTATGCCAACTCAAATTCAAACATAATCCACATAACAGTTATTCAAAGTAATTAAATCTAAATACACTAAGCATAATTGTTCAACATTCCAATCTAATTTAAGTGCAATCCAAATTTAAAATGATAATATAAACAAATCTCAAGTTTAAATAAGTTTACATCCACTTTTAAACAAATTCAAAATTCAAATGAGTTCAAGTCTAAAAAAAAACATGTATAATTTATGAAAAAATTATATAAATTACACCGGATTTGGACCAGGTTGGGTTTTGGTACCGGGTTGGTGCAAGCCCAGTTTTGGTTTCGGGTTTCTACCGGTCGGGTTGAAATCGGGTCAATTTGGGAAAAAATCTAAAAAATTAAACCCATTTTTGGTCTTGGTACCAAGTCGGGTGGGTTCGGACCGACCCAGTACCAAGTTGCACCCTAAATCATAATACGCTTTAAGCTAAATCATACACTTGTAATTTTCTAAATATGGTAGATGTATTTGCTATTTCGTTATTTCATATATTTTTACATATATTACTATTTTAGATTTTTTGCAAATATGCTTAATCATTTAGTTTAAAGGATATTATTGTTATTTTATAAAAATTCCAATGGGGTTTTGATAGAAGGAACAGGTTTGTAATTTCATACAAATCTCACGGATACATTCGTAATATGGGCAAACTTACACTAATGCAATATTAATTAAACATATTGACATATTTGTAAAAATTCCTGATAATAATAATACGAGGAAACGTTGCACATATCACATCAGACGAGGGGTATTGTCAGTCAAAGAACGCGTTTTTGCGTCTCTGATCTCGTTGTCTGAAACTACAAAGGCACTATAGTCAGACTAGAAAACAAGAAGACCAGTAGACAGTCTAACATAACCAATTATATAAAGCTGCTTTATCACGCATTTCTTCCATACAAGTCCATTGTCCCCATTTCATTCTTCCCTCTTTCCTGGTCCTGCCTTTGGTTGTTGATAACTGTGTAATGTCTGCTTTTGCTTTGCACTGATTTCATCTCGACACCAAAATATCAAGGTTCTTCTTCACTACTTCTCGCTTTGCATTAATTTCATCTTGACACCAAAACATTGAGGTTCTTCTTCAGTTGCTCATTTCTTATTTTGTGGGGAATCTCAATTATGGGGGTTTTTTTCCCTGAGGCGTTGCGAAGGCTGTCGAAGCAGAATCCAACATAGTGGGCAAGAATTGGATGTGTGGCTTCCTGTGTTGTAGCTTGTTTTTTGTCTGTCGACTGCGTGACAGCTCCTCCTCTACTGAATCTAAACGGTTTATTTCTTATATACTTCTGATTCAGGAACAAGTTATTCTTCGAATTAGAGATTATGCTTATTTCTTACATCGAAAGCTCTGCCCCCACCTCATCCTGCTCTCGTCTTTTCAATTGAAAGTCTACAGGTACGAAGTTGTCGGGATACATGCTCTTACGAGCATACACCCCTTTTTAAATTTTTTTTCAATTTTTTTTATAAAATTATTAATATAAGTGTATTTAACATGTTTATAAATTTTTATGATTTTTAGAGTATTTTAGATATTTATTTTTTATTTTTGAAAATCATTGATTTTCAAAAATCAAAATTGGTAAAAATTTATACACATATTAAATAGATATAGATTAACAATATTGTAAAAATATTTTGAAAAAACAATAGGCGTATGTGCAGCGGTGAGCGCATGCAATCGGAATCCGAAGTTGTCCTCCCCCCCCTTCTGCGTTCTTCTTCTTCTCGTATTGAAATGTTCTTTTTTTTTAATGAAGAGATTATTTAGCCTTTTTAATAAAATAGGGATAATTAATATCAATATCACCAAGGTTTCATGCTGTTAACCGCATAAGGTAATCATGCAGTCACATCTGGAATTAGCCCTCTATATATATTTTTTAAAAAAAAATTATACAATTGCAGGTCTTACCTAAACGAGTGTACAACTGTACATAGATATTTTTGAAATTTTAGAATTATCTAAATACTTCTTTTTATTTTTTAAATAAAATCTTAAAATTCCTATTACCAACGACACCATTAAATGCTAAAAAAAAATTTAAAAAGGAAATAAGCGTTATTATATATCAGCAACAACGGTGAATTTCAGGTATTGATATTAAAAAGATTTGGCTAAGTGGACCAGCCACGTATTTAAGCATGACTGAATCCAGTCAGAACTATACGGACAAAAGAAAGTGCACTTACCACACGCAGACTCACAGCAAGATAATACTACTAAACTACTCTTCAAGGAGTGAATAAATCAAAATTCACCTGTTACAAAACTGATAATCTAGATATATTTGACAAATGTAATAAGTTTTACTATTTTAAATATATACATATATTTTAAATAGGAGTATTTAGGTCATTTGAAAGATACTAAAATGCCACTGTTTTAAAAAAAATCAAAACTATAAATATACATATTTCCTTTTTTGGTAAATGTTGATTTATGACTTTTTTGAATACGCCTAAATTATCAATTTTATAAACAATTTTCAATTTTTTTTAAGAAAAGTTTATCTTGCTTTAAAATTTCAATGCACTAAAGATGCATTGAACTAATTTCCTTTTCAGAAAATTTCGTGGAAGCCAGCCTGTTAAGTGGTGACTTGGATTTCAAAAGATAATAGTCGACTTAGGCTGGGTTTGGCCCGGGTTTTAAATTTGAGCTTTTCTAAAAGTTGGAATGTAAATGAAACTTTTTTATAAAAAAAGTCATGATAAAAAGTTGAGACACGTTTGGTATTATAATTTGAAAAGCATTTTAACATTATTTTAATGTTTGGCTTGAAAAATTAAAGTATGCAAAATGACTAAAAAGGACAAAGAAAATATTTCTAAATTTGATTATTTACGAATAAAAAATACTTATGAAAAAGTAGGTAAACATTTTATAAAAAGTGCAAAAGAACTGTTTCTAAATCTTATAAAAGATTTTTTTTTCTCTAATAGTTAATTGTATAGCATTCTATTTTAAAATTTAGAATCCTAAAGTAGTTGCAATTCTAAATTGTTTAACATGTACTTTGCGGGAAATACAGTAACATTATAGATTCTTACTAATTTTATAAATTATTATAACATTTGAATACATTTGTGGGTGAATTTAATTGACTTTATAATTTACACATAATTAATATGTATTTTTGCAATTATGGCTCATCTAATACTTAGATTCAAATGATTTTTAGTACCATGTAAATATATTTTGTTACGAGTTTGAATTGAATACAAATTCAATCTGTTTGTGATTGCTATCTAATTAATAAGTATCTTGAAAATCAAAATGTTTTATTATAAATTAGAAATTTTCAAATGAAAAATACATTACAATGATCTATAAATATTTTTAAATCATTCATATTAGATTAGAATTATTCATATATAGTGAGGTGAAATTTTTTGAAACAATTTTTATGTTATGAATCAATCTTTTTGAAATAAATTTAATATACATTTAACATATTCTTATAATTTTAAAAAAAATTTAGCATGCTTGAATTTCGTAAAATAACTTAGAAATGAATTATAACACCAAAAATGATTTTGAAATGAATTAATGGTTAGAATTTTTGGAGATGGTATGAGAGATTTTAGAATGTTCCAAATATATATTTGAAAATCAAAATATTTTATACCTTGCTGCAATTTTTGAAAAAAATTAATATAAAAAAATGTGTAACTGATTTTAGATGATATGTGATAAGTTAATAGATTTTATAATAATAGACAAGAAGTAAAAGGTGAAAGCTGCACCGAGTTTTGGATTGGAGAGGTATCTTACATGATGAGGGTATTTTTGTCTGCCAATCTGCAATGCGCTTATGTGATTTGTAAAAGTATCGAATTTAAGCTTATTTCGAATAGCAGTTTTTTACAATTCCGATTTCAAATAGCGGATTTAAATGGCAAATCAAACACATGCGTAACCATGCATTTATAAATGGCAAACCAATATCGAAAAAAGCACGATAGCTTTGCCAAAACGCTTACCTAGACAGACATAGTAGCTTGTTAAGCCCGATTTCTGGTTCAATACACTCAGGAGCATTGAGCCTTAATGCTTTTGGGCGTGTATGCCTATTTTTTTTATATTTTTTTCAAAATTTTCTAATGAACTTGTTAATCTAAGTTTATTTAACATGTGTATCAATTTTTACTATTTTTGGAGATTTTTATTGGAGATTTTTAGGTATTTATTTCGAATTTTTAAAAATCAGTGGCATTTTAATAATTTAAAATTACTGAATGCCACTGATTTTAAAAAATTCAAAATAAATATTTAAAAATAGTAAAAATTTATACATATATTAAATACACTTACAATAACATTTCTGTAAAAAAAATTTCAAAAAAAATTAAAAAAATAGGTGAAGTGATCTAGGGTGCATTGAACCAGAGCCCGTTAAGCCCATGGTTTACTACACATTGACAAGACAGGAGACATTTTCCTTTGCCATCCTTGCTCGGAAAGCTCTGCAGCCATCTCTATTTGCTCTCCTCCACCTCCATATCAAGTAATCAATCTCTGTCGCTTTGACTCAAACTCATAAGTACACATTCGTCCTTCCTCTTCTGCTTTCTTCTTCTTTCTCTTTACTAGCATAGGATTCAACTCCAATTTTATCGCAACTTACGAAGCCATCTGGAAATCCATATAACATACTTGAGAGTATTTGGTGAAGAAGCACTAGTAAAGTTTAATTTCTTTTTCTTTTCTTTTTTTTGAAGGTGAATAGTGAGAACCCGGATGAGAAACCAATTAAGATTTTAGATCAAGTAGTAACAAGAACTAATCACTTCGGTACTTAGGATAAATAGTTCAAGAGAACAGAAAATTTGATAAAGATATAATACATAAAATTCAAGCAGGATTGAAGAAATGGAGAAGCGCATCAGGAATTTTATGTGACCGTTGAGTTCCAATCAAATTAAAAGAAAAATTTATAAGACTGCAATTAGACCTGCTATGCTTTATGAGGCAGAATGTTGGGCAGTTAAAAAATAATATATACAAAAAATGAGCGTAGCGGAAATGAGAATGTTAAAGTTGATGAGTGGTAAAACAAAAAAAGATAAAATTAGGAATGAAATAATTCGACAAAACTTAAAAGTGAGACCAATTTGTGATAAAATAAGAGAAAATAGATTAACATGGTTTGGTCATATTAAAAGGAGGTCTGAAGTAGCATCAGTTAAGAAAATAAAGTCTATCCAAGTGGAAGGTGATGGGAGAATAAGATGAAGACCCAAAAAAATATGGATGGAAGTAATTAAACAAAATTTAAAAATATTACAAATTATATAAAATATAGTCTTAAATCGCCAAGAATGGCGCAACGGAATTCATGCAACCGACCCCACCTAGGTGGGAAACGGCTTATGATGATGATGGTGGTGGTGAATAAAGCTTAATTTTGCGAGGTATGTTATGTAAGGAGCAAGCCACTGATTATTTTGGAAGGTAGGACTTTTTATACGGAATAAGAAAAAATTGAGCAAAGGTGTAAAAATTGTGTAACAATGGGCTAATGCTTCAAATATAAGCAATACTAAATTAATATATACAATATGAACCTACATATCAAATATCAATTCAAGCCTTATAAGAATCAATTCCACCGTGAGATAGTACTCATTTTACACAACTTTTTGATAATTCGTTAAACATGATGAGCATGAAAGCACGACTGCTAATTACAATAATCATAAGTTGTTTTTTCCAGTTTGTATGGGTTCAGAACAATTAATGATGTCCACAAAAGAGGTATCAATACTCTGCCGATACAGTGGCGTCTTCGTTGGAGAATCTAATAATGAGGCTTACTACAAGGGTGGCACGAACCGCATCATACGGCTGGAGGCTCAAGAAATCAACTATTCTAGTCTTCTATCCAAGGTGCTTGAGGTTTGCAGGTGGAGTCGGACTCAGATTGGCAACATCAAGTACAAACATCCAGAATATGGCTTAGACTGTCTCGTGTCTCTTACGAATGATGAAGACATCGACAACATGATGAAGGAATTTTCTCAAAACAATGGTCCCATCCAACTTTTTGTTTTTGAAACACAAAAAATACTTCCTCTCCACAAGACAATCATCCCCAGGTATTAAATTTGTCAGAAATGTGGTCATTTGCACTTATAAATTGATTATGCATGCAGCTTATTCTTTTACTTTATTTTTGATGATTCTATATGTTGGAATCTTAATTTGGAGCAGTACTGGTAAAGAAGTCGCGGAGAATCATCAGGGAAGCAAAGAAATGCCACGACCTAATTCCACTATGAATATCAATACTAAGACTGCAAGTGTGCCCACTGTTGGCTTGCGATCAGGAATGGAAAATGAAATTGTGATGAATAATTGTAGCGTAACTACCAACAACCGTACTGATCATGGTTATGCCAGTGATACATTGCTAGCGTCAAGAATGGAATTAGAAGAGGGCCGGGAAACGTCATTCCAACCTAATGCCAAGACCACATGTATGCCAACTGATGACTTGCAATTAGAAATCGATCATGAGTTTGGGACAGATAATAATAATTTACCTAGAAATGACGGAATTGAATATGGTTGTGCAGATGATATGTTGCCGCCATTGCAGCCAGGAATGGAAATAGAAGAGGGCCAAGAAATGCCACTTCAACGGAATTCCAATATGGATATCAATGCCAAGATTTTAGGTATGCCTGCTCACAACTTGCAATCAAGAATGAATCATGAGTTTGGGACGGATAATCGTAATTTAAGTAGCAACGATGGTACCGAATATTGTTGTGACAGTAATAATAAGGCATTGCCACTGCGGCCGAGTTTGGAACTAGAAGAGGGTCAAGAATTTCCAGATAAAAATGCTTTCCACAAGTTCTTGAGGCAGTATGCCATAGATTTAAATTTCGAATACAAGAGAACTAGGTCGGGACATGGCCGTTTTGCTGCAAGTTGCATTAAAAAGGATTGCCCATGGAAGATTCGGGTTCTTAGGCTCTCTAACCAGTCTACCTTCAAAATAAAGTCTTTAGAAAGAAAGCATACCTGCGACCTAGGTAAGCATTTGGAAAGGACGACCCATCGTCAGGCTACAATGGAATGGATTGGTGATATTGTTGAAGATGGGAATTACTTGCAACGTGCTCCTGAATTTGTTATTGACTTGATTAAGAAAAAATATGGGTTTAACATCAACTATCATAAAGCTTGGAGAGGCATAAAGTTGGCTTGCAAAAGAAGGAATTCTGTTGGCAACAGTTGTCAAGGTTACGATAGTGATTACAATGTCGAGAAGATTTGTGAAGACATTAAGAGAACAAATCCCGGCAGCAGAGTAAAGCTGCAGAGCAAATCAGCAGACGGTAATTATTTGAAACTCTTCATTTCATACGAGGCTGCGGTCATTTCGATCTTTCGAATGGTAGGCACACGAGCTGTCGAACTTTGTTGTGCGAAGGTTGGCGTGAAAAGGCCATTTGTTTGGCTCTTAGCCAGGGGCCGTGATACAGACGAAAGTGCCCTTCTACTCGCGTGCGGGTTTATTGAGTTAGACGAGGAGGAGGAGGATCTGCTTGAACATTATAAATGGTTCTGCCTGGAGCTGTTCCATATTTCGTGCCAAATAACGAATTTGGCATTTATCGTAGATTATACCCATGACGGAAGGGTTCTAGAAGTGGTTAGATCTATCTTTCAACACTCGCATTGCAGATTCGATCAGTATTCATTTGCAACGGCAATATTCAACAAGTTCGATACTCTTAAGCTTTGCCTTTTATGGCGTGCAATGACTACATTGAAACAGTCTGAGTTTGACGAACAGATGAGTGAGATACTGGAGCAGTGTGGAGAAGCATGGAAATTTTTGAGAAATGTCAACCCTGAGTACTGGGCTCTATCTCACTTTAAAGGGGATTTAGGTACTCTTATGTGTTTTGATCCGTTACGGGTAATAAAGTGCAGGCATCAGATAGACGTGTCGATCGTTGAGTTGGTGGAGCATTTGCATAATTTAATGATGGAGAGATTTACAGAACGGGTTACGAGCAGTTCAAGCTGGAAGAGCATCTTACTACCGAGATATGAAAATAACCCTTCGATTGATGCACTTTCAAATTCAAGGATTTCCGATACTATTGATGCATTTCGAGGGAGGTTTCTAGTTTCCGATTTGGGCTCTGATAACTGCGAGGCAGTGGATATGGAGATGCTACTTTGCTCTTGTAATCGTTGGCAAATGCTCTGCTTCCCATGCCATCATGCTGAAACAGTTATCAAAGCTTTCCAACAGAATAGATACGACTATTGGGAAGATTGCTACAAAACTACCGTGTACAAGGAGGAGCCCGATCGTATGCACCCGGGTGCATTCAGCCTCAGTGCACCCGGGTGCATTGCACCTATTTTTTTTTATTTTTTTTTGAAAATTTTTTCATGAAGCTGTTAATATAAGTTTATTTAACATATGCATCAATTTTTACTATTTTTGGAGACTTTTAGATATTTTTTTTAGATTTTTAAAAATCAGTGGCATTTTCCGTAATTTAAAATTACCGAAAATGCCACTGATTTTTAAAAATCTAAAAAAAATATCTAAAAGTCTCCAAAAATAGTAAAAATTGATACATATGTTAAATAAACCTAGATTAACCATTGTATGAAAAAATTTTCAAAAAAAAATAAAAAAAAATAGGTGCGGTGCACCCGGGTGCACTGAGGCTGAATGCACCCGGGTGCATACGATTGGGTTCCGTACAAGGAAGCTTATTCGCAAGCGGTTATCCATCCGCTCCAAAGTAGAGGCCTCAAAAATGAAAAATTGGTGAATGAAATGATAGCTTATTTCATGTAATTTCTTTCATTTTGAAGAGATTGATTATTGATCAAATTTTTAATTTGTTTACTGTATTTAATATTATTTGCTTAGCCAATAGAATAAGTTTTGTCCAAATTAAATATAAGCATAAACTATATTGGTTCAAAATAGATATATTTATGTGTAAATTAAGAAAAATGCTTAAGTTTATTTACTTATGTATTAGAATGTGATAATACTAGCTAAAATCATTTATCTATATTGTAGTAATATTTTAAATGGCTTTGATTTGAAAATATTACTTAAAAATTGCCTTTTAGTATTAAATTATTTTATTATATTGATTTTACATATGTATAGATAAGTCCATATATAGTGATACTAAATAAATGAGAAAATTTTCATGATGATATAAATAATACTAAATATAATAGATAAAATAGATTTTCAATTGACTATTAAAATATTAAAAATGAAGAAAATTATAAGAAGAGTGGTTTCATGAAAGCGTAGGCATTGAGGTATCAATCGAAATACTATGTTACCTAATTTTGCTTAAGAGACTACTATTTGTCCCCTATCAAGAATATTGTCAGAGTCGTATAATGTCCAAGTACATTGATCAGCTGCCGGTTGGGTTGTAATAGCTACTAATGTGATTTTCTATCTTAATATCCGATAATTTATTTCACCATTTTTTGAGTTATGGGACAATGAATCTACTTTCTTATTATTAAATCAACCTCGGCTTTGTAAGAGAAGTCATATGATATGACAAAAGAAAAATATGCTTGATTATTCATACTTTCTCTAGTACAGTACATGAAACCACGAATACATAGTTTCATGAGTACAATCGTGGGAAGGAGCTATGCTAGCTTATGAAGAAAAGATCTCACTGATTCTCTCTCTCTCTCCTTCTTAGTTTGAATTATGATTCTCTCTCTTAGCATCAATTAATGAGCTAAAGCCAACTTGCATTGATAGTATTTATCACCCAACTAGTGGGTGTGAGTTTTTATAACTTCTATTAAATCGAACGATGAATGTTTCATTGGAATTTTTTAGCCTCGATTCATGTTCCATTGTAACTACCGTATATCTATAATTTGGAATGATCGTTTTAATGGTTTAGAGACGCATTTTTTCATTGTGTAATTGTTTCTGTTTCACTTGAATTTAGGATATTTTTGTAAAGAGCTATACTGGGAAGCCTTTTCTTTTCCTTGTAAGAAGCTATCTTTATACGAATAAGATATATGTTGTTGTTGTTGTTGTTGTAGTAGTAGTAGTAGTATTATGAAGCTCTATGGTAGTCTAAATATAAAATTTTCAAGAATATTGGAGAACCAATTAAGATCATAATTAGAGGAAAATGAAGAAATAAATTTTACTATCTTTGTAATTACAATATGCGTTAAACCTAACCTGCCAAAGATTTTCAATTCTCTCCAAATTTTCTAATAATAAAGATAACATTGAAAGAAAAATCCTGAGATTCCTTGTTAGTAAAGCAACCGACACCGCTCAAATCTGTAAAACCCCGTTTGCATTGGGAATTCACGAGAAGACCAGGACAGAATTAGCATCCCACATGACTTTATGATATTGGTTGATTAGGATTGTTATTATTTTTAATTTATAAAACTTTGAGTATTGGCGGTGATATATATAATTAGGATGGGCATTGATTATTTGCATCCGGTTGCAAATGAGGTCATTTATGACCAGGCCAAAAATATTTTTTATTTATCTCTATAAATTAAGTTTTGTTATTTTCATAAAATATGTATATTTATTTTGTATTTTCAAACATAGAGATATTTTAATTATCTAAAATACCTTTGTGTTTAAAAATACAAAATACATGTATACATATTTTTTGAAATGATAAAACTTAATTTATAAATTAAATACATCTATATTAACAATTCTATAAAAAATCCAAAAAATAAATAGTATATTTTTGGCCCAGCCGAAAATGTGAGAAACACGTTTAAAAAGAGTGAAATCATTGCAAGCAAAAATCAAAACATCAAATTCAGAAAAAAGGAAAACGCACACATGCAGAGCAACATTACGTGGAAAAACATTTATATTAATAAGAGGAAAAACCACGAGAAAGATAAAAGATGATTTCATCAAATGACACAGTTAGAACAGTGAAATAAATGCATTCATTCTCACAACAAAAATAAATATGTAAACACGAAGTATATTAACAAGCTAGGCTTACTAACAAATAAACATCTCGCGAAATACAAGACAACATCAACCAATAGTTAAAACTACTTGGATTATCCTTGTTAATTCTAATTCATTCTCTCCTCCCGTAACATTGATTGGTCCCCAACCCTCTAAAGTCTTGATATGCTTATTTCCACATGGAAAATTAAAAAAGGATGGCCAAATGTCACAGTCATGCGCATCATAAGTTGGTTAACCAAGGAGGATGGTCGTTCTGAGAAGGCATTTTGCAGCCTTGGTCTCTCGTCGTCTAGTTCTCCAAAAACCATCGGCCAGTCAGTAAAATGAAAATTACTACCTTTCTTAGGTCAATATGTTGGACCCCGCCATCTTTCTTTGTCTCTGTTGCCCGCATCTATAAAGCTTCTCGATTTCATTTGCTCATTTATTTCATACAAGTTCACCCTCTCCACTTCTGGTTGTACATTCTAATGATCAAGTAATGTTTCAATGCATTTTGATGGGTGCAAACAATTGTTAACTCTATGTGTATTTAACTTATGTATTAAGTTTTCCATTTTGGAGGTGAATAAATATATTTTTAAATTTTTTAAAAAATAGGAGTATTTTAGTCATTTAAAAATGACTAAAACCTCCTCTATTTTAAAAAAATATGTATACATGTCTCCAGAAATAGTAAAATTTTATTTATAAATTAAATAAATACACGCAGATCAACAGTTTTATAAAAAAATTTAAAAAATATATTTTAAAAAATGGACTTTTGCACCTGATACATTGAAACATTACTCTTAAAGATCAGCTGGTACCCATAAACAGAGTTGTGAAGACACCCAAGTAAGTGGCTCTTTCCTCCTTCAGTAGGACTATACTTGTATGGGTCGTGTGAGTCTCAATACTTATATTGGGTTATTGATAAACTCTGTAATACCTGATTTTGCATTGCATTACTTTCTTCTTGACATCCAAATATTAAGTTTCTTCATAAATCATTTCTCTTTTTGTGGATGGTGAATATTGAATTGAATGATGTGGCTTCTTTTGTTTTTCTTTTGGTTTTTCATAAATTATATGGACGACTTCTCCTGCTACACTGAATTCAAAACAGTTATACTTTTCATTCAGGAGTAGTTATGTTCCGAATGGGAGGAATCCGGATCTTTCATCTAGTTGCAAATTACATAAGTTCATTGTTTGGATGGTGTGTGAGGAATGGTGCAACCACAGAGGTACCAGAAAATTGCCTACCTTTTCTATATCTATTTTCGTCTTTGATGATAGGCTATTGTTTGATTGACTTGTTGTTTAAAACATGCAGTCATATTTCTTTTTACGTTGTCTTTTTCGACTTTTTGTTTTCACAATAGCATAGATATCCTAATGAAGCTATTGATACTAGACTACAAATTCAAATAGATTTGCAAAGCTTAAGACAGACAGAAGATCAAGTTTAGTTATTGGAATTTTACATCTTTGATATATAGATTCACATTCTACTGGCCTTTTTTGTTGGATCTTTTGTCACCGATTTAACTAGCAAGCCACGAATTAGCCATAGGAAGAGAGACAACTGCTACAAGAAGTAGCAACATCGGTTTATTTGTTAAATCTCTCTCCTACAAAAGCAGTTTTGAATCAAACTATGTATGAGGCTTGTCGAGGTACAAAGCCATCAGTAAGTCACTTAAAAATTTTTTGTTGTATAGCCTATGTATTTATAAATTCTCAAGGACGTCATAACCTTGATGAAAAATCCACAAAATGTATTTTTGTTAGTTACTGCTCTCAATCCAAAGCATATCGGCTATATAATCCTCTTGATGGCATGATGGTAATTAGCAGGGACGTAATATTTGATGAAGATGCAAGTTAGGATTGGCTTAAAAGTAATGAAGAGCAAATAGAAGTTTCAATATCAAATGAGTCATTACAAAGTGAAGGTCAAAGGTTAACTCCTATAAGTTCATCTGATCTCTCTACCATGTCACCAACCTCATCATCTTCAAAATTACCAAGTGCATCATCTTCTACAAACCTTTTGACCACTAAAGAGTCCTTGAATGAACTCCACCTAGAAAGTTCAGATCTTTGAAAGAAATATATGAGTCTTGCCAATTCGCTCTTTTTGTTTTAGATCCCACAACTTATGAAGAAGCTGCAACAAAGGAAGAATGACAAAGTGCAATGAAAGAAGAACTGTTAACAATCCAAAAGAATGACACATGGGAGCTGGTGAACTTACCTGAAGGTACAAGTGCAATTGATTTGAAGTGGATATTTAAAACAAATTACCATGCCGACATAAGTATACAAAAGCACAAAGCTCGACTTATGGCAAAAGGATATGCCAGAAACACGGTATTGACTTCAGAGAAACTTTCTCTCCAGTAGCTCATCTTGAAACTGCGAGAATTGTTTTATCTTTGGCTGCGCAACTATAATGGCCTGTTCATCAATTTGATGTCAAGTCTACATTTTTTTTACATGGAGACTTACAAGAGGAAGTCTATATAGCTCAACCCGAAGGTTTTATTATGGAAGGTAATGAGACAAAAGTATACAGGTTGAAAAAGGCCTCCTACGGCTTGAAGCAAGCTCCGCAATAATGATATAATAAAATTGATAGCTATTTTCAATAAAATGGTTCATAAGAAGTGAGAATGAACCTACTCTCTATATCAAGAAGCAAAGTAGAAGTGATTTCATCATCATTTGTCATTATGTTGATGATATCATTTACATAAGCTCTTCTAACTCACTTATGGTTGAATTCAAAACACACATGATGGAAAAGTTTGCTACGTCAGATATGGGGTTATTGCATTATTTCTTTGGTCTTTAAGTGCAACAAGCAGATGATGGAATTTTTACTTCACAGAAGAAATATGCCAGGGATCTTGTTAACAAGTTTGGTATGCTAAATTGTAAATATGCAGCTACACTCATGAATATTAATGAGAAATTGCAGATTAAAGATGGAGTGGAGATGGCTAATGCTACAAGTTTTAGAAGCTTGGTTGGAGGTTTAATTTATCTAACCTACACTCAGCCTGACATTGCATTTTCTATTGGTTTGATTTCAAGGTTCATACAATATCCTTCAAGAAATCATTATGGTGCAGCAAAGCGGGTTTTGCATTACATTGCTGGAACAATGAATTTTGGAATTTGGTATTCAAAAGTTTACAATTTCAAGTTATGTGGGTTCACTGATAGTGATTGCGCAAGCTCATTGGATGATGGGAAAAATATTTCTGCAAATGTTTTCACTCTTAGTTCAGGCGCTATTATTTGGAGTTTAAAGAAACATGCCACAACGACATTATCTTCTTTAGAAGCAAAATATATTTCAGCGACATGTCAAGCTATTTGCTTAAGAAGAATATTAGTAGATCTTCATCAAAGGCAAGAAGGTGCAACTGATATTTTTGTGACAACAAAGCGACAATTTCCATGACAAAAAATCCATCTTTTCATGGTAGAACAAACCATATTGACATCTGTTTTCATTTCACCAGAGATTTGGTTGCAAAGGAGGAGATCACATTACAATATTGCAACACAAATGATCAAACGACAGATATACTAACGAAATCTTTGCCAAAAGAGAAGTTTGCATCTTTCAGATCTCAACTTGGTGTCTGCAAGTTTGAATTAAGGGAGAGTGTTGAAGGATGATTCAAAGCTCTCGTTGTCACATCTGCCCATTTTCTCATGTTCTCAGCAACGTGTCCATATTCTTAGCAATGTGTCCATGTTCTCCATAGTTGTTGTAGCATTTTCTGACGTGTAGCAGTCCATTAGTCCAGCACCTTTGCATTTTCTTTTTTTTAGCAGCATTTTCATGTAGTTAAATGTGCATAGACAGTAACTTATATGGTTGTGGGCTATAAATAGGCAAGCCATTTTCTTCTTTTTGAGTAGTCACATCTGTATCTAGAAAATTCAGAAGGTGCATTTCTTTTTTATTTTCCCTTTGCAAATACCGTGTGGTTTGCATTTATCTCCCAGCTATTTGAGTTTTTGCTTCTTACAATTTTTGCTCCAACATAGAGGTGAGTTAGAAGCTTGCCAAAGAAGTTTCCTTAGGAAGCTATCAATTTCCATGCTATTGTTTGAACGTAGGGGAAGATTGGCAAAGGATAATACGAGAGAAGAAAGGAGGTGAAGAAGCTGGCCACTTGTAGAATCCAGCAGTTGCTCGCCGCATTCTCTATCGCGGTTGTCGTAGCGGAAGGGAAGAGAAAGGGAGAAGTGAAGAAGAAGGAGAGAAGAGGAAGGAAGAGGGGCAGCAAAGGGAGGAGGGAAAGGAGGAACTTGTCCACGCCATAATGTTGGCCACTCATCTCGCCGACGTCGTCACCTCCTCCACTACCATCGACCAGAGGTAAGAAGAAAATGTGTTTTTTTGTGTTTTTTAAATTTTCCTCTTAAATTGTGTTAAAACCATGGAGTTTTGTTTATATCTGAGTAAATCTATTATTATGAAAAAAGGAATTATGAAAAAAAGGGATTTGGATTTAAAGGTGATGGGAGTATATTAGGGTTTCAAATTTCAATTTTCATAGTATATTAATCATGTTAATAATGTAGGATTGTGTAAATCTTTATTCTTATTGGCGGAATCATGTATTTGGGAAAGAATTGAAGCTTACGTTAAGCTTTAAAAAATGGATAGGCAGAGAAAACAGGAATTAAGAATATTGCTTTTACTTTTCTCCTGCCTTAGATGATTTAGAGGTAATTTTAGACTGATTTCATGTTAAAATTTCGTTACAAAAAGAGATCAACATCTATGCAACCTTAAATTGTTGGACTAGGAACAGCAGTTGGGCATTACATTTTCATGGGGTTGTTATGGGAATTAAAATGAAAGTGTATAAAGAATTATTGATGGACAGTGCAGCATGAATTTTGAAATAAAAATATGATAGTTATAAAAATTGTGAATGCAGAAATAAAACTTCTATGTAAATAATGTAGAGAGTGCTTAAATAAGCATGACAATAATATTATGTGGGTCAAAAATATTTACAAAGGTGATAGTTTAAATTAACGATGTGTGTACTTGGATTGACTTGGTTTACCTCGTCGAATTGTGTGATGTAAGGATAAAAGGGGGCTAAATCCTTAACTTTTAAGGCTTGAAAGTACCATATACACTACTTGTTAGTACCTTTTGCCAAAACTAAACTCATGGACTTAAAAATAGAATATCTTGACTTCAAAACTTTGGAATCTGCTTTAATTTGTGGGGACTACCAAGTGTTGTCAAACTTATCTCAAACGTCACGAAAACTATACGTGATATAAGATGTTACCATCACTTCGAAAATGTCTCTTGCTCTTGTAGAGATTACTGGTGATTATGTCTTGAATGGTGCCTGTTTAACTATGTTCTTGTGGTTAATTTAGAGTGCTTAAGCATTTCAATTTTTCACCTTTTAGGATGCTCCTAGAGAACTAATCAAAAAAATTCTGGTTTCAGGTTGATTTTCAAACTTTAGTAACTAGGGTCAAGTTTATAACCTTTATGAGGAAATGATGATGAGTTGTGCCCCATTATTATTATTATTATTTTGGATGGCATTTGGGTCTTTCCATAGGATTACAATGCTTCGTTGCAATTTTAGATTCAATTTATGTCAATTCTAACTACCATATATTTGTAATTTGGAACGATGGTTTTAATGTATTTAAAGAAGTATTTTTCTCTGTGGAGGTGTTTTTGTCTCACTTGAATTTAGGATATTTATGTATAGAGCTATATTTGAAACATTTTTTCCTTCCCCGTATGAGGCTGTCTTTGTATGAATAAAATCTGAGTTATGTTTTTTGTATAAAACTTTATGGTTGTATGAATATGAAAAGAGAAACTTTACTATTTTTCTACTTATAATGTGCGCCAAACCTAATCGCAAAACCAAGGAGGGGATCCTTTTAAATGCTTGGAACAATATCTATTGGTTGCAACAAGGCTGCAGCTCTGTACATTTAGAATAGAAAAAAAAATATTACATCCTGCCCTAGGATAGTTTTTCTTTCCTTTTTGTCTTTTTGATTAAATCATATAGATCAAGTTTATTATTCTGTTAAGCTCATCTAATTTTGGTATTTTGGTGTGACCATTCTATAGAAAAGTTTGATTTATGTTTTAAAAGAGACTGACATTTTAATTTTCATTGATCTTTTAACAAATTTTCATAATCAATTTTATTTCTAAAATATTTTTATTTTTGGTATGGGTTAAAATGGATGTTGGTTAAAGAAATTTAAAGTTGGATTACATCACTTCTACAATAATGTTTTGAAGATAAATGATTAAAATTATTTTGTACATATTTAATTAACATCTGAATGATACTATATCATTTTTTAGCCTTTGAAAGAACTGTGTTTTTTTTTAAAGATTATTTCAATAAAAATGTAAAATATATCACTCTATGTCTTTCAATATAATGATATTTTTTGAGGTATATGCAAAATTACGTTATTTTAATCTCTTAGACTTCTTTTATATCTTTGTTTTAGTGCATCTCTATTTAAATTACTTACCTTATATTCTTTGTCAATTATATTAGAGTTCTTAACTGCTTGCATATAATATTTATCTCATCTTCCTCCTTAATTTTTGTAGATCAAGTGATGATGTTCTTGGTTGTGATTTTTATAATTTTATAATTTTTTAAAAATATAAAAGATATGTTTTGCACCCGGGTGCACTAGATCGATGCTCAACTTCATTTTAACCCTATAAAAATTAGTTTTGTTCAAATTAGAAATCGAGTTAATAAATATATAATATTTAAAATTATTTTTCTTATTTAAATTTATTTAAAATTATGAATCTATATAAAATAATAAAACTTAATTCTTTCTATAGGAATATTTTCCAATTTATGACTTATATAATAATATAATTGTTGAATAATCTTATTTCAAAGCATTAATGTCTGGTTAATTTGTATTTATTATATGTTAATGTATGATTATTATTAATAATTTATTAGATTCTATACTAATATATGAAATTGGATCGGGTTAGGTTAACAATCATCTAACTCAAACCAGCTTACTTTTAAAATCTGGATGGTTCAAATCAGGTTATATGACTTATCTTTTCCAAGATGCCTAAACCAACCCTATTATCAATCTTGTTGGGCTAGTCGAGTTCGAATTGAGACCAACCTTGTTTATACCCTTATTCGGTTCATCGTGGGCAATGGCCAGCAAGCTGCCCACATAAGTTCGAACTCCATGTGAAGAAAAAGTAGTAGTCGAAGTTTGGTCTCTTAAAAATAAATAGGAGTTTATTGTCTTCTTTAAGGGTATACAGGAGCTTATTATCTACTTTGTGAATAAGCTTGATTTGTAATAGAAGATGTCTTACTATACAAATAGCAATAAAAATAGGTAGAAGAATCTCTAAAAAATAAGTAACAAAATTTTTTTAAAAAAGGGAAGTAATTGGACATGCATGTCAGTTGGTACTTTGGGAGACTAAAATTAAATAGTGTACAACATGAGAGCATCTAAAAATTGTTGATCCCTGTACTAAGATTTTGAGACTGCCCAATCCCCATGGCTTACTTGAATTTGATTTTTGATAAATTTTGCAGGAATTTATAATTTGTACTCAAAAACCTATTTTTAAAACTATTAATCTTAGTATATTTAATCTATAAAACTAAGTTTCATCATTTTTAAAAATGACTAAAATACCCTTATTTTTAAAATCGAAATTATATATCTCCAAAAACAATAAAACTTAATATATATACATATATAAGTTTTTTTGAACGAATATATACAAGTTAAATACATCTAGATTAACAGTTTTAGAAAAATTTAAAAATTTTTAAAAATAAGTTTTACAATCTAATGCATTTAGACATTTCTACTATGTGATTATAGATTCTCGCACACATATATATATGGGCTTCACTTCTATATCACTAAGTTACATAGAAGCGGTCTCATGTAACCCACTTAATTTTTAAGATATTAATGATGGATTCAAAATACAATTCTTTCATTGTATTTAAATTGCTTGTTTGTCTGACAGACCAAGTTTCACCAAAATAAGTATGTACATAAACTATATTTGCTTAAAAATATATATATTCTTGTATAAATTATGAAAAATGTATACATCTATCCACACATATATTAGAATATAATAATACTTTATAGCATTATTTATCCACACGACAATGATATTTTAGATAGTTTAGCTGTTGAAAAAATCACTTTAAAATTGATATTTTATCATTGAACTATTTTATTACATTGATTTTATATATTTATAGGTGGGACCTATATACAAGGAATTAAAAAATAAAAGAATTTTCAAGATTCTATATAAGAAATGATCCTGTTAACCCAGGCAAAGCAGATGTTTGGTTTAGCCCACCTAAAAAAATCATCTACAATACATCTTCTCTTTTTTTCTTTATACACTTGTTTATCTAAATTTATTTAATATATAAACCAAGTTTTACCATTTTTGGATATGTGTAAATGGATTTTTTGAGATTTTTAAAGATAAAAATATTTTAAATACATATATCTAAAAATTTAAAACTTAGTTTATATGTTAAATACACATAAATAAATAAGTATATGAAGAAAAAAAAGAAAGTATTATAAATGAGTTTTTTGAGATGAGCTAAGTGTTATATATGGGTCCCATATATAGTGAAATTAAAAAAAAATAAAAAGGTTTTTAGGATACTATAATTGATGCTAAATACAATGGATGAAGTGAATTTTCTATCAACCATCAAGATTTTAAAAATGGAGTGGGTTTCATAGAAGTGTCCTCCTATATAATATATGGGCTCTGCTTTTATGTAACTAGGTTACAAAGAAAAAGAGTCATATAACCCCTTCAAAATCTAAGATTTTGATCCTTGATAGGAAATTCAATACATTTATTATATTTAGCATCATTTGTTTATTAAATTGGTTAATATTAAAATTTTTTAAATAGATTAATAAACATATTAAGGTTGGAATATTTTAAATGAGTTAGAATTAGGATTAGGCTTTAACTTGTCCAACCTGATCCGTTAACACCTTATCGATCTAAGCATTTTTTATAATTTACCTATGATATATATATATATATATTTGAGCAAATGTGGCCCATACACATACTTGATTCGAATGAAACTTGGTTTAATAAATAAAAAATTGATGTTAAATACAATGAATAGATTAAATTTTAAATCAATCATTAATAACTTAAATTTTAAGGGAGTTACATGAGGCTGCTTCTGTGTAACCTGATTATATAAAAGTGGAGCATACATATATGTATATATAATCTCTCAGGTGCAGATGAAGCGCATGATAATTTTGGTGCCATCAGTTGCAAAATGGGCCCTATGTGTATTAAAATGTGATAATACTTTATACAGTCATTTATTTATATAAAAACATATTTTTGACGTTTTAGATGTTGAAAATAAAACTTTAACATTGATATATATATATATATATCAAATTAGTTTATTACATTGATTTTGTACCATTTTAAGATGAGACTTATATACATATTTGACTTGGATGAAAATTAGTATGCTACTAAAGTAAATAATTCTAAATATAATGAGTGTGATAAATGTTAACTTCATGATTAAGTGAGGCTATTTGCACTGGAATGCACCGTAAACTGTAATTATGGTGCAATCTGAATAAATTCTTTTATATATATATATATAACCTATCTATGCAGATGGATTGCACCTTAGCTATGTTGTAATTTACTGCAAAATGGACCTTATATGTATTAAAATATAATAGTGCTTTATACAATTATTTATCCATGTAAAAATATGTTTTTGACTATTTAGATGTTGAAAATACAACTTTAATAGTGATATTTATATCAAACTATTTTTATATTAATTTTGTACTATTTTAAGATGAGACTCATACACATGTTTGATTCGGATAAAAATTATTGTCCTACTAAAGGAAATAATTCTAAATATAATGAGTGTGGTAAATTTTAACTTCATGATCATGTAGGGCCCATTTGGTAGCGAACTATACCCTAATTATGGTATTGTCCATCTACTCAGGAAGATTGCACCTGTTGTATTGACTTATACTGTTTTGATGATAGACAAGTTAAGAATTTAATGCTAGAAAGGTGTTGTTTGTATTTGATTCATGATGAATGGTTGTAACAAGTTAGTATTCAATTGTGTTATGAATCTGTCAAGGTTTTGTTGTAAAACTTCAACAATTTTGGTTTGCAACTTCAACTGATTTAGTTTCAAACTTCAACTGTTTTGAGTTGAAACTTCAACAGTTTTTGGGTTGAAACTTTAAAAATTTGTTTAGCAAGATCAATGGATAGGTGATTGGATGATGACGTGGCTAGTTTGAGGAGTTGTCCTGGGTTATTATAAGTTGTTGAGAAAAATCCAATTGGTTGCAGATTTGGTGGAGAAAATCTCTCTTGGCGGTTTCTATTTGTTAAGTTGTTACAAGTTGTTGAGAAAAATCCGATTGGTTGCGGATTTGGTGGAGAAAATCTCTCTTGGTGGTTTCTATTTGTTAAGTTGTTACAGGTTGTTGAGAAAAATCCAATTAGTTGCGGATTTGGTGGAGAAAATCTCTCTTGGCGATTTCGGTTTGTTAAGCTATTACAGGTTGTTGAGAAAAATCCGAATGGTTGCGATTTGGTGGAGAAAATTTCTATTGGCGATTGAAAGTTAAAAGCTATAAATAGATAATGAATTTCAACTGGAAATTCAATTCAAAGAGAATATTTTCAAAAGTGAAAATCTATCTCAAGGAATTCTCTGTGATCCTCTGTCCATCTGTCGGAAGCAACATATTGAAGATCATCATGACCATCCTACCAAATGCTTCATCTTCGTGCTTCTGTGCTATTAAATTAATTCTAAACTTTATTTCATTTTTATTTATTTTACCTTGAATTAGAGGCTGTCTAATTCAAGAGAAAAGCTTTTATTGTGATTTGTGGAAAGCTTCACGTGCCACCTGGAGCCGTTTGTGTAATCCAGAAGACGATTGAGATCGTACCATTGTAACTTGAGTTCTAAGTTGATTAGTGGAAACCCAAGTCAAGACGTTGACTTGTAGAGTGGAGTAGGTGTGTTAACCGAACCACTATAATTTGCAGTGTCTTCTTTAGATTATTTTTGTGGTGTGTGAAATTTATCATGTTCCTTCTTAGATCACTCTTTGTGCTATTATTCTTTTCTTTTATCAGTTTCATACCGGCCTAACATGTTGCATGATCCATATTCATCAATATAAGCTTCCAGTATCTGATCTTCCTCCGGTGTCCAAGCTCCCTGTTTTAGCCCAACCTTTTCACAACAAAGACTTTTACCCATCTTAATTCCAACCTTACTTTATTTTATTAATTAACGTTTTAGGAAATTAAGACCACCTAGCTAGCGCTAGCTCCAGCTTCTCTCCGGAGATGATTTATCATGGCCACGCCAATTTCTAGTGAATTGGAACAGAGTACAACGGCAAACATAGCTCCAATTGTCAAAATCCACTCTCGGTTGAAATTTCCAACTCCTGGAGCCCCTCTATACGGTAGTAATATTTTATATGATTTAGATGTTAAAAAAATCACTTTAAAATTAATATTTTATCATTGAACCATTTTATTACATTAATTTTACACATTTATAGATGAGACCCATATATAATGAAATTTAAAAAATAAAAGAATTTTCAAGATTCTATAAATGATGATAAATATAATTGATGGAGTTGATTTTTCATCAACTATAAAATTTTAAAAATCATAGAAAAGAGATTTCATAGAAGTGGGACCCCATATATATAAAGAGAGAGATAAATATTTAGGTGTAGTTTTGCTACACCAAAATTAATGGGCAATTACCTCAAAATAGGTCTTGCATGAACATAAAATTATAACCTACTTCACCCATTATATTTAAAATTATATATTCTATTACCATACTAATTTTTATCCCAATTGGATATGGGTATGGACCTCATCTGAAAATTATACAAATTTAACATAATAAAATATTTCGATGCAAATAACAATTTTAAAGTTGTTTTTTCAACATGTAAACTATTTGCTATAAAATTTATATATAGATAAATGATTATATAAAGTATTAATACACTTAAGTACATGTGAGGCCCATTTTGGGTCAAATGCACCATTAATTACATTGCAGAAAAATGCACAGGAAAGGTTCTTATATATATATATGAGTCATGATAACATACAATATATTGCATATTAGCTTACCGTACAATATTCAATTTTTTATTTTTTTTATTTTTCTTCATAAATATATTTTCTTAAGTGTATTTAATTCGTATATTAAGTTTTGGCATTTTATAATATGTTTACATATTTATTTTTTATTTTAAAAACACAGATGCATATAAGTCATTTTTTACCCCTTAAAAACGTGAGTTTTAAAATAAATAAATAAATATATAAAACTATTATAAAATGGAAAAACTTAGTATATGAATTAAATACACTTAAGAAAACATGTTCATGAAGAAAAAATAAAATAAAATAATTGAATATTGTAAGGTAAGCTAACCTATAATATATTATATATTATCATGACTATATCTATGAGAAGTGATCCTGTTAACTTGAGCTAAGCAAATGACTTGCTTAACCTACTTTAAAAACTCATTTAAAATATTTTATTTTGCCTTTTTTTTTCTTACACTTTTCTATCTAAGTGAATTTAATATGTAAATCAAGTTTTAACATTTTTAAATATATGTATATATATATTTTTTAAAATTTTAAATATTAGGGTATTTTATATACATATGTACATATAGATGTTTAAATTTCTCAAAAACATATATACACATATCCAAAAATGTTAAAAATTAGTTTATATATTAAATAAACTTAGATAAACAAGTGTATAAAGAAAAAGAAAAAGAAATATTGTAAATGATTTTTTTAGGTGAGCTAAGCGAAACATCTGCTTAGCCTGGGCTAACAGGATCATTGCCCACCTAAAAAAAATCATTTACAATACATTTCTTTTTTCTTTACACATTTGTTTATCTAAGTTTATTTAACATATAAACTAAATTTTACTATTTTTGGATATGCACAAATGAATTTTTTGAGATTTTTAAAGATAAAAGTATTTTAAATACATACATACACATAAATGTTTTAAAATCTCAAAAAAATGTATACATATATCTAAAAATTTAAAACTTTATTTATATGATAAATACATGTAGATAAATAAGTGTATGAAGAAAAACAGAGAAAATATTGTAAACGAGTTTTTTGAGGTGAACTAAGTGTTATATATGGGACCCATATACAGTGAAACTAAAAAAATAAAAAGATTTTCAGGATACTATAATTGATGCTAAATACAATGCATTGAGTAAATTTTCTATCAACTATCAAGATTTTAAAACTGGATGGGGTTTCATAAAAGCGTCCTCGTATATAATATATGGGCTCCGCTTTTTTGTAATTATGTTACATAGAAGTGGAGTCATGTAACCCCCTCAAAATCTAAGATTTTGATCCTTGATAGAAAATCAAATCCATTCATTATATTTAGCATCATTTGTTTATCTGGGAGACCAAATTTCATATCAATCAAGTATGTTTATGGGATCATATTTGTTAAAAAATATATATTCATGTGCAAATTATAAAAAATGCTAAAATATTAATTTTAAAGTAATATTTTTAACATTTAAACTGTCCAAAATATCATTTTTATGTGCGTAAATGATTCTATAAAGTGTTATTATATTCTAACATGTGTTTTTATAAATGGATGTAAACGTTTTTCATAATTTACACAGAAATATATATTTTTGAACAAATATGTCCTGTAAATATACTTGATTGGGAATGAAACTTGTCACTTAGATAAACAAATGATGTTCAATACAATTAATGTCTTAAAATTTTCATCAATGATCAAAATATTAGATTTTGAGTGGATTACATAGCTTCATTTCTATGTAATCAAGTTATATAGTAACGGGGCCGTGTGTATATACATGAGGTACAATTATATAAAAATATTGTATCCATGCTTACGTTACAGTATTCATTTTTTTTTTTTTTTTTCATAAGTATATTTTTCTAAGTGTATTTAATCGGAAATTGTCCTTGTGCACCGGGGTGCAAAAACTCATTTATTATTATTTTTTAGAAATTTTTTTATATAATTGTTAGTCTAATTATACTGAACATGTATATTAAGTTTTACTATTTTTGGATATTTTTAAATATTTATTTTGAATTTTTTAAAATCAGTAGCATTTTCGTAATTTAATCTTACGAGAACAGAGGAAGAAGAGGAGATGTTCACTGCGGTTCGGAGAAGGCACAGAAGCATTGTCTATCCAGCACTGAATATTTTCTTTTAACTCTTCATCGGCGAGAGGGAAGCTGGAAGCACTAGCCCCGGATTTTTTTGGCTCCACCAATCTCTCCCAGAAAATTGCACTCTCTCTCCTCTCTCTCCGATCAGTTTTTTGTGTTATCTCATGAAGCGGTGAAATTGTAGATGTGAGATGAACATGAGCCGCAAAAATTCCAGCATTTTGAATGGACGGTGAGATGACGCATCTGGACAGGTAGACGGCAGTGGGAGCCCGCATTGAATCGGAGGCTCCAAGCACGTTAAATGGTCCCTTAGGTTCAAAACCGCCAAAATCAGCAGGTTAGTTTCTGCACTCGATATGATGTTGCCACACCATCTGCAGATCAAGAGGCCTGATTCTATCCAAAAACCATCCACGACTCACCAGGGACACCAATGACAATCAACCCCTGCCCTTGGCAATGAACGCCCCACCGAGTGAATCACCTCAGTTTTTTTTTATTGTTCCACGTTGGAATCATACTTTATAATCTCTCCTTTTTTATTACAACGACGATCTCAACTAATTTGTCTAAATTTTTGTTCCATAAATGGATAAGTAATAGCAGAAGACAGTACTTTTACATAGAAGACAATAACTTTCCGAACTTTTGGCACCAAAGACTGGCGTGAGTAGCAACTGTATTATGCACTTGGGCTCGATCACCTCAGTTATTTGATCTAAATAATTTGATTCGTCTTTGATTTTAGGCATTTAACTCTCTTACTATTTATAAACATTCCACCTAAATACAAAGGCGCTTTAAAAAAAAAAATTGAATTTCAAATGGGTTTTCCACGTGGGCCTAGACAGCGATGCATATATTTTTACATTCAAGAGTTCACCTAAAAAACGATGGGCCATTTTTTCTACTAACCTATGTATTTGGAAGCCCAAGATAAAGTTTATAGAAACCATTTGATGAACGGGCTCACAATGCCCATAAGCCCATTTTCGAAGCAATGGTCAAAAACCTATATCAATGATCGAGTACAATCTTTACTCAAAACGAAGTAAGAAATATTTCCTCAAGTTGAAAGGGTCCAAAGCGACATGATGAATGACTTAGATCAAAAGAAAAATCAACATTTCATGAGTTTTTGAAAAGTCAAGATACATTTGACTAAGAAAATATGAACAAGAGAGAAAGTAAAACTGCAATATTCAAGCTACAAATTGAAAATCGAAACCGTTAAAATAATAAAGGGACAATGACAAGGATGAACTTTATCAAAAAGAAAGGCAAAAACAAGAAGAAATCAAGACAAAATTAAAGGGACAAACCAATGGACAAGAGAGATCAGACTTGTCGGCATCCACAGCTGTCCAGCATCTGACACCATAGCTGGAACAGCTAGATGCAAATTTTGCTAAAAACCCCCTCCTCATCATTTTATTTTGGAAAACAAACCAAACTTAACTGTATTTTAAGAAATTTTTAAAATTACCTTCTCAACCCACAAGCCGATAAATAGGCCTCTTCTCCACCCATTTAAAGGGGGGGCCATTTTTCAACTCCAAAAGTCCCCACAGCTGCTGCCCTCCACCACCATGTTTGACGCCATTTCCATTTCTCTCATCACCGTTTGCCGTGACTACCCTATCTTGGTTTTCTTCCATCCATTGCCAATCCAGATTGTTCGTCCTTCATACCATCATCTGCAAAAAAAAAAATAAAGAAGCATGCATGTCCATCCATTTGCATCTGTTCTTTGTTTGCATTTCAACGTCATTTCCATGGCATTAACAACTGCATTTTGAAAAAAAGAAAAATCATTACTCCCCATCTGCATTTTTTTTTTTACCCACGTCTCCATACATCTTTCAGCATTCTGTCTACGCACCACGTCTGGCATTGTTCTCTTTTAAAAAAAAAATTCTTTTTATATTACATTAAGCCCGTTATCATTATATTCAGCATTCTGCTTTTTTTAAAATAAAAAAAAATCGTCCAGCATTTCTCAAAAAAATCATCTAGCATTGCATTGCCCTTTAAATTTTTTATTTATATTTCATTCATCACGATTGAAATTATTTCCTTTGCCTCTAGCAGTTAATTGCGGAAAAAGGACTTTCATTTAATAGACAATTTCTGTTTAAAAAAAACGTTTATTCGAATCAAGCATCAGTCGAGGCATTTTGTTTTATAAAAAATAAAAAAAACTTGTTGAAATTCCCCATTTTTAAGCCATAGATTCATTTTTTTTAAAATTTTTTTGGTTCATATCATGTTATCTATGTAACAGGCATTTGCTATTGCATTTTTTCTAAAAAAAAAAATCTCGAATCACGTAATTTGCATATTAGATATTAGCCGCGGCATTCTAAAATATATATACGATACGTTGTACACATGAAATTTCTGCTGCTTTTTTTTATAAAAAAAAATACATTTCAAACCACGTTATCAAAAAAAAAAAAAAAAAAAGACATCATTCCACTACACGTATCATCTTTTAGTTGTCCATTCCATTTTCAAAAAAAGAAAAAATCTACATTAGCAATAGACTTACCATTCTAGTTTTCCCGAGACAAGGTGTCGTAACCAGACTTAAGAAAATAGATTGCTGTCTTTGATATCCAGACTGAATTAGGGAAATGTACATTATTTTGTACTCCGATGACCAATATGTTAGAGAAGAATAAATCTGTATTTATTTTTTTCTAGGGACGAGTACATTGGGACCATATCTGTATTTCAGTATCTCATTGTATGCAATCTAATCACCATTATTTGGTTAATAGTGACTCCAATTAATTTGATATGCGAATATTATTGGTAATTATTCAGGAGCTATTTGTACTATAGTTCTTATATGCATTTACTAATTACTAATTGTGCCTAATTAACACACTTGTTTGTGTTTGACTAACCACACATAATATAAAAAATTTAACATCTGCATCCTCTTTCTTTAATTCCCTCATTGTTTACACCTTCTCTTTTTATTCACATTTATGATCTTAAACTTCTTTTATGCATTTTCCCCCTTTTATTGTGTACATTTCCTTAATGCATTCAAGTAACTTCTAAAAACGACTAATTGATGTACTTTTTAACTTACTCTGCATCATATAAAAAACTTTAATGATTCGCATCATTAAAAAAAAAAATTTTAACATTTATATATTCCTTTTTTAACCTTCATGTCTATATTTTTTTATTCGCATTTCGAATCTTGAATACCTCTTCTGCTCCTCTTAATCTTTATTTATTAGAATATTGTATAGAGTTTGTAAGAATGACTCAAGAGTTTAATTGTAATATCACTTAAGATGATTGTAAAATATACATAAAAATAATTTTAAAAATAAAAAGTTTTTCACCCATCTAACACTCTCCCGCATGAAAAATGTTAATTTTTTTTTTTTGAAATTCTACGAAAAGTGAATTCAAAAATCAAAAAATTAGCATATGTTCTGAATACAATTAGGCTCACAGAAAAGTAAAGAAAAGAAAATTTATATATGTATATACCGGATACAAGGCAATGTTAATTTGCTAAACAACAACCCCTTGAACAGTATCGTAACTCTAATTAGAGCCACTAAACACATCCAACTCTGTTGTTCATTTCTCGGCTTCAAATGGGCCTTTTCTTGGGCCTTACGTAATTTTTTTTTTTTTGCTATTATAACTTCGAAAAAGAATTTTCCGGTCTAACGTTAGAACGCAAGATTTTGTTCTTTCATTCATGCAAGTAAATGAAAAAATTATGAAACATTTTCCTCCGTCGATTACCAAATACATCCTAATATTCAGCCACTAGGAGGCAAAAGCTCCTCCTTTTTCTGTACGGCGATTCCTGTTGTAAACGAACATAAATAAAAATGACATAATTTACTTGTAATATAATTTCAACATGACAGACATCCACCAAAAAATGAATATAAATAGAATAAAATACATAAATAGGAAGAAATATTAAATCAAGTTCAACTTTATCAGATTTGGATTTACTTGAGTCTTAAATCTTATTTACAAATTCGGTAAGGGCTTTGCGAAAATAAGTATAAATATTAATTTTTTGACTTCATCGCATGAATTTTGAGTTTAACTAAACCCAAGTTGCATTCTCATTCCTATCTATCTAATTTCAATGCCGCCCTTAATTAAATACAGATCCAAATTAAAAGCATACGACCTCAAACCATCTACTTCATGCCATTTTTAATTTATAAAAAATGATCACAGCATTAGCAAGTTGATCAATTTTTTTAAGAGGCCAGACGTCAGCAGCAAAATGACCGAAAACACGAGCGGCCCACGTGCAAACTTTTCACTGTTATCGTGGCTTCTTGACTCACAACATTTACATATTCAGCTTGCACTCATCAAGATAAGAAATTTTTTTTGAAAAAATGTATCTATTAACTTTTGTGATGGGCTCGGTTGGTCACCCCAACTCCTATAAGATCTTGTGGCTAAGCGGGGATTTTATGTGAGCAGTGTAGTCTCCCTTTGCCAAGATGTGGGTTTATAAGCGCCGAGGGTGCCACTTGGGCCGGGTTGAACCCGAACCCGGCTCGTCGAACATGTTTTTGAACGGTGTTGAAATTTTTTTTGTAACCCTAACCCGATAAACACGATTTGTAAATATGATAGGATTAGAGTTCAAGTGAACACGATCCTGTAGAACCCGAGCCCAATATTTTATATTTATTATAAAATATATTATATACATACTATTTAAACAATATTTCTTTATATTCTTCATATTTTATGCTATTGTATCTATATTTGAATATATGTTTGGCATATTGTAATTTTATTATAAATAAATTATAATATTTTTATTTTTATTTATATTTTATTTTTATCATTTACTTTTACATTCATTAATTTTCTTCTTTTATCTTATTTTTTATGTTAAATTTTTTCTAAAAATATTCTTTATATTACTATTTTTTTAAAAAAATATGTAGTTTGATTATATATTATTATGTTTACTTACATAATTTGTTATTATTATTTACTCATATGAAATTCGAAATTTATCGCTTTTAAATAAACGTAAATTTATCAACATAAATTCCAACCTGAAACTCAACCCGAAACTATTTTTCAAAAATAGGATTAACGTTTAGGTTTTACAAATAGAGTTAAAATTAGAGTTAGAGTTAGGGTTAAGATGAACCTAAGTTTCGTGAGCCCAAGTTGTACCCCTAATAAGTGTATTCTCCCTTTAGTAAAATGTGGATTTATAAAAATATCTCAGAGCTTCATTGCATTGTATGATAAACTTCATAATTTATTCATAGTCTATGGACTAGAGTTTATTAGCAAAACGAAATATGTACTACTACCGCGGTACATGTACAAAAGAAAAGTTTACCCTTTAGCAATCGAAAGTAAGTAAAGCCAAACATAGGATTGATCCTACACACCTTTTGGTTTTATTTTAGTTCTTAACTGTCCAACTCTTTTACTTTTTTCTGTTTAGTTTTGCTTCCATACCTACAAAGTTTGGTCGAAATTACAGTAGCCGTGACTTTTCTGCACATGATGTTTTGGCTACAACTAAAACTTTTTAATTGTTCATAGCTATTTTATTTTATTTTTAGTTATTTATTCATATCTTACTATATAACTACTCTACCTTTCAATCATTTTTACACAAGTACTCATACAACTAAATTATCTATTTAACTTTATTTTTTACTCTTCATTATTACCTTTATCATATTACATCATTTTCTACCGATTCAAAAATTTTTATGCTTCAAAATTTTTATCCGAAAATTTTATTACTTTCCAAACACACTCGTTATATGCCTACGGGATTTGCCTTAATTTGTAGGCATGTAATCACTTAGGGCTTAAAAAGGATGAAAATACCTTTGCAAACAAATAAAATTATGAAGTGCCTACAAGATTTTGAAAACAAACAAAATTATAAATTATAAGTGTATTACAACTTTTGTAAAATTTGCATGCATGTATACAAGATTTGCTTCAAATTGCACATGCATCAATTAGGGCTTGAAAATTATGTAAAGACCCCTACAAACAAATAAAATTATAACGTGCAAAGTTAGAAAATATTATTTTAAAAAATATTATTCACATTAAATAGATATATTTAATAGTAAAATATTTTGAAAAATATTTCTTCATATTTTAAAAGTATTTTCTTGCATTTTATAAATTTTTATTTACAAATTAATTTTTTTATTTTATACTTTAAGTGATATGCCTATAATTTCAAGTAAACTTTAAAAATATGAGCTAGAAGTTTTGCTAGAGTTATCAACTGAACTCTTTAGATATGAATGCAAATATTTCTTATTTTTTACATCTTTTCATGCAAATATTTCGTTTATTTTATCATGATATCTACTTCACTATAATCAGGTTATAAAAGTGGTTTTATGTAACTTAATTTATTTTTCACATCCTGATAATTGATAAAAACTCACATCATCTATCGTATATAGCATTGTTTGTTTAAGTAGAAGACCAAGTTTCATCTAAATCAATAATAAACATGGGCCATATTTAATTAAAACATATATACATGTATAAATTATACAAAATGATTAGATTCATTAATATATGCATAAAATATAATAATGCTTTCTACAATTATTTATCCACGTAGTAATGATATTTTTACAAAAATTGAAGGTTAAAAATACAACTTAAAAATTAATACTTAGTATCAATTTATTTTATTTTATTGATTTTAAACATTTATAGAAAGGTTCTTTATATAATGATACTAGACAAATAATGATATTTTTTAAAAAATTGGAGGTTAAAAATGCAACTTAAAAATTAATATTTAGTATCAAATTATTTTTTTATATTAATTTTACACATTTATAAAGAGGTTCTTTATATAATGATACTAGAAAAAAAATGAAATTTCCATAATACTAAGTATAATTGTTGGAGTGAATTTCTCATTAACATCAAAGTGGAAAACATAGAGAAGTTACATAAAAACTGAGGTTTGTAGCAACGGAACTCTTTTATCTTTGTTGTCTTTACTTCTGTGTATTGCCTAACTGATGTATTTTTATGCTAAAATACAAATTAATTTATTTTATTTTTACTTTTATTAATTTTTTATTCATAAATATATTTTCCTAATTGTATTTAATCTATATATCAAGTTTTACTATTTTATAATACTTTTACATATTTATTTTTTATTTTTAAAAATATCAATTTTAAGGGCATTTAGTCATTTTCCACCCCTTAAAAAACTAGTTTTTAAAAAATAAAAAATAAAAAATCTAAAAGATTATAAAATAGAAAAACTTGATATTAAGATTAAATACAATTAGAAGAACATATTTATGAAAAATTAAATAAAAGTAAAATAAAATAAAATAAATAAATATTATATTTTAGCCTAAAATACATTATGATGCATATAATCATACTCCCGCAAGGAGATACAGATGGACGCGCCCAATGTTCAATTTTTTTAAAAATAAAAGTCATATAAATTGTTTGCATTGATCAGAAATGGGTACAAAATTTCTGCATTTTTTAAAAAACCAGGGCTATACATCCAATACGGGCTATGTTCATTATCATTTTAATCATGGAATGGTATGAATTTGTACCAGCAGTGGTCAGTAATCGTCAATAGGTGCTGTCATCATTAATTTTTTTTTTTTTTTTTTTTTGATGGAAGTCGACATGAAATGTTGATATTTAAATATGCTATTTACGGTATGCGAAGCAAGGTAGAAATCTATAACGGACGGGAGATCCTATGCCACGCTTATGCTCACCCGAGTCACCGATCTAACATAAGAACATAGAAAATGGAAGATCGATGCATTTGCAATTTATAATAATAATAATATTATTATTATTACATTTTAATCTGGTTTCGACAAAATGTAGACATATATCCACATTTCTGGAATTCCATGATCCGTGTGAACTCGCTAAAAGAATATCGTCCCCTGGGAGATGAAATCCGCTCTCACCCTTTTTCTTTTCTTCTCAGGCGGGTGATCACGACACGATCCCTCGTTCCCTCCTCCTTCCCGGGTCTTTCTTTCCTTGTCTCACTTGTACGGTTGTACTAGCTAAAAGTCCTTATATGGACAGACGCCGCATGCTCATATTCGCACAACTTCCTTACATGGTTGGACGCCGTGATGCTCATATTTGCAAAAGCCAGTACCTCTCAGCTGCGCATGCTTTTGATTCAAGACGTTTACAAATAGGCGTAAATTTGGACCGAGTTTGAGGAGGCTAATAAAATCCACTGCAACATAAATTAATTTTAATCTATAGAACAAGTCAAGTTGGCGCCGAACTGTTAAGAGTTGTTGAAACTGTTAATCTGATAACTCAACCCATTTTGCCAACCTAAGCAATAGGTCTTTTAGTACCATTTTATTATCGTATAATTACCATATTTATTCCTACTTTGTCGTTATTATATTACACCATTAAAAACAATGCCTATGTTTAAGTTCATTTTAAGTCAGTATAGCCTATTTGCATTGTTTTATTCCTTCGATGAGGAGTTTGTAGGCACAAAAATATTGCTCTAGTATGCTTATGCAAGATTTTGTATTTCATTCCTTCATATTATCATATAACTCAATTACTGAGCCAGTGTATGCTCCTACCCTGATCCCCCAATATTATAATTTATAAATGGGTTATGGATCGAGTTAATGTTTTAGGAACTTAAATGAGTCTTAATTCGGTCTAATGTCATCAAGATTAATTATGACATACATTTCCATGGGCAAAACAAAAATAATAATAAAGGATTTTTGCAAATATGCTCATAAGATTTGTATGAAATTGAAAGCATGTCACTTCCGTTACGATGCTATTAGAATTTTTTGTAAAATAATTATAATGCGCTTTAAGCTAAGTCATGCACATAATTTTCTAAATATGGTAGACGTATTTGCTATTTTATTATTTATATATTTTTACATATATTATTATTTAAAATTTTTTGCAAATATATTTATATCATTTAGTTTAAAGGGTATTATCCTTATTTTATAAAAATTCTAATGGGGTTTTGACAAAAGGAACAGGTTTTCAATTTCATAGAAACTTTATGGATACATATGCAGTGTGGGCAAACTTAAGCAATACATTAGTTAAACGTCATTGAAATATTTGTAAAAAATCCTAATCATAATAATAATACGCAGAAACGTCGCACGTGTCACATCATACGATGCGTACTGTCGGTCAAAGAATGCGTTTTTAGTTTTTGCATCTCTGATCCCATTGTCTGCAACTGCAAAGGCATTAAAAAACAAGAAGACTAGTCCATCGTCCCCATCTCATTCTTCCCTCCTTCCTTCTCCTGCCTTTGGTTGTTGATAACTCTCTAATGTCTGCTTTTGCTTTGGATTTCATCTCGACACCAAAACATTGAAGTTCTTCTTTAGTTGCTCATTTCTTATTTTGTGGAGAATCTCAATTTATGGGGGGTTTTTTGTTTCTGGGGCATTGCGAATGCTGTCGAATCAGAATCCAACATAGTGGGCAAGAATTGGATGTGTGGCTTCCTTTGTTGTAGCTTGTTTTTTGTCTGTCGTTGCGTTACAGCTCCTCCTCCACTGAATCTAAACGGTTTATTTCTTATAGACTTCTGATTCAGGAACAAGTTATTCTTCGAATTAGAGATTATGCTTATTTCTTACATCGAAAGCTCTGCCCCCACCTTATCCTGCTCTCGTCGTTTCAATTGAAAGTTTACAGGTACGAAGTTTTCCGCCCCTCTTCTGCGTTCTTCTTCTTCTTGTGTTGAAATATTCCTTTTTTTTTAATGAAGAGATTATTTAGCCTTTTTAATAAAATAGGGATAATTAATTTCAATATCGCCAAGGTTTCATGCTGTTAACCGCATAAGGGAATCCTGCAGTCACATCTGGAATTAGCCCTCTATATATATTTTTTTTAAAAAAAAAAAAATTTATACAATTTCAGGTCTTACCTAAACGAGTGTACATAGATCTTTTTAAAAAATTTTGAATTATCTAAATACTTCATTTTATATTTTAAATAAAATCTGAAAATTCTTATTATCAACGACACCATTAAATGCTAAAAAATAATTTAAAAAGGAAATAAGCGTTATTATATATCAGCAACAACGGTGAATTTCAGGTATTGATATTAAAAAGATTAGGCTAAGTGGACCAGCCACGTATTTAAGCATGACTGAATCCAATCAGAACTATACGGGCAAAAGAAAGTGCACTTACCACACGCAGACTCACAGCAAGGTAATACTACTAAACTACTCTTCAAGGAGTGAATAAATCAAAATTCACCTGTTACAAACTGATACTCTAGATATATTGAACAAATTTAATAATTTTTACTATTTTAAATGTATATATATTTTTTATTTTTTAAAATAGGAGTATCTTGGTCATTTGAAAGCTACTAAAATACCACCGTTTTAAAAAAATCAGAACTATCAATATACATATTTCCTTTTTTGGTGAAAATTGATTTATGACTTTTTTGAATATGCCTAAATTATCAATTTTATAAACAATTTTCAATTTTTTTTAAAAAGTATATCTTGCTTTAAAATTTAAATGCACTCAAGATGCATTGAACTAATTTCTTTACCAGAAAAATTCGTGGAAGCCGGTCAGTTTAGCGGTGACTTGGATTTCAAAAGACAATAGTCGACTTAGGCTTCGTTTGGCTCGGGTTTTAAATTTGAACTTTTCTAAGAAGTTGGAATGTAAATAAAACTTTTTATAACAAAGTCATGATAAAAAGTCGAGATGCATTTGGTATTATAATTTGAAAAGCACTTTTAACATTATTTTAATGTTTGGCTTGAAAAATAAAAGTACTTTTAGACATGCAAAATGACTAAAAATGACAAAGAAAATATTTCTAAATTTGATTATTTACTAATAAAAGATATTTGTAAAAAAGTAGGTAAATATTTTATAAAAAATGCAAAAGAACTGTTTCTAAATCTTGTAAAAGATTTTTATTTCTCTAATAGTTAATTGGATAGCATTCTATTTTAAAATTTAGAATCCTAATGTAGTTACAATTCTAAATTGTTTAACATTTACTTTGTGGGAAATACCGTAACATTATAAATTCTTACTAATTTTATAAATTATTATAACATTTGAATACATTTGTGGGTGAATTTAATTGACTTTATAATTTACACATAATTAATATGTATTTTTATAAGTATGGCTCATCTAATACTTAGATTGAAATGATTTTTAGTACCATGTAAATATATTTTGTTACGGGTTTGAATTGAATAAAAATTCAATCTGTTTGCGATTGCTATCTAATTAATAAGTATCTTGAAAATCAAAATGTTTTATTATAAATTAGAGATTTTCAAATGAAAAATACATTACAATGATCTATAAATATTTTAAAATCATTCATATTAGATTAGAATTATTCATATATAGTGAGGTGAAATTTTTTGAAACAATTTATATGTTATGAATCAAATTTTTCGAAGTAAATTTAATATATATTTAATATATTCTTATAATTTTTAAAAAATTTTAGCATGCTTGAATTTAGTAAAAGTAACTTCGAAATGAATTATGACACCAAAAATGATTTCGAAATGCATTAATGGTCAGAATTTTTGGAGATGGTGTGAGATATTTTAGAATGTTCCAAATATATATTTGAAAATCAAAATATTTTATATCTTGCTACAATTTTTGAAAAAAATTAACATAAAAAAATGTGTAACTGATTTGAGATGATATATGATAAGTTGAAAGATTTTATAATAATAGATAAGAAGTAAAAGGTGAAAGCTACACAGAGTTTTGGATTGGAGAGGTATCTTACATGATGGGGGTACTTTTGTCTGCCAATCTGCAATGCGCTTATGTAATTTGAAAAGCATCAAATTCAAACTTATTTCAAATAGCAGTTTTTTACGATTTCGATTTCAAATAGCAGAATCAAATGGCAAACCAAACACATGTGTAACCCTAAGAACGATTGTTTTGCCAAAATGCTTGGCCAAACAGGACTTGTAGCCTGTTAAGCCCGTGGTTGCCTACACATTGACAAGACAGGAGACCTCTTCCTTTGCCATCCTCGCAGAGAGCTCTGCAGCCATCTCCATTTGCTTTCCTCCACCTCCATATCAAGTAACTAATCTCTGTCTCTTCGACTGAAAACTCATAAGTACGTATCCGTCATTCCTTTTCTGCTTTCTTCTTCTTTTTGTTTACTGGCATAGGATTCAACTCCAATTTTATCGCAACTTATGAAGCCATCTGGAAATCCAGATAACATACTTGAGAGTGTTTGGTGAAGAAGCACTAATAAAGCTTAATTTCTTTTTTTTTTTCGAAGGTGAATAAAGCTTAATTTTTTTCATGTATGTTATGTAAGGGGCAAGCCACGGATTATTTTGGAAGGTAGGACTTTTTATGCAGAATAAAAAATTTGAGCGAAGATGTAAAAATTGTGTAACAATGGGCTATTGCTTAAAATATAAGCAATACTAAATTAATATATGCAATATGAACCTACATATCAAATATCAATTGAAGCCTTATAAGAATCAATTCCACCGTGAGATAGTACTCATTTTACACAGCTTTTTGATAATTCGTTAATTCCACCGTGAGCATGAAAGCACGATTGCTAATTTTTTTCCAATTTGTCTGGGTTCAGAGAAATTAATGATGTCCACAAAAAAGGTATCAATACTCTGCCGATACAGTGGCGACTTCGTTGAAGAATCTAATAATGAGGTTTGTTACAAGGGTGGCATGAACCGCATCATACGGATGGAGGCTCAAGAAATCAACTATTCTAGTCTTCTATCCAAAGTGCTTGAGGTTTGCAGGTGGAGTCAGACTCAGATTGGCAGCATCAAGTACAAACATCCAGAATATGGCTTAGACTGTCTTGTGTCTCTTGAGAATGACGAAGACATCGACAACATGATGGAGGAATTTTCTCACAACAATGGCCCCATCCAACTTTTTGTTTTTGAAACCCAAAAAATACTTTCTCTCCACAAGACAATCATCCCCAGGTATTAAATTTGTCAGAAATGTGGTCATTCGCACTTATCAATTGATTATGCATGCAGCTCATTCTTTTACTTTATTCCTCATGATTCTATATGTTGGATCTTAATTTGGTGCAGTATTGGTAAAGAAGTCGCGGAGAATCAGGGAAGCAAAGAAATGCCACGACCTAATTCCACTATGAATATCAATGCTGAGACTGCAGGTGTGCTCACCTTTGGCGGGCGATCAGGAATGGAAAATGAACTTGCAGTGGATAATCGTAGCGTAACTACCAACAACCGTACTGATCATGGTTATGCCAGCGATACATTGCTAGCGTCAAGCATGGAACTAGAAGAGGGCTGGGAAACGTCATTCCAACCTAGTGCCAAGACCGCAGGTATGCCAACTGATGACTTGCAATTAGAAATCGATCATGAGTTTGGGATAGATAATAATAATTTACCTAGAAATGACGGAATTGAATATGGTTGTGTAGATGATATGTTGCTGCCATTGCAGCCGGGAATGGAAATAGAAGAGGGCCAAGAAATGCCACTTCAACGGAATTCCAATATGGGTATTAATGCCAAGATTGCAGGTATGCCAGCTCACAACTTGCAATCAAGAACGGATCATGAGTTTGGGACGGATAATCGTAATTTAAGTAGCAACAATGGTGCTGAATACTGTTGTGCCGATAATAATAAGGCATTGCCACTGGGGCCGAGGATGGAACTAGAAGAGGGTCCGGAATTTCCAGATGGAAATGCTTTCCATAAGTTCTTGAGGCAGTATGCCATAAATTCAAATTTTGAATACAAGAGAACCAGGTCGGGACAAGGCCGTTTTGCTGCAAGTTGCATTAAAAAGGATTGCCCATGGAAGATTCGGGTTCTTACGCTCTCTAACCAGTCTACCTTCAAAATAAAGTCTTTAGAAAGAAAGCATACCTGCGACCTAGGCAAGCATTTGGAAAGGACGACCCATCGTCAGGCTACAATGGAATGGGTTGCTGATATTCTTGAAGATGGGAATTACTTGCAATGTACTCCCGAATTTGTTACTGACTTGATTAAGAAAAAATATGGGTTTAACATCAACTATCATAAAGCTTGGAGAGGCATAAAGTTGGCTTGCGAAAGAAGGAAGTCTGTTAAAAAGTTGGCTTGCAAAAGAAGGAATTTTGTTGGCAACAGTTGTCAAGGTTACGATAGCTGATTTCATGTTAGCTGATTTCATGTAATTTCTTTCATTTTTAAGAGATTGATTATTGCTCAAATTTTTAATTTGTTTACTGTATTTAATATTATTTGCTTGGCCAATAGAATAAGTTTTGTCCAAATTAAAATGTGGGCATAAGTTATATTAGTTCAAAATAGATATATTTATGTGTAAATTAAGAAAAATACTTAAAATTATTTACTTATGTGTTAGAAGGTGATAATATTTGCTAAAATCATTTATCTATATTGCAGTGATATTTTAAATGGCTTAGATTTGAAAATATTACTTAAAAATTGCTTTTTAGTATTAAATTATTTTATTATATTGATTTTACATATTCATAGATAAGTCCATATATAGTGATACTAAATAAATGAGAAATTTTTCATGATGATATAAATAATGCTAAATACAATAGATGAAATAGATTTTCAATTGACTATTAAAATATTAAAAATGAAGAAAATTACCAGAAGAGTGGTTTTATGAAAGCGTAGCCATTGAGGTACCAATCGAAATTTTATATTACCCGATTTTGCCTAAGAGGCTACTATTCGGACCCTATTAAAAATATTGTCAGAGTTGTATAATGTTCAAGTACATTGATCAACTATCGGTTGGCTTGTGATAGCTATTAATGTGATTTTCTATCTTAATATCTGATAATTTATTTCACCATTTTTTGATTTATGGGACAATGAGTCTACTTTTTTATTATTAAATCAACCACGGCTTTGTAAGAGAAGTCGTGTGATATGACAAAAGAAATATATGCTTGATTATTCATACTTTCTCTCGTATAGTACATGAAACTACCTGAATAGATTAGTCTGAAGAAGCTATACTAGCTCATGAAGCAGAGTTCTCAGTAATTCTCTCTCTCTCTCTCTCTCTCTCTCTCTCTCTCTCTCCATCTTAGTTTGAATTATGATTCTCTTTCTTAGCATCAATTTATGAGCTAAAGCCAACTTGAATTGAGAGTATTTATTACCCAACTAGTGGATGTGAATTTTAATAACCTCTATTAAATCGAAAGATGAATGCTTCATTGCAATTTCTCCATCTTAGTTTGAATTATGATTCTCTTTCTTAGCATCAATTTATGAGCTAAAGCCAACTTGAATTGAGAGTATTTATTACCCAACTAGTGGATGTGAATTTTAATAACCTCTATTAAATCGAAAGATGAATGCTTCATTGCAATTTTTAGCCTCGATTTATGTTCCATTGTAACTACCATATATCTATAATTTGGAATGATAGTTTTAATGTATTAGAGAGCGTTTTTTCATTATGAAGTTGTTTTTTTTTCACTCGAATTTAGGACATTTTTGTAAAGAGCTATATTGGGGAGCTTTTTATTTTCTTTATATGAAGCTATCTTTATATGAATAAGATGCACATTGTTGTTGTTGCTGTTGTTGTTGTTTTGTATGAAGCTCTATGGTAGAACAAATATAAAATTTTCAAGGATATTGTAGAACCAATTAAGATTATAATTAGAGGAAAATGAAGAAATAAATTCTACTATTTTTCTAATTACAATGTGTGTCAAACCCAACCTGCCAAAGATTTTCAATTCTCTCCTAATTTTCTAATAATAAAGACAAAACTGAAGGAGAAACCCATTTGCACCGGAAATTCACATGAAGACCAGGACAGAATCAGCATCCCACATGACTTTATGATATCGGTTGGTTAGGATTATTATGATTTTTAATTTATAAAACTTTGAGTATTGGCAATGATCCTTATAATTAGGATAGGCATGATTATTTGCATCCGGTTGCAAGTGAGGTCATTCGTGACCAGGCCAAAAATATTTTTTTTATTTATCTCTATAAATTAAGTTTTATTATTTTCATAAAATATATATTTATTTTGTATTTTTACTCATAGAGATATTTTAATTATTTAAAATAATTTAAAATAACTAAAATACCTTTATGTTTAAAAATACAAAATAGATAAAGACATATTTTTCAAAATTATAAAACTTGGTTTATAAATTTAATACAGCTATATTAACAATTGTATAAAAAATTTAAAAATAAATAGTATATTTTTGGCCCAGCCGCAAATATGAGAAACACGTTTAAAGAGAGTGAAATCATTGCAAGCAAAAATCAAAGCATCGAATTCAGGAAATAAAAACGCACACATGCAGAGCAACGTTACGTGGGAAACATTTATATTGATAAGAGGAAAAACCACAAGAAAGATAAAAGATCATTCCATCAAATGCCAAGGTTACAACAGTAAAATAAATGCATTCATCTTCACAACAAAAATAATATGTACAGATAATATGTACAGACGAAGTATATTAACGAGCTAGGCCTACTAACAAATAAACCCACTCGCGAAATACCACCGGCCGATCAGTAAAATGAAAATTACTACCTTTCTTATTACTACCTTTCTTAGGTCAATATGCTGGAACCCGCCATCTTTCTTTGTCTCTGTTGCCCGCATCTATAAAGCTTCTCAATTTCATTTGCTCATTTATCTCATGCAAGTTCACCCTCTCCATTTCTGGTTATACATTCTAATGATCAAGTAATGTTTCAATGCATTTTGATGGTTGCAAAAAAAATTTTAACTCTAGATGTATTTAATTTATGTATTAAGTTTACCATTTTAGAGGTGTATAAATATATATTTTTATTTTTTAAAAAAATAGGAGTATTTTAGTCATTTGAAAATGACTAAAACTTCCTCTATTTAAAAAAATTATATATGTATAAGTGTCTCCAAAAATTGTAAAATTTGATGTATAAATTAAATAAATACACGTAAAACAATAGTTTTCTAAAAAAAATTGAAAAATATATTTAAAAAAAATGGACTTTTGCACCCTGATACATTGAAATATTACTCTTAAAGATCAGTTGGTAACCAAAAGTAGAGTTGTAAAGACACCTAAGTTGCTCTTTCCTCTTTCAGTAGGACTATACTTGTATGGGTCGGTGAGTCTAAATACTTATATTGGGTTATTGATAAACTTTGTAATACCTGATTTATCATTGCATTACTTTCTTTTTGACATCCAAACATTAAGGTTCTTCATAAATCATTTCTCGTTTTGTGGATGTTGAATATTGAATCGAATGATATGGCTGCTTTTGTTTTTCTTTTGGTTTTTCATAAATTATATGGACGGCTTCTCCTGCTGCATTGAATTCAAAACAGTTATACTTTTGATTCAGGAATAAGTCATGTTCCGAATGGGAGGAATTCGAATCTTTCATCTAGTCGCAAATTACATTAGTTCATTTTTGGATGGTGTGTAAGGAATGGTGCAACCACAAAAATTGCCTACCTTTTCTGAATCTGTTTTGGCCGTTGATGATAGGCTACTGTTTGATTGATTTGTTGTTTAAAAAATGCGGTCATATTTCTTTTTATTTTGTCGTTTTCCCGCGACTTTTTCGTTTTCACAGCAGCATAGATATCCCAATGAAGCTATTGATACTAGACTACAAATTCAAATAGATTTGCAAAGCTTAAGCCAAACAGAAGATCAAGTTTAGTTATTGGAATTTTACATCTTCGATATATAGATTCACGTTCCATTGGCCTTTTTTGTTGGACTTTTTGTCACCAATTTAACTAGCAAGCCACGAATTGGCCATAGGAAGAGAGGCAACTGCTACAAGAAGCATTAAGAGATGGACGGTTTGAGCTGTCTTTAACTAAATTTCCTCGTTGAAGATGCATTGATACTCGCGTGTAGAGTGTTGAAATATGATTCAAAGCTCTCGTTGCTGCATCCGCCTATTTTCTCACATTCTCCGCAACATGTCCATATTCTATATAGAGGAGTGATCCTATTAGCCTGGGCTAAATAAATGTCTCACTTAGCTCACTTTAAAAAACCTATTTACAATAATTTTTTTTACTTTTTTCTTCGTGCACTTATTTATCTAAGTGTATTTAACATATAGGCCAAATTTTACCATTTTTGAATATATTTATTTATTTTTTTGAGATTTTTAAACATCTGTGTATATATATATTTAAAATATTCTTATTTTTAAAAATCTAAAAATAATATGTACATATATACAAAAATGGTAAAACTTGATTTATATATTAAATATACTTAGATAAACAACTGTACGAAGAAAAAAGTAAAAAAAGTAATTTTAAATAAGATTTTTGAGTTGGGCTAAGTAAGACATTTACTTAGCCCGGGCTAACAAGATCATTCCTCTTCTATATAAACCCCTCTATAAAATCTTAATAGTTGATGAAAAATCTACTCTATCCATGATATTTAATATCATTTGTAGTATCTTGGGAACCTTTTTATTTGTTTAGTTTCTCTATCTATGGGTCCTATTTATAAATGTGTAAAGTAAATGTAATAAAATAGTTTAATGCTAAAATATCAATTTTGAAATAGGTTTTTCAACATCTAAATCATCTAAAATATCACTATTATGTAGATAAATGATTCTATAAGATATTATTACATTCTAATATACATGTAAATGGATTTACGCATTTTTAATAATTTACACATGAATATGTATATTTTTCAACAAAAGTGCTCATAAGTATACTTGATCAAGATAAAACTTGGTCTAGATAAATAAATGATATTAAATACAATGAATGGATTGAATTTTTCATTAATGATCAAAATCTTACAAATTTAGGGAGTTACATGGCTCCGCTTCTATGTAACTTGGTTGCATTGAAGTGGAGCTTATACATATGTGAAATCTATCTGGTGCAGTTAGCTCAAAATGAGTCTCACATACACTTAAATATATTGATACTTTGTATAATTATTTATTCATATATAAATTATATTTGAAATAGTTTACATATTGAAAAAATAACTTTAAAGTTGTTATTTATATCAAACTATTTTATTAGAATAAATTTGTACTATTTTTAGATAGGGTCCATACCCATCTAATTTGGACAAAAATTGATGTATTAGTAAAATAAATAATTCTAAATATAATAGGTGAAGTATATTATAATTTTACATAACTTATGGTATAGTTAACTGCACTAGAATATCTATGTATAAGTATATGTAAGTAAGGGATGATTAGTTGAAAACATTTCCAACCTGCCTTAGGGGAAATGCTTGATCTGTGCCTAATCAAAATTTTGTGAGATCTAAGGCATTCATCGTGCTTGAGATTTTATTTACATCATTAAAATCAAAATCCTTTACAAAATCTATATACACATGCATCAACTTGAGGTAAAAGTTTTAACATATTTATAAAGGTTTTTAATTAATATTAATTTATAGAATACTATGATTATTTGAAATTTTTATTTCTTAATGAAATATAACCTATTAAACATGTTTAAGTGATTAGGATTTCATAAAATCATCTTAATTAGGCTCAAGTAAAGCATTTCTTAAAGTGAGTGGGCTGGAAACATTTTCAACTACAAAAGTGGGAATGCTTGATTTTGAATAATCCTTATGGGATAATGATAATATACAATTAGATTAAAATGGGAACTATTTACAATATTGATTATGTTCAATGATGCAAAATGATCATTTTAGGTCTAAAATGTCTCATTTCAGACTAACTTGAAAACATATTTTTTTTCAAAATTTTTTTATGAAAGTGTTAATCTAATAATATTTAATCTATAAACCAATTTTGAAAATATTTATATATTTAAAATAACTAACATACCTTTCTATTTTAAAATCTAAAAAATATATATACATTTTCAAAATTAGTAAAATTTGATTTCTAAATTAAACATAACTAGAATAATAGTCTTATAAAAAAAATTTTAAAATGTGTTTCGGACTGGTTGCCTACCTCACTTTTTAAAAATCTTTTTAAAATGACACTTGATTAACAAGCATCTCAGCCTTGTTATGATAACAATGACTATATTTAATTGGTCACATGCTTCAAACAAGCAGATGTGTAGGAAATAAAAGGACTCCTGTGGGATGAGGCTATGGCTTTAGCAAGCTTGAACTATGGGTTACCTTTGTTACATAGACCCCTTATGCCCAAATATTAAAAATATAAGATAATCTTACTGTATTCGGTTCTAGGGGTGTAAATCGTAAAAGGTTGACTCGAGTTGGGGTAAATACGACCTTAATTTACTTTATAAAATCTTATTTTAACCCCACTTTTAACTCTATTTTTCGCACTTTAACCCAACTTTATTGGGACTTTTTTTAATGCACCCGGGTCCACTCAGCTTCAGTGCACCCGGGTGTATTTAACCCATATTTATTTATTTATTTTGAAATTTTTTTGTACAACGATTAATTTAGGTTTATTTAGCTTGTATATAAATTTTTACTAATTTCAGATTTTTAATTTTTTTAAAATCGGTGGTAGTTTCGTAATTTGTGAATTACAAAACTGCCACTGATTTTAAAAAATCCAAAAAATCTAAAAATATCCAAAATTGGTAAAAATTTATATACAAGCTAAATAAACCTAGATTAACACTTTAAAAATATAAAATATATGTTTTGCACCCGAGTGCACTAGATCGATGCTTGACTTTATTTTAACCCTATAAAAATTATCTTGGTTCGAATTAGAAATCGGGTTAATAAATATATAATATTTAAAAATATTTTTCTCAATTAAATTTATTTAAAATTATGAATCTATATAAAATAATAAAACTTAATTCTTTTTATAGAAATATTTTCTAATTTATGACCTATATAATAATATAATTGTTGAATAATCTAATTTCAAAGCAATAATGTCTGGTTAATTCGTATGTATTATATGTTAATGTATGATTATTTTTAATAATTTATTGTATTTTATACGAATATATGAAATTGGATCGAGTTAGGTTGACAATCATTTAACTCAAACCAACTTACTTTTGAAATCTAGGCGGTTCAAATCAAGTTATATGACTTATTTTTTCCAAGAAGCCTAAACCAACCATACTATCAATCTTGTTGGGTTAGTCGGGTTTGAATTGAGACCAACCCTGTTTATACCCTTATTCAATTCATCGTGGGCGATGGCCATCAAGCTGCCCACATAAGTTCGAACTCCATGTGAAGAAAAAAATAGTAGTCGGAGTTTAGTATCTTAAAAGTAAATAGGAGTTTATTGTCTTCTTTAAGGATATACACGAGCTTATTGTTTACTTTGTGAATAAGCTTAATTTATAATATAAGATGTCGTACTACACAAACAACAATAAAAATATACATAAGAATCTCTAAAAAATAAGTAACAAATTTTTTTTTTAAAAGTGAAGTAATTGGACATACATGTCTAGTTTTACCATTTTTAGATTATATATTTTTTTAAAATTTTAAATATTAGGATATTTTATACGCATATATACACATAGATGTTTAAATTTCTCAAAATATATATACACATATCCAAAAATAGTAAAACTTAGTTTATATGTTAAATAAACAAGTGTATAAAGAAAAAAGAAAAGACAAATTGTAAATGATTTTTTAGATGGGCTAAATAAGACATCTGCTTCGCGTGTACTGATACGATCACTTCTCATATATATATACATATATATATATGAGAAATGATCCTGTCAGTACATTTTTTCTTTACGCACTTATTTATCTAAGTTTATTTAACATATAAACTAAATTGTACTATTTTTAGATATGTGTAAATGAATTTTTTGAGATTTTTAAAGACAAAAGTATTTTAAATACATATATACACATAAATCTTTTAAAATCTCAAAAAAATATACATATATCTAAAATTTAAAACTTAGTTATGTTAAATACACAGAGATAAATAAGTGTATGGAAAAAAAGAAAGTATTGTAAATGAGTTTTTTGAGATAAGCTAAGTATTATATATGGGTCCCATATATAGTGAAATTAAAAATAAAAAAAATTTCAGGATATTATAATTGATGTTAAATATAATGCATGAAGTAGATTTTCTATCAGCCATTAAGATTTAAAAAATGAAGGGGTTTCATAGAAGTGTTCAGCACTGAATTTTTTTTTTCACTCTTCGTCCGCGAGAGGGAAGCTGGAAGCACTAGCCCTGGATTTTTTTCGCTCCACCAATCTCTCCCAGAAAATCGCACTCTCTCCTCTCTCTTCGGTCAGTTTTTGGTGTTATCTCATGAAGGGATGAAATTGTAAATATGAGATGAACACAAGCTGCAAAAATTCCAGAATTTTGAATGGACGGTGAGATGACGCATCTGGACAGGTGGACGGCAATGGGAGCCCGCATTGAATCAGAGGCTCAGAGCTCGTTAAACGGCCCCTTAGGCTCAAAACTGCCAAAATCAGCAGGTTAGTTTCTGTCTCGATGTGATGCTGCCACACCATCTGAAGAGCGAGAGGCCTGATATTGTCCATGAACCATCCACGACTCACCAGGGACACCAATGACAATCAACCCCTACCTTTGGAAATGAACGCTCCACGACGGGTCCACCACTAACGAGTTAAAGACTTTTCGGTTTCATACTGGCCTCCTCTTCCCAAATGCACATCACGGTTACCCCCGCCCGCCCGCCAGCCCCACCGAGTGAATCACCTCAGTGTAGCACCCGCCGCAAGTGCTGCGATGGGCTCGGAATGGTTTCCCGGGCCTTAAAAATTTGGATCGTGTTGGACAGTAATGTGGGCTTAGTTTTCCTGCATCCACATGGGGTAAAACGCGTTATGATTCATGGTTTTTGGATAAATCTGGCATATGGGCAGTTTCTCATGATTTCGGCAGCATAATGGCTAAGACGGGGCTTTCCGTACACGGATCAAGTCACAAATCCGGCAGCATAACGACAGCGTATTATGCTAGAATCTGTGGACCCGCGTGCACCCGCCTTGCCGGGGCGTTAACTCAAACACGCACGCAAAAATAAAGAAAAAACGGAGTCGCCACTGATCTTTAAAGGGAGATCAGCCCCTGTTTAGTGAAATAAGGCACTAGTCGTACAGAGTTCGGGTTCCGGCCTTCGGGTTGAAGCAAATATGGCAAAATCTGCCAACCCAAGGCGGTTTACATGGGCGTGAAAAGGGGGAAAACAAAATATTCGAGAGAATGAGAGAGATAGAAATGGAAAAATGAGAAGAGAGACGTGGAGCTTGACGAGGGGGAAAACCGGGACGCCGGGATGTTGCTGCAGACTCCCGTCCTCCCCTCTGGGATGCCTCTCCAAGTGTGTCTATAGTGAGGGGGGTGCTCCTCCTTTTATAGATGTTGGAGTGGGCTTTGGGCCACTTGGGGTCATGGACTTGGTCCATGGGCTTGAGCTTGAGGTGGGATCATGGGCGTTGAGCCACTTGAAGTGTTGGACTTGGTCTATGGGCTTGAGCTTGAAGTGAGAGCATGGGCCTTGGGCCACTTGAGGTGTTGGACTTGGTCCATGGGCTTGAGCTTGAAGTGAGAGCATGGGCCTTGGGCCACTTGAGGTGTTGGACTTGATCCATGGGCTTGAGCTTGGTGGGCTAGAGCTTGGCTAAGTCCGTTGTTTTGGGTGGGCCTTTGTAGAGGCCCAAAGTTATGGAAAAGCCAGCTTCTGAGGCTTGGTGGGCTGGATCTGGCGGGCTAGAGCTTGGCTAAGCCCGTTTGCTGCGACTGGTGGGCTGCTTTGTGGAGCCCGTTGAGGTGGCCTGTAGGAGCTTCGCTCTTGCGGGCCGGATCTGGTTTGTTGAAAAACCTGCTTCGAGGCTTGGTGGAGCTTCGCTCCTGTGGGCTGAGTTCGGGAGGGCCCGTTTAGCTTGCTTGAACTTCCTTCTGTCTTGAATTTGCTTGGGCTTAGATCTTGTTCCATTTTATCCATATTTGGGCCCAATGGTGAGGTGTCAACAGTTGCCCCCCTTTACCAGAGGCGTCTTGACGATGAATGGCAAAGTGCCGGACACCCCTTTTAGCATTGACCTAAACACTCTTTTCTTTTTCTTTTTTTTTCTCTTTTTTTTCTCTTTTTTTTGTTTTTTTGTTTTGTTTTTTTTGGGTCACTTCGCAATTTCTATGAACTCACGATGTTTCTTCTGGGAGAGCGGTCCTTTTTGAAAAATTGTGGACTTGCTGGCTTGTTTCGCACTAGTCTTGAATCCGGGTGATTTCGTAATTTTTGGAGATGGTGGGGAGCTTTCTGCCATTTTACCAAATTTTAGGGTCTCCAATGGGGGTTTTCCTCTTCCGGTTTCTCTTTCTCTTCTTCGCGTCGACTGCCAGGTGCGCCGCCCGCCTTCTCCCTTCCGGTTGCTGCCGCTACTAAAATCGCCGCCGCCGCTGCTGTGCGGTCGCCGTTGCTGCTGTCGTGCTGCCGTTTCTCTTCTCCGGCGACGATTGGATTGCGCCGCTTGTTGCTGCCACCATTGTTGGGGTTGTGAAGGGGCGCTGTTGTCGTTGCCGTGGGTTCGCGGCTGCCGCCCATTGCTGTTGTTGCTATCGATCGCCGATCATCTTCTGCTGCATCTCCGGCAATAGTTAGGTCGCTGCTTGGTGCTGCTGTCTTCCAAGTCTCCGGCCTCCGTCCGTCCTCCTTAGCATCGGCCGCCGGGGTTTGTTTGCTGCTCAAGTAGTCTTCTCCTCTTTGGCCGCTGCTGACGCCCGTCGGCTTCTCTGCTTCTAGTCGCTGCTGCCGCCACCAGAGCTGTCGCCGCCATTGCTGAATGTCGTTCTGTGGCCGCTGGCCTATCTCCGTCGCTCTTCATCTTTCAAGTCTCCGGCTGCCATGGCTGCCTGCTTAGGGCGCGCTGCCGTTGCTGCCTTCTCTCCTCTCCGGTCGTCGACATTGCTGGTGTCGCCGCCGTTTGCCTACGCTGTCGCTCGGGCGTCGATTTTCTTCTGCTTCGTCTCTGGCGACGGTTAGGTCGCGCCGCCTGCTGCCACAGTAAGCTTTTTTTTATCTTATGCTTTTCTTACTGCCAGTACTTTATATTTCCCTTGCTGAAATTTAATGTGAGCGACCCTTTCCCTTCCTTATGATGGGGCCGAGTGCTGGAGTATAAAAAGGGTAGCCTCTGGTTGTCTTCCTTGCTGTCAAGCCATCGTCAGGCATAGTCGTGACCCTCATTGCCTTCTCCTTCTTCAGTCTTTTTGTCATTCTGGTTGCTTCCGCCGTGAGTGGTCCTCATCCTTGCCAGTGGCGAGAATGGCGACAACCTGAGTTGAAGGGTATTTCCCTCTCCTCTTTTGTCGCTTGCGTGCATCCTTATTGCCCGTCCGATTGGGGCCATTCCAAGGACCAGTTTCAGTTGGGTACCTGGGGTTAATCGAAGGCTTTCCAGGGCAGTGGATAGGCTGGAGGTGTAGGTCGAGCTAGCCTTTCCTAGTTTGGCTGAAAGCATAAGACCTCGGAAATGCTTAGTGCCTGGCCGTCCTGCTTTCTTGAAGCTTCCCTCTAATTTGATCATGCGCCCCAGATCAAATTGCTCGCAGGTTACCACAGTGTTGAACCATCAAAGTGCCCCATGTTGTAGGCTCCTGCACCTCTTTTCCTTTCTGACTAAGCCGCCTTTTGTTTTTGCAGCTTGGGGGTGTTTACTGTTAAAGTGTTGAAGATTGATATTAGCCGGTGACTAGGATTGTTGCCTTGTTGTTGCCGGAGTTTGTAGTGGTGTAACTGGTCATTGTTTGGTTTAGCAACTACTCCCTTGTATGTTGTCATTCTTCTTTTGCTTGTCGGTTGTTATGCGCTAGTTGCCAGTTGCCAGTATTTTATATGACCTCTGCTTGATGATGAGCGGGTGAAGAGCCTTGATTTCTATTGCCAATTGTGGAGTATGAAGATGCCTTAGGATTATTTTTCAAGTTACCCTTCGGTTGTGGTGACTTTTGTCCTCTCCTTCCTTTTTAGGAGTCCGTTAAGGGTGGTTTTTTGGCCTTTAGTGGTGCTTCCTCTGTCACACTTTGTGATGGGGTCCGTAACTTGAATAAGGAAAAGGGGTGGCCCCTTCTTATCTTCCCCCCTTTTTTCTTCTTCGTGCCTTTGCGTGTGACCGCCACCTTTTCGTCTTTTGAGTTGAAGCATTTTGCAGACTTGTTTTTTGCTCGATATGGTTACCATGATGACTTTTCTTTTTTTCCAAATTGCTTATGCTTGACTGAGTAACTGCCTTCTTTTGTAGCCGTGTGATAGCTTCATGGTTGTCCCCATGCTTGGTGGACACGTGATCTGATCGTTATTGCCATGGTGGGAGAGTCTATTAGCCGCTTCTTGCTTTCTGATGGGGTCCACGCCACTTGGTATTTTGTGGAGCAAGCTTCGGTTTCCATAGAGGAGTTCCACCAATGCCAGGATAGATGGAGGTTGGAGCATTTTGAGTTGCCCGAAGGAGGATACGATCGGTGGTATTAGGTATATGGGTGCCATGTTCCGGCTCCCGATCTTATCTTAGACAGTCGTCACGAAGCTTCGGGTGGCGACGTCCTTGCTCGAGTTAGGGCTGCCAGTGGGACGCCTTGAAGACACTTCTTCATCTTTTTTTCTTTTTTGGCCAACTTGTATTTTTGTAAATCTTGAATGCTTGTATGCCCCATTTTTTGGATGTAAAGCCTTGAAATACCAGCTTATTTTTTGGATGACTTTCTTGTCTTTTGGTTTGGATGGCCTATGTGTTATGTTGCTTTTGCAGGGCATTGATCTTGTAAAATTCTTCTTCTTGACGTCCCTTGTAATGCTTTGATCATTTGTAGGCCGTAGGCCGTTGGAAATTCTGCATAAGGGTGCTGTGAAAAAATATATATATATAGACCTAAAAACATTTCAGGTCGATTGGTGTTCTTCTTCATTTTCGCGATCCACCTGCTGAAATACCGATTCCGCTCGAGGGTTCGTACTTCTCCCGATTTTCGCTCGATTTTCTCGTCCGTTCGAGTCGAAATCCCCTTTCCGTGCTTCTTCTGCACTCGTCCTAGGTTGCTGCAGCGCATTATCCGCGATTTCCCTTCCCTTTGCTCGTTGACTTCTTCCCGGATTGTCCTCTTTAACATGGTACCGTTGAATGTTAGCTTGCTTAGCAAGCTTCAGATCTGAATCTGTCCGGCTCGAAATCTCTTCACTGTGCCTCTTCCGCACTCCTTCTTTGAATGGATTGCTGTCAGCGCATTACCCGCAATTCATCCTTTTTGCTTGTTTGTCTTTTTCCAGATTGTCTTCTCTCTCTTAGGACAGCTCGATGTCACTGGTTTTGGGTATGCGAGCAACCCTCAAATCCGAACCTTCTGTTGCAAGGATTAGAGGTATGTATTTTCCGTTAATGGCTTTCGTCTTTCTCATTATCTTGCGCCTGATTTCCTTCTTATTTTGCTTGGATTTTCCTTGCAAATCATTCCGCATAGGGGCTTGCCCTCACCATTTTCGGCATTCGATTCATCAGATGGGTGGTCATGTTGCTTTCAATTTAAGCCCTTTTTAATGGCATTTTGGTAGCTGCATTTACCGATCTGCTTCCTTTGCGTTGCTTGCTCCGCATTTGCCATCAACTTCCATTTCCAAGCCGCTTCTGCTTCCGTTAATGGGGGTGCTGCCCTTCCGAGTATTCTAGCTATGATTCTCATCTTCTGTCATCAACCGGTGCTGTCAAGCAAGGATGGGCTTCAAGTCGTACAACTTTGGAGTTGGGAGCCATTTCCACTGTGATGGCCGAGGAGGGTAGCGACTATCGCAGTTAGATGAGCTAGCTTGTTGCGGGTATGCGTGCTCCGGAGCTTACCGTGAATGGTGCCGTGTTTACTACGGGTCTCTTCATGGGATTTTGGCGAATATGCAGGATATGCAAAGCCTTGCGTACATAGTTAGGAGCTTTAACTTCTTTGCATTCACACCGATCCGACGCCTTGGCCGCCATGGGGGATGCTAGATCGTCATGAAGCCGCCTTGAAGCATCTTAGCCAACTTTTGAAGGCTAGGCGCTAATGCTAATGCTATGTGTAGCTCTTTTTTTGTTCCTTTCTCTGTCTTTTTGTTGATGTTTGGAGGAGCGGGGCTAGTGGATTGTATGTCCATTTTTGCTGTTCATGTGTATCACCCCCTCCTTCTTTGGGATTCTTTTTGGGAAACCATGTACTTTGAGAGATTTTTCTCCTTGGGCTCATGATGTATCTTTGGGAATGAATGAAATGGAATGCCTTTTTTCCATATCTTGATATTTCTTCTCTTTGCTTTGAATCCGAGCTCCACGAGTTTTAAGAGATCTGCCGCTTTCTGTAAACAGCACCACTGCACTTCCCGGTGAATTTGGATCTTAGATGTTGAGCCGTTGAGTTGCATCCATCTTTGTAGGATTCATCAATCTTTCACTAATGCTCGCACTTTTGCTTTGAATGGATCAAGAATTGGTTTGGGGTGAGCTGCAGCTCGTCTCCTATTTGCTTGCCCCCTGTTTCTGAGTTCCTGACCCTTTTGGCCGTGTTGGGGGCGTCTGCCGGGTTACTGAAAGTTTGCTTTGCGAGCAGTGATGTGAAACCCTAAAACTTTTTAGGTCAACGAGCCTGTTTCCAGCAGCAGCAGTTCTACACTTGTGAATTGCTTTTGATTTCACGAGAGATGCAAAGAAACGGTTTCTGGATATCCCTCTCCTCATGTAGCTTTGCCTCTCGGGTCCCAAACTTTGTTTGATGTAGGATGGAACATGATATAAAAGTAATATGTGTCTTTTTTCTTCAAAACTGCCTGCCCCCATGCTTCGGGATGATATAGATGCATTTTTCTCCACCTTTTGCTCTTCAACCTTCGTTTGTAATTTTTCCTTTGTAGCTTAAACTTAATGCTTCTCTGGCATGCGACTTTGGTAGGCTATTTCTTGTGTGTGTTATCTGTTATGGCCGGCCAACTTTTGTTGAGAATTGGCTTGAATAATTTTGAGATCGATGTTGCCCCCGGTGAAATATTATTTAAACTTGTTGCTGGCATTTTTCCTGCCAAGCTTGATGGAAAGACTATCTGATAGCCATTTTGAACTATCCCTTGTGGATGTGTTGATGAAGATGTATTTGCGACTGGGTTGATAGATGATGGTTGTGTGCCCTGCGCATTCTGCGGCTTCCGGGGCTAACCTTGTTTGTTGTTCGACTTCGTCGACATTGCCTGTATTGATGATTGTTTGTTGAGGCTATTTAGATGCCTCTGCTTGATTGTCTGTGTGAGGGATAACTTCATTTGTGACTTGTAGATGGTCTCTTCCATTTAGCTTTTCTTGTGCAGGAATTTCTTGAAATTTGTGCTCTTTGGCTAGCACTTCCTTTTCTGAGGTGTTTGTCTGTTTTGTTGATAAGATTAATATTTCACCTTCCGTGGCCGGGCATGGTTGTGTAGATAATGATGATAGTGACTACTTTGGAGGGATGCTAGGAGTAGAGGTGTAAGGAGCTTTGAGGTTCTCTTCTGTATTTTTAGACTGCAGGCGTGTTGGTTGGTTGACTGGAATGAAGACATTTTCGGGGGAGAAGTGAGGCAAAGTTGTTTGACTTGCTATCTTTGGAGGAGTTCCCGGGTTTGCAGGAAAAGTATCGGAGGATGTTTTTTGAACAACAGGAGATTTATGCAAAATAGGATTCTTTTGCATAGACTTGACAGGTTTTCCCAATAAAATAATAGGCTCAACACATTTTCTTTGAAGGACAACAGAGTTGGCATTTCGGCCTTGTAAAATGATAGGAGCATTATGGGGTTGGACTTTTGTTATGAGAATAGAAGGGTCAAAGGTTTTGGTATTACCCTTAACAAAATTGACTTCCATGTCGTTGTCCGCTATTTGAGATATTTGTCTTGTCTGTTCAAGATAAATAGCATTCCCCTGTTGTGGCCATGGGAAGATGGTGTCATGTCTGATTCCCGCCTCCACTTGGTCCCCGGCTTGGAGGAGTTGAGTGAAGTTGACATATGGGTAAGAGATGAGGTAGCCCGAGATGCTCGGGTGTGTTGAGTTGATGATGATGGAGATTTTCTCGTCCAACGGTAACGGACTTTTCATCTTCGCCGCCAAGGCACGTCATCTAGCCACGTATTCTGAGAATGCTTTGTCCCCTTTTTGCTTTAGTGCCTCGAGGTTAGCCCTTTTGGGAGCCATGTTTAGCATATATGAAAAGCCGTCCATGAAGGCTAAGGAGAGTTGTTCCCATGTTTTAATCAACCGAAAATCAAGTGATGTGTACCACTCCAAGGGGTCTTTCTTTAAGCTATGTTGGAATAGCTTTATCAAGACTTCTTTACTTTTTACCAAGGGGTATAGGATGCCGCAAAAGGCCTTGAGATGAGCCCTTGGGCACGAGTCTCCTTCATAGGCAGGTAGAGCCGGTATCTCGAACTTCTCGGGTAGCTTGATGTCGGGGAATAGACATAGATCTTCTATTTTGGCTAAGGGTAGGCCCTCCCCTTGATGTTGTCGGATTCGCTCCTCCATTCCTTTTAGTTGGTTTTGGAGTTGGTCTTTGAGGTCTTGGATTTCATTGCGGCCTTGTTCTAAGACCAACTCCTCTTCTTTATAGTGACCGTTCCTTGACCTATGGGAAGGTTGTTGAGGTCCTCCACCTTGTTTCATGTTCGGGTTTTGAAAATAAAATGGTGGCGTAGCTGTATTCTGGCCACCCATTAGAGGTTGCCTCATGTTTGACAGTGCTTCTTCCAACTTTTGCATCCTCTTGTCCATGGCTGCCATATAAACTTCAATGGACCGTTCGAGCTGGTGATTCCGTTCTTCATGCAGTGAGGATTGCTCGAACTCCATCCTAGCTGCTCTCGATTTAGTAATCATGGTGCTTCTATCCATGGTTGACTTGCTTCGCCTTCGAGCTATGGTGAAGAACTTGAGCAATCAATAAAAATGGTTAGCACTTATAAACAGATAATAAAAACGATCAACCTTTGGATGAATGCTTGCAAGTCCAGGTCCTTTTGTGTTCTTTGCAGATTTTATTTATTTTAAGTTTTACGCGTGAGAATGTTCGAGGTCCACGGGTTCTTGTTTGCCTGAGGCGTCTCTGGAAAAGTGACCAGTTCGCTTGAAGCGTTTCTAGAAAAAGAACCGGTTCTCTTGAAGCATTTCTGAAAGAAGGACCAGTTCGTTTGAAGAGTCTATGGAGGGAAGACCAGTTCGCTTAAAGCGTTTCTGGAAGTGTAACCAGAAAACACCCACGTTATGAAAAAAACATGATTTTTACGTCGGATTTTTTTAGAGTTAATTGATTTTATATCTGCCGGGGGTCATTCCTTTAGGTTCGTTTTATATGTCTGGACAGTTACAAGTTAATATGCAATGGTTTGCCCCCTTTGCGGGTCCTTTGCTATTCAAGAGCCGAACGCCTCTGGACCTAAAAACTTATCAGGTTTTTGCGCGATTTGGGCAGAAACGCCAGAAACTCGCTGCCGGAAGACGGAAAAGCTCTGGGAACTCGCTGTTCAGCGAGGAAGGAGCTCCGATCTTCAAGTTTCTTTCCCCCTTGTGCCGATGTAGACCTGCAACGCCGTCCCCAGTGGAGTCGCCAAGCTGTAGCACCCGCTGCGAGCGCTACGATAGGCTCGGGATGGTTTCCCGGGCCTTAGAAATCTGGATCATGTTGGACAGCAACGTGGGCTTAGTTTTCCTGCATCCACATGGGGTAAAATGCGTTAGGATTCACGGTTTTTGGATAAATCTGGCATATCGGCGTTTTCTCGTGATTTCGGCAGTATAACGGCTAAGACGGGGCTTTCCGTACACGGATCAAGTCACAAATCCGGCAGCATAACGGCAGCGTATTATGCTGGAATCTGTGGACCCGCGTGCACCCACCTTACCGGGGCGTTAACTCAAACACGCATGCAAAAATAAAGAAAAAACGGAGTCGCCACTGATCTTTAAAGGGAGATGAACCCCTGTTTAGTGAAATAAGGCACTAGTCGTACAGAGTTTGGGTTCCGGCCTTCGGGTTGAAGCAAATATGGAAAAATCTGCCAACTCGAGGCGGTTTACATGGGCGTGAAAATGGGAAAAATAAAATATTTGAGAGAATGGGAGAGATGGAATGGGGAAAATGGGAAGAGAGACGTGGAGCTTGACGAGGGGGAAAACCGGGACGCCGGATGTTGCTGCAGACTCCCGTCCTCCCCTCTGGGATGCCTCTCCAAGTGTGTCTATAGTGAGGGGGGTGCTCCTCCTTTTATAGATGTTGGAGTGGGCTTTGGGCCACTTGGGATCATGGACTTGGTCCATGGGCTTGAGCTTGAGGTGGGATCATGGGCGTTGAGCCACTTGAAGTGTTGGACTTGGTCTATGGGCTTGAGCTTGAAGTGAGAGCATGGGCCTTGGGCCACTTGAGGTGTTGGACTTGGTCCATGGGCTTGAGCTTGAAGTGAGAGCATGGGCCTTGGGCCACTTGAGGTGTTGGACTTGATCCATGGGCTTGAGCTTGGTGGGCTAGAGCTTGGCTAAGTCCGTTGTTTTGGGTGGGCCTTTGTAGAGGCCCAAAGTTATGGAAAAGCCAGCTTCTGAGGCTTGGTGGGCTGGATCTGGCGGGCTAGAGCTTGGCTAAGCCCGTTTGCGGCGTCTGGTGGGCTGCTTTGTGGAGCCCGTTGAGGTGGCCTGTAGGAGCTTCGCTCTTGCGGGCCGGATCTGGTTTGTTGAAAAACCTGCTTCGAGGCTTGGTGGAGCTTCGCTCCTGTGGGCTGAGTTCGGGAGGGCCCGTTTAGCTTGCTTGAACTTCCTTCTGTCTTGAATTTGCTTGGGCTTAGATCTTGTTCCATTTTATCCATATTTGGGCCCAATGGTGGGGTGTCAATACTCAGTTATTATTATTTTTTTATTATTCCACGTTGGAATCACCTTAGTAAGATCTCAACTAATTTGTCTAAATTTTTGCTCCATAAATGGATAAATAGCATCAGAAAGGCAGCACTTTTACGTAGGAGACAATAACTGTCCTAACTTTTGGCACCAAAGACGGGCATGAGCAGCAACTGTATTACGCACTTGGGCTCAATCACCTCAATTATTTTAGCCAAATAATTTGATTTGTCTTTGATTTTAGGCATCTAACTCTCTTACTATTTTTAACATCCCACCTAAATACAAAGGCTTTTAAAAAAAATTGTTTTTCAAATGGGTTTCTCACGTGGGCCTAGACAGTGATGCATGTATTTTTACATTCAAGAGCCCAGCTAAAAAACGATGGGCCATTTTTTTTGCTAACTTATGTACTTGAAAGCCCAAGATTAATTTTATAGGATCCATTTGATGAATGGGCTTCCAATGCCCATAAGCCCATTTTGGAAGCAATGGTCAGAAACCTACGTCAATAATCGAGAGTAATCTTTACTCGGAATGAAGCAAAAATATTTCCTCAAGTTGAAATGGCCGAGAGCAACATGATGAATGACTTGGATCAAAAGAAAAATCAACAATTCATGAGTTTTTGAAGGGTTAAGAAACATTTGAGCAAGAAAATGTGAACAAGAGAAGAAGTGAAACAATAATATTCAAGCTACAAATTGAAAATCCAAACGGTTAAGATATTAAAATGGCAATAACAAGGATGAACTTTATCAAAAATCAAGGCAAGGAGAAATCAAGACAAAATTAAAGGGATAAACCAATGGACAAGAGAGGTCACACTTATCGGCACCCACGGCTGTCCAGCAACTGACACCACAGCTGGGACAGCTAGATGCAAATTTTGCTCAAAACCCCCTCCCCTTCATTTCATTTTGGAAAACAAACCTAACTGGATTTTACAAAATTTTTAAAATTACCTTCTCAACCCACAAGCCGATAAAATAGGCCTCTTCTCCACCCATTTAAAGGGGGGCCATTTTTCAACTCCAAAAGTCTCCACAGCTGCTGCCCTCCACCACCATGTTTGACGCCATTTCCATTTCTCTCATCACCGTTTGCCATTACTACCCCATCTTCGTTTCCTTCCATCCAGTGCCCATCCAGATTGTTCGTCCTTCGTGCCATCATCTTGGGGAAAAAAGAAAAAAAAAAGAAGAAGCATGCATGTCCGGCCATTTGCATCTGTTCTTTGTTCGCATTTCAACGTCATTTCCATGGCATTAACAATTGCATTTAAAAAAAAAAAAATCATTACTTACCATCTGCATTTTTTTTTCATCCACATCTCGTTACATATTTCAGCATTCCGTCTACGCACCACGTCTGGCATTGTTCTCTTTAAAAAAAAAATTTCTTTTTATATTACATCAAGCCCGTTATCATTATATTCAGCATTCTTCTTCTTTTTTTTTTTTAAAAAAAAAAATCATTTAGCGCCGTCCTTTTAAAAAAGAAATCATCCAGCACGTCATCTAGCATTTCATTTCCCTTTATATTTTTTATTTATATTTCATTCACCACGACCAGCATTTCTCAAAAAAAAAAAAAAAAAAGTGAAATTGAAATTACTTCCTTTGCCTCTAGCAGTTAATTGCGGAAAAGGACTTTCATTTAATAGACTATCGCTGTTTAAAAAAAAAACGTTTATTCAAATCAAGCATCAGCCGAGACATTTTGTTTTATAAAAAATTTTAAAAAAAACTTGTCGAAATCCCCCATTTTTTAAGCCGTAGATTCTTTCTTTTTGAAATTTGTTTTGTTCGAATCATGTTATCTATGTAACAGGCATTTGCTATTGCATTTTTTCTGAAAATTTTTTTTTCAAATCACGTAATTTGCATATTTGATATTAGCCACTGCATTCTAAAATATGCTGGGTTCTGATCATGTGCACCAGGGAGCATTGAGGCTCAATGCCCTCGGGCACATATACCTTTTTTTTATTTTTTTAAAATTTTTTTCTTGAACTTGTTAATTTAAATGTATTTAACATATGTATCAATTTTTACCATTTTTGAAGATTTGTAGATACGGTAAAAATTGATATACATGTTAAATATAATTAGATTAACATTCATGTAAAAAAATGTGAAAAAAAGTTAAAAAATAGGTGTATGTACCCGGGAGCATTGAGGCTGAATGCTCCCCAGTGTACCTAATCAAAACCAAATATATATAAGATAAATCATATCATTGTGCACATGAAAATTCTGCTGCTTTTTTTTAATAAAAAAACACATTTCAAACCACGTTATTAAAAAAAAAAAATTAGATACCATTCCACTACAAGTATCATCATTTAGTTGTCCATTCCAGCATTCCATTTTCAGAAAAAAAAAAAATCTACATTAACATAACGGGAATAGAGATAGTATTCTAGTTTTCTCGAAACGAGGTGTTGTACCCAGACTTAAGAAAATAGATTCCTGCCTCTGATATCCAAATTGAATTAGGGCTAAAAAAAGCCTAAGGAATAGATTTCCCCCTTCCACATCCAAACCGAGTTAAGGTCTTAAAAAAAATCTAAGGCAATAAGTTCTCACCTTTAACCCTTTTGAGCTTTTTATGTAAGAAATGTATATTATTTTGCACTCCTATGACCAATATATTAGAGGAGAATAAATCTGTATTTATTTTCTTCTAGTGAGGAGTCTATCTAGACCATCTTTATATTTCAATGTTTCATTGTATGCAGTCTAACCACCGTTATTAGGGTAATGTCAACTCCAATTAATTTGATATGCTGATATTATTGGTACTTTTTCAAGAGCTATTTGTATTATAATTCTTATATGCATTTACTAACTACTAACTGCGCCTAATTGACACACATGTTTGCATTTGATTAATCTCTCATAATCTAAAAAAATTTAACATCTGCATCCGCCCTCTTTAAACCACCCCCCCCCCCCCCCCCCCCCCAAACATTGTCTACACCTTTCCTCTTTATACACCTTTTCTCTTTATTAACATTTATGATGTTAAACTCCTCTTATACATCTTTTCCCCCTTTTATTTTGTGTGTTTCCTTAATGCATTCGGGTAACTTCTAACAATAGCTAACCGATGCACTTTTTGACTAACTTTGCATAATATAAAAAACTTTAATGGTTCGCATCATTTTTTTTAAAAAAAAAAAAACTTAACATCTGCATCTTCCTTTTTTAACCTTGTTGTTTTCATCTTTTCTCTTTATTCTCATTTTTAATCTTGAATACCTCTTCTACTCCTTTTATTCTTTATTTTGCACGATCCACATCATGTTAACTCGCTGACTTGCATGTCATATTTTATTTAAATATTATATGAGCATGCATCATGTTTAATTTCTGTACTTGCATCACATTTATTTTTCATTTATTTACACTTTTATTTTATTTCTCATTTTATTTTAGGCCCATAGATTGGCCCATAGTAGCGTTCAATTGGCCAAGCACTATACTATTACATCATGTGTTCGTGAACTGTAGTCAGCCACAGAGATAGACCCTTGATGATCTAAAGGGAAAATTTAAACAAATTATAAAACACATGGTGAGGCGAATGCAAACATATATCACATCTGTTAGATTATTCTCTACTTTTAAAAAAATAAAAAGAGAAAATATTCTTCATGGAACAACATAGAAATTTAATTTCTCAATAAGCTAATAAAAATTGATTAGTCAAATTTTGAAAATTTTATTCATATAAACTGTTTGCAATTTATAATAATAATAATAATAATTATTATTATTATTATGAAATTTTAGTCTGGTTTCGACAAAATGAATACACATCCATATTTCTAGAATTCATGATCCGTGTGAACTCGTTAAAAGAATATGGTCGGTCCCTCTGTGACATGAAATCCCCTGTTTCCCATTTTCTTTTCTTCCCAGGCGGGTCCCACCCAACGATCACAACACGATCCCTCATTCCTTCGGACTCCCCCTTCCTCGGTCTTTCCTCGTCTTACTTTACAGTTGTACCAGCTAAAAAAGCTCATATGTCCTTATCACGCATTTCTTCCGTACAAGTCCATCCTCTCCATTTCATTCTTCCCTCTTTACTGCTCCTGCCTTTGGTTGCTGATAACTCTGTAATGTCTGCTTTTGCTTTGCGCTGATTTCATCTCGACACCAAAATATCAAGGTTCTTCTTCACTACTTCTCGCTTTGCATTAATTTCATCTTGACACCAAAACATTGAGATTCTTCTTTAGTTGCATTAATGGCTACTTCAATTAATTTGGTTAATTAACCATTATTTGGTTAATGGCGACTTCAATTAATTTGATATACGGATATTATTGGTAATTATTCAGGAGTTATTTGTACTATAGTTCTTATATGCATTTACTAACTCCTACTAACTCCTAATCGCGCCTAATTAACACCTATGTTTGCGTTTAACTAACTTCACATAATCTAAAAAATTTAATGTCTGCATCTGCTTTCTTTAATCCTCTCATTGTTACCTTTTCTCTTTATTCACATTTATCATCTTAAACTTCTCTTATACATTTTCCCCCTTTTATTGTGTATATTTCCTTAATGCATTTAGGTAATTTCTAACAACGAACAACTGAAGTACTTTTTGATTAAGTCTGCATCATATAAAAAGCTTTAATGATTCACATCATTTAAAAAAAAAAAAAAAAAACTCGAAATCTGCATCTTCCTTTTTTAACTTTTATGTTTACATTTTTTTCTCTTTATTCGCATTTCTAATCTTGACTACCTCTTCTGCTCCTCTTATTCTTTATTTTGCATGATCTGCATCATGCTAACTCATTGACTTGCATATCATATTTTATTTAGATATTATACGGGCATGCATCATGTTTAATTACTGCACTTGCCTCACATTTATTCTTCATTTATTTACACTTTATTTTATTTCTCATTTTATTGTTAGGCTCATAGGTTGGCCCATTGTAGCATTCAATTGGCCAAGCACTACACTATTACATCATGTATTTGTAAACTCTGTCAGGCACAGAGATAGACCGACCCTTGGTGATCTAAAGGGGAAATTTTAACAAATTATAAAAACATGGTGAGGCAGATGCAAACAGACATCACATCTGTTAGATTATTCTCTATTGTTTAAAAAAACAAAAAGAGGAAAATATTCTTCATGGAGAAACATAGAAATTTAATTTCTCGATAAGCTAATAAAAATTGATTAGTCAAGATTTTGAAAATTTTATTCATATAAAACGGTTTGCAATTTATAATAATAATTATAATAGTTGTTACTATTATTATTGTTATTATTACATTTTAGTCTGGTTTCGACAAAATGTAGACATGTCACATTTCTGGAATTCCATGACCCGTGTGAACTCGTTAAAAGAATATGATCCCCTCTTTGAGTTGAAATCCGCTCTCCCATATTCTCTTCTTCTCAGGGGGGTCCCACCCATGGATGACTACACGATCCCTTATTCCCTCCTCATTCCGGAGCATTCCTGGGTCTTTCCTTGTCTTATTTTACAGTTGTACCAGCTAAAAAAGCTGATATGTCCTTAACACGCATTTCTTCCGTACAAGTTCATCGTCCCCATTTCATTCTTCCCTCTTTCCTGCTCCTGCCTTTGGTTGCTTTGGTTGCTGATAACTCTGTAATGTCTGCTTTTGCTTTGCACTGATTTCATCTCGACACCAAAATATCAAGGTTCTTCTTCACTACTTCTCGCTTTGCATTAATTTCATCTTGACACCAAAACATTGAGGTTCTTCTTCAGTTGCTCATTTCTTATTTTGAGGAGAATCTCAATTTATTGGGGTTTTTTTTCCCTGAGTCATTGCTAAGGCTGTCGAGGCAGAATCCAACATAGTGGGCAAGAATTGGATTTGTGGCTTCTTTTGTTGTAGTTTGTTTTTTGTCTGTCGACTGCGTGACAGCTCCTCCTCCACTGAATCTAAACGGTTTATTTCTTTCCGCCGGCGACCGACAGTTGGCCGCCGTGGCTGTTTTTGATGGGCCAGACCTGTGCTGTGTCGGCACAGGTAGGTTGAGTCTTTTGCTTGGAAGTTAGGCCAGGTTACTTATGTGGACTTGGGACTAGTGGACTTACTTCTGGGCTTTTTGGTTCACTGGGCTAGTCCTGATGGGCTTACCTCACCCGTCCAGAAGCTTTTTATTATTTATTTATTTCAACGGTCCGTACTCTCTTAATACAATAGCTTATATCTCTTAATAAAAATTTCTGTTTGATCTGAAATTTTAAGGGTAAGTTTATAAAATTAATTTTTATAATCTGGACGGTCCATTCTCAAAATAATATCTCTATCATCAGATTTAATATAAAGGGTTTAATACAGGGTTAAAATTAAACATCACTTCAAATAGCTATGTAAACTAATTTTTAATAAAATTAATTCATCATATGTACTGTAAAATATCTCAAATAATTTTTTTAATGGTTTACATTATTATTTTTGCATTTGTATTTTCTTGTAATTATTTTTTTTGTGTTTTATCTTAAAATACATATTCACCATTCTAAATTTTCATAAAATTACTATATTTAAAAATCTATAAGTCTAATGAAGTTGAAATTTTACAGAAAAACTAAACATATAGTTATCTTGTTATTGTACGGTCAAAATTCTTTAATTATACCCAGAAGTATGTTTATTTTATCATGTAGTATTTTCTACCCTTTATTTGTTACTTTTGATTGAAATAAGTAAAATTTCAATATCAAACATTTCAATAATACTCAGGTGACTAATTAGATATGCTAAAAACATCGTGAATGGTTTAGATTTACAAAAAGGAGTTGCATTTGTTGTAGAATAAATGAGATTAACTGAAAAATGGTTATATGCGCCGTACCCCTTTTTAAAACGACGAAATCATCTCCTACGCTCCCCCTTCTTATACTGATGCATTTGCTAAACGGCTGGGATTAAATGCCATAAATCTCACCCATTTCTTAAAAATGGATGAAAATGGACGGCTGTTACAATTAGAATTTTTTGAGATGGCATGAGATATTTTAGAATGTTCCAAATATATATTTGAAAATAAAAATATTTTATATCTTGCTACAATTTTTGAAAAAATTAATATAAAAAAACGTGTAACTGATTTGAGATGATATATGGTAAGTTAAAAGATTTTATAATAATATATAAGAAGTAAAAGGTGAAAGCTGCACATAGTTTTGGATTGGGGAGGTATCTTAGATGATGAGTGTATTTTTGTCTGCCGATCTGCAATGCGCTTATGTGATTTGTAGAAGTGTCGAAGTCAAGCATATTTCAAATAGCAGTTTGTTACGATTCCGATTTCAAATAGCAAATTTAAATGCCAAATCAAACACATGCATAACCATGTTCTGCCAAAAAAAGCACAATTGCTTTACCAAAACGCTTGGCCAAACAGGCCTTGTAGCTTGTTAAACCTACACATTGACAAAACATGATACCTTTTCCTTCGCTATCCTCACACAGAAAGCTCTGCATCCATCTCCATTTAGGGGACGTTTGGGAACAAGGGGTGGGAAATGTGGGAGGAAAATGGTGGGGGCACAGATTTCAAAGCACCTCATTAATCAATCAATCAATCATTATATTTTTTCACTTTTATTCTTATATTCTAATCATTTTTCCTATCAACTACCTTCTAACAAACCTATTTATTCTAACTTTATCCCTATCATTTCATATTAATCATATAATTTTCAAAATATTTCATTTTTTACTCCCGCCACATACCACATTTTTCATAACTTTTACCTTCCCAAACGTCCCTTTCCTCTCGTCCACTTCCATATTAAGTAATCAATCTTTGTCTCTTTAACTGAAAACTCATAAGTACGCATCGTCCTTCCTCCTCTGCTTTCTTCTTCTTTCTCTTTACTAGAATAGGATTCAACTCCAATTTTATTGCAACTAATGAAGCCATCGTAAATCCATATAACATCCTTGAGAGTGTTTGGTGAAGAAGCAAAAGTTTAATTTTTTTTAAAGGTGAATAAAGCTTAATTTTGGTGATATATGTTATGTAAGGAGCAAACGCCACAGATTATTTTGGAAGGTAGGACTTTTAGAACCAAAAAAATTTTGAGCAAAGATATAAAAATTGTGTAACAATGGGCTAATGCTTAAAATATAAGCAATACTAAATTAATCTACGCAATATGAACCGACATATCAAATATAAATTAAAGCCTTATAAGAATCAATTCCACGGTGAGATAGTACTCATTTTACACAACTTTTTGATAATTCGTTAATTCCCCAACATGATGAGCATGAAAGCACGACTGCTAATTATAAGGATCATAATTTTTTTTTCAGTTTGTCTAGGTTCAGAGAAATTAATGATGTCAGCAAAAGAGGTATCAATACTCTGCCGACACGATGGCGACTTCGTTGAAGAATCTGATAATGAGGTTTTTTACAAGGGTGGCACGAATCGCATCATACGGATGGAGGCTCAGCATCAAGTACAAACATCCAGAATATGGCTTAGATTGTCTTGTGTCTCTTGAGAATGACGAAGACATCGACAATATAATGAATTTTCTCAAAACAATGGCCTTATCCAACTTTTTGTTTTTGAAACCCAAGAAAACTTCCTCTCCACAAGACAATCATCCCCAGGTATTAAATTTGTCAGAAATGTGGTCATTTGCACTTATCATTTGATTATGCATGCAACTCATTCTTTTACTTTATTTCTCACGATTCTATATGTTGGAATCTTAATTTGGAGCAGTACTGGTAAAGAAGTTATGGAGAATCATTAGGGAAGCAAAGAAATGCTACAACCTAATTCTATTATGAACATCAATTCTGAGACTACAGGTGTGCCTACTGTTGGCTTGCGATCAGGAATGGAAAATGAACTTGCGATGGATGATCATAGTGTAACTACCAACAACCGTACTGATCATGGTCATGCCAGTGATACATTGCTAGTGTCAAGAATGGAACTAGAAGAGAGCCGGAAAACGTCATTCCAACCTTATGCCAAGACCGCAGGTATGCCAAACGTTGACTTGCAATTAGAAATCGATCATGAGTTTGGGACAGATAATAATAATTTACCTAGAAATGATGGAATTGAATATGGTTGTGTGGATGATATGTTGCCGCCATTGCAGCCGGGAATGGAAATAGAAAAGGGCCAAGAAATGCCACTTCAACGGAATTCCAATACGGGTATCGATGCCAAGATTGCAGGTGTGCCACCTCACAACTTGCAATCAAGAATGGATCATGAGTTTGGGATGGATAATCGTAATTTAAGTAGCAACGATGGTACTGAATATTGTTGTGCCAATAATAATAAGGCGTTGCCACCGGGGCCGTGGATGGAACTAGAAGAGGGTCAAGAATTTCCAGATGGAAATGCTTTCCACAAGTTCTTGAGGCAGTATGCCATAAATTTAAATTTTGAATGCAAGAGAACTAGGTCGGGACATGGCCGTTTTGCTGCAAGTTGCATTAAAAAGGATTGTCTGTGGAAGATTCGGGTTCTTAGGCTCTCTAACCAGTCTACCTTCAAAATAAAGTCTTTAGAAATAAAGCATTCCTGCGACCTAGGAAAGCATTTGGAAAGGACGACCCATCGTCAGGCTACAATGGAATGGATTGCTGATATTGTTGAAGATGGGAATTACTTGCAACGTGCTCCTGAATTTGTTATTGACTTGATTAAGAAAAAATATGGGTTTAAGATCAACTATCGTAAAGCTCGGAGAGGCATAAAGTTGGCTTGCAAAAGAAGGAATTCTGTTGGCAACAGTTGTCAAGGTTACTATAGTGATTACAATGTCGAGAAGATTTGTGAAGACATTAGGAGAACAAATCCCGGAAGCAGAGTAAAGCTGCAGAGAAAATCAGCAGATGGTAATTATTTGAAACTCTTTATTTCATACAAGGCTGCGGTCATTCCGATCTTTCGAACGGCAGCCACACCAGGTGTCGAACTTTGTTGTGTGAAGGTAGGAGTGAAAAGGCCATTTGTTTGGCTCTTAGCCAGGGGCCATGATATAGACGATAGAGCCCTCCTACTCGCGTGCGGGTTTATTGAGTTAGAGGAGGAGGAGAATCAGCTTGAACATTATGAATGGTTCTGCCTGGAGCTGTTCCATATTTTGTGCTGAATAACGAATTTGGCATTTAAGGTAGATTATACCCATGACGGAAAGGTTCTAGAAGTGGTTAGATCTATCTTTCGACACTCGCATTGCAGATTCACTCAGTCTTCATTTGCAGCGGCAATGTCCAAGAAGTTCGATACTCTGAAGGATTTTCATTTATGGCATGCAATGATAACATTGAAACAGTGTGACTTTGAAGAACAGATAAGTGAGATATGGGAGCAGTGTGGAGAAGCATGGGAATTTTTGAGAAATGTCAACCCTGAGTACTGGACTCAATCTCACTTTAAAGGGGATTATGGTAGAGATGTTTTCTTTTATTCGTTAAAGAAAAACAGGTATACGGAAGACGTGTCAATCGTTGAGTTGGTGGAGCATTTGCATTATTTAATGATGGAGAGATTTACAGAAGAGTCCGGTTTCGGTGAAAACGTTTGTATTTGAAATGAACGTGAAAATGCCTAATCTGCCGTCCATGAAAAACTTGCGGCTGAGATTTCAAAGGGCAAAAATGGTATGGACTGACATGTACACGCGTGTAGTTGTCGACTTCAATCCCCGTTTCTCCCTTGAATGACGAATCTTATGCATAGCTTCCTCGATGAATTCCAGATCGCAATCGAAACTCTCCAAGATCTGACGCACTGAACCACCCTATGAGAAGAGAATCCTCAGAAATTCTTATCGGAGGCCGTCGATTTCTACTGGTTCTTGCTGGAAGCCTGACGCAGTGCTGTCTCCGGCAGCTTGATCCCTGCATGCTGTGACCGATCGGTGCCTATGGGGGAAGAAGCACCGGTGCTCTATACCTACATGGGCCGGCCGTACACGGGCGACGATTCCTCATCCTCCGCCTTCAGCGATTGTAACAGCGACCGATCCGGCGAGTTCTCTAGCACCTCCGCCCAGAACCGCCTCCTCTTCCTCGCCTCCGTCTCCGAGAACTCTTCTGACGACCTCATCCGCCAGCTTGTGGCCGATCTCGACTCCTGCTCCATCGACTCCCAGCGCCAGGCCGCCCTCGAGCTCCGCCTCCTCGCCAAGAACAAGACAGAGAATCGCCTCAAAATCGCCCGTGTCGGCGCCGTGAAGCCCCTCATTTCCCTTATCCAGTCTTCCGATCTCCAGCTCCAGGAGTACGGCGTCACGGCGATCCTCAACATTTCCATATGCAGCGAGACCAAGGACCTGATCGTTGCCGCCGGCGCGATCAAGCCGCTTGTTAGAGCACTTCAATTCGGGACTTCGACGGTAAAGGAGAACGCAGCAATCGCTCTGCTGCGGCTGGCGGAGATCGTAGAGAACAAGACCCTGATTGGGCGGGCGGGGGCAATCCCGCCGCTCGTGGATCTGCTGGAGAACGGTGGGGTCCGCGGGAAGAAGGACGCCTCGACGGCAATCTTCTCTCTCTGCGAGGCGAAAGAAAACAAGATGAAGGCAATCCAGGCCGGTATTATGAAACCGCTGGTGGAACTGATGGCGGATTTCGAGTCGGGGATGGTGGATAAGGCGGCGTACGTCGTAAATTAACTGGTTTCAGTTCCGGAAGGGAAAAGCATTTTGGTGGACGAAGGCGGTATTCCAGTGCTTGTGGAGATCGTGGAGGTGGGTTCGCAGCGGCAGTGGGAGATTTCCGTGCTGATTTTGCTGCAGGTCTGCGAGGAGAGTGCTGCGTATCGGTCGTTGGTGACGCGGGAAGGCGCGATTCCGCCTTGGTTGCTCTCACGCAGTCCGGCACGACGCGCGCGAAGCAGAAGGTGAGTCTCGCATTTCCAGTTTTCCGTTACCGTTTTTGGTTTACCGTTTTAGTCCGGCCTTTCCGTCGCGGGAGAACGACGGCATCTGTTTTGTCCGCTGCAGGCGTATATTTTAATTTCCTCTTTTTTTATCCCGTTCTTTGTTTTTGCTGTTCTTGTTGTTTATTATCACTTTTAAAAAATTTCCGCTTACTGAGAAATCGAGGACCGTTGTTCGTGTATGGTCCACAACGTGCATGGATGAAATCATATAATTAATGTGGTGGGCCACACTCAAAATGACTGAATTCGCACTGCTGGATAGAAATTCTGAAATTGACCTGGTTCAGTGTAGGAATTTTTGCGCAGGGCTTATCAATGGTCTAATACGTACGTTTGTTTGTGAATTTTGGTTGCAGGCAGAGGCACTTCTCAATCTTCTACGGCAGCCCAGATCCGTGAACGGTGCTACAAGGTCGTCCGATCTGTCAAGCTAGCGGGGTGAAAAATCAGCTCCGCAAATCTGGAACACATAAAAATAAGATTAAATGTAAATATTGTAACAGAGGTTGTAAATTCAGCGACATGGGATTGCAGATATATGGCGTCCGTCCTTCTCTTTTTTGTTTTGCTAGAGGATTAAAAAAAAATGAAAAAGAGAGCCTGAGAGTCCTCTTTTTTTTTCGGTGGGTGACTGTTGGGCCATTGGTTGCAAATGTGCTTGTTGTGGCAGTCACGCTCACTGCTTTTTCTTTCTTTTATTATTATTATTATTTTTTTTCCAAGTTGTTGTTGCTCTGTCTCATTTTTAGGGAAATAGAAAAGCATCAGATGCTCTTGAAGACAATTTTTTATTTCGTGGGAAATTGCCAACGAATCTTGTCATCTCTCGGCAGACATTGAAGAAAGAAGAACCAGAAGAAGTTGTCAAAGACCGAATGATCCCGAGCCGTTTTGTGAGCAGGGAGGAAGGGGCCAAAAGTTATCAATGTCCAAAGATTCTGAACCGTTAATCAGGGAGAAAGGGGCTGAATGAAGCATGTGTTAATGCGACGAATATGACAAGACCTGGTAGTGTTAGCGCATGCTTGACGAAAAAAGAGTGTTGGGTTTCCTGGCCGCATACATCATCGTGGTGGCCCACTCAGACGCAGTCGCTGCAGCGTTTACTTGGCAAGGCATTCATAAAAAATCCAACGGAAGCCAACAAAAGCCGGTTTCGTTTTCTTGTCAGTTTAGTTTGTGGAAACTGGTGCTACTGTGCGAGTGCTTGCGGAAGAACCATATTCGAAGAGAATCTCACCTGTAGTTATTTATGCCGTTAATTTATTTTTTGATTTATTTCATTTATTTACTTTTATTCCGTTGTAAATTCGTGATGTTAATTTATTCTTTACTTTATGTTCATTTATTCACTTTTATGTCGTTGTAAATTTTATATGATTTAAACAAAAAAGTAAATAAATCAAAATAAATTATTTTCAATAAAAGTAAATCGTAAATGAATGAAAAAGTAAATAACGGGTGGTCTCAAAATTTACAATTTTTCTAGTCAACCAAAGTAAACTGTTTAAAATTTGTGCAATTTTATTCTAAGTTTAATAGTACGTTCATTAATTTACTTTTTTAAGACCGCCTATTACAAATTAAATTCTTCTTATGAGAAATAATAAAAATCAATGATACTTATAAATAATCACACAAGTATTATAGTATTTGTTCATTTTTAGTCACAATATGGTGTTAAAAAAATAGGTGCATAATGAGCATGGGGATGGGTTTTATGCTAACTATAATTAATATACGTGCCTATTATATTATAAAAATTTATAACATATACAAATTTCTACCTTTCCAGTAAATAAAAGTGAAAATAATTATTATTGATTTATTAAATATATTAATTAGATAAAGGATTCAATTATTGGATTTATTTAAAATTTAATAAGAATCTATATTTTATTATTTAATATTATTAGCATCTTTCGTATTACATTTACGGATAATATATTTCATATAAATTTTATGAACAATCTATAAAATTCATCAAATCCATTATATCAATACATTACAAATTGATTACTCTATAAAATTCATTAATCATGTATATATTAATTTACGATTTTGCATAATTCTTGTAAAATCTGTATTGTCTATCTAATTGGTGAACATGAAATGTCATCAATCTTATTTTAGCTGTTAAAACTGTATAACTGGTTTATCTTATCAAACGAATATGTATCAAAATCATATAATCTATAAAACTCGTAAACTATATAAAATTTATCAATTGCATATGCGTTGTATCCGTGATACTCGAATAAACTGTAAAATTTATTTCATTAGAAAAATGAATATAAAATTACCAGTGGAACACATCATTTCCATGAATTTCATAAAAACTGTAAAATCCGTAAAATCTGTAAAATCTGTAACAACGGTCAAACAAGCTAAATTATATCAGTCGTTCAAATTTATTTCTTTAAATAAAATTATTCTTAATTTTATAATTTCAGTCCTACATTACAAATTATAATTTGAAATGAATATCATTCAATTTAACGTTGGGGATCACTCATCATCTATACTAATTTATTAAAATCATGTGAATAATCATAAAAATACATGCACCTCAAAGTGTTATAATTTAATTCACCTACCCCTACTCACGGTTTACCCAGATTTCTACTCTCATGCTATGAAATTATCTTTTTGCCCTCATTTGCATTTTATGCAAAAGTGCAAACGTTTGCATTTGAACCCGCCTCTTTACAGAACGGGCTAAGCGCAGTTCAAGCTGGGAGAGCATCTTACTACCGAGATATGAAAATTACCGTTTCAAAGATGCAATTTCAAATCTAACGATTTCCTCTTCTACTACACGAGCGAGGTTTCTAGTTTCCTATCAGGGCTCTGATGGCTGCCAGGAAGTGGATATTGAGATGCGACATTGCTCTTGTAATCATTGGCAAATGGTCGGCTTCCCATGCCATCATGCCGAAACAGTTATAAACGCTTTAAATCCAATATTGTCAGAACCGAACCGGTGATTGAACCGGTAAAGGAACTGGTCTGGTTCGAACCGGTTCGACCGGTTAATCAAACCGGTTCAAACCGGTGACGTCAGCATGACATATTTATGATGTAATAAATATTAATTTTTTTAAAATCTGGTATTTTTAAAATATATTTGGTATTTAATATTTTTATTTATATTTTTTTATTTTTTATTTTTTAAAACTAAGAATACTAAACATTTTAAAACTAAGAATACTAAACATTTTAACATATGTTAAAATTTTAAAATTATAGATTTGAAATTTGAATATCTAATTAAGGCAGTGAGTAGTACCGTACGCAGGCAGAGACGGACGGCGAGGCAGCGAGACGGCGACGGCGAGGCAGACGGCGACTAGAGACGGACGGCGCAGGTAGCGCGACCAGAGACGACGACCAGAGACGAACGGCGCAGGCGGCAGGTAGCGCGTGCCCGATGAGGAATGGAGGAAGATGAAGGCAGACAGCGGACAATGCAGGCAGGGGCGTGCGTGGGCGGCAGCGTTGCCCGGCGAGGAAGACGAGGGCCGGCAGACTGCATGGACAGGCGGACTGCACGGGCAGGCGGATGGCGAGGAAGATGACAAATGCGCGGGCGGCAGTGCGTGCACTCGTGCAGGCCAAGGAGACAAGGCAACCGGATGTGGGAGTGGCGGGATGCGGGATCCTGCTGGCGCCGGCGCTGTGGATGCAGACGGCGAAGAGGAAGATGAAGGCAATGAGGGCGACCGACGAGGACTGGGCCGGGGCAGGCGGGCGCGAGGCAGCGCTAGGGTTTCGAAAGGGGGAAGAAGAAGAGGGCGTCAGGCCAGGCAGGCGTTTCGATTTTTAGTTTTTTTTAAATATATATATATTTAATTATTATTAGTTTATTGACCGACCGGTTGAACCCGGTTGAACCGGTAAATACGGTTCGACCGCCGGTTCACCGGTTCAGGCGGTTTCTAGTTATTGAACCAAACCGTATTTGATCGAACCGGACATGGACCGATTCCCGGTCCGGTCTTAATAACATTGTTTAAAATAGAACAGATACGACTATTGGGATGATTGCTACAAAACTGTTGTGTACAAGAAAGCTTATTCGCAAGCGGTTATCCATCCGCTCCGAAGAAGACGCCTCAACGATAAAACATTGGTGAATGAAATGTTAGCTGATCATAATTTCTGTCATTATTAAGAGACTTATTATTGATCAAAATTTTAATTTGTGTACTGTATTTAATATTATTTGCTTAGCCAATAGAATAAGTTTTGTCCAAATTAAATATGAGCATAAGCTATATTGGATCAAAATAGATATATTTATGTGTAAATTAAGAAAACTGCTTAAATTTATTTACTTATGTATTAGAATGTGATAATAATTGCTAAAATCATTTATCTATATTGTAGTGATATTTTAAATGGCTTAAATTTGAAAATATTACTTAAAAATTGCTTTTTAGTATTAAATTATTTTGTTATATTGATTTTACATATTCATAGATAAGTCTATATACAGTGATACTAAATAAATGAGAAAATTTTCATGATGATATAAATATTGCTAAATACAATAGATGAAATAGATTTTCAAATGACTATTAAAATATTAAAAATGAAGAAAATTACAAGAAGAGTAGTTTCATGAAAGCGTAGCCATTGAGGTACTAATCGAAATTCTATATTACCTGATTTTGCTTAAGAGGCTACTATTCGGCCCCTATTAAGAATATTGTCAGAGTTGTATAATGTCCAGGTACATTGATCAACTACCGGTTGGCTCGTGATAGCTACTAATGTGATTTTCTATCTTAATATCTGATAATTTATTTCACCATTTTTTGATTTATGGGACAATGAATCTACTTTCTTATTATTAAATCAACCTCGGCTTTGTAAGAGAAGTCATGTGATATGACAAAAGAAATATATGCTTGATTATTCATACTTACTCTAGTATAGTATATGAAACTACCTGAATAGATCAGTTTGAAGAAACTATACTAGCTTATGAAAAAGAGATCTCACTGATTCTCTCTCTCTCTTTGTGTCTCCATCTTAGTTTGAATTATGATTCTCTTTCTTAGCATCAATTTATGAGCTAAAGCCAACTTGCATTGAGAGTATTTATCACCCAACTAGTGGATGTGAATTTTGATAACCTCTATTAAATCGAAAGATGAATGCTTCATTGCAATTTTTATTATATCTATAATTTGGAATGATAGTTTTGATGTATTTAGAGAGCATTTTTTAATTATGAAGTTGTTTTTGTTTCACTAAAATTTAGGACATTTTTGTAAAGAGCTATGTTGGGGAGCTTTTTATTTTCTTTGTATGAAGCTATCTTTTTATGAATAAGATGCACATTGTTGTTATTGTTGTTGTTTTCTATGAAGCTCTATGGTATGAAGCTCTATGGTAGTATAAATGTAAAATTTTCAAGGATATTGGAGAACCAATTAAGATCATAATTAGAGGAAAACGAAGAAATAAATTCTACTATTTTTCTAATTACAATGTGTGTCAAACCTAACCTGCCAAAGATTTTCAATTCTCTCCAAATTTTCAATAATAAAGACAACACTAAAGGAGAAATCTTGAGACTCCCCGTTAGTAAAGCAACCGACACTGCTCAAATATGCAAAACCTGTTTGCATTGGGAATTCAAAAGAAGACCAGGACAGAATCAGCATCCCACATGACTTTATGATATCGGTTGGTTAGGATTGATATGATTTTTAATTTATAAAACTTCGAGTATTGGCAATGATACATATAATTAGGATGGGCATGATTTTTTGCATCCGGTTGCAAGTGAGGTCATTTGTGACCAGGCCAAAAATATTTTTTTATTTATCTCTATAAATTAAGTTTTATTATGTTCATAAAATATATATTTATTTTGTATTTTCAATCATAGAGATATTTTAATTATTTAAAATAATTTAAAATAACTAAAATACCTTTATGTTTAAAAATACAAAATACATATAAACATATTTTTCAAAATGATAAACCTTGGTTTATAAATTTAATACATCTATATTAACAATTGTACAAAAAATTTAAAAAATAAATAGTATATTTTTGGCCTAGCCGCAAATATGAGAAACACGTTTAAAGAGAGTGAAATCATTGCAAGCAAAAATCAAAGCATCAAATTCAGGAAATAAAAACGCACACATGCAGAGCAAAGTTACGTGGGAAACATTTATATTAATAAGAGGAAAAACCACGAGAAAGATAAAAGATCATTCCATCAAATGCCAAGGTTACAATAGTTAAATAATTGCATTCATCTTCACAACAAAAATAATATATAAAGACGAAGTATATTTACGAGCTAGGCCTACGAACAAATAAACCCACTCGCGAAATACCACCGGGCGATCAGTAAAATGAAAATTACTACCTTTCTTAGGTCAATATGCTGGACCCCGCCATCTTTCTCTGTCTCTGTTGCCCGCATCTATAAAGCTTCTCAATTTCATTTGCTCATTTATCTCATGCAAGTTCACCCTTTCCATTTCTGCTTATACATTCTAATGATCAAGTAATTGTCAATTTCATTTGCTCATTTATCTCATGCAAGTTCACCCTCTCCATTTTTGGTTATACATTCTAATGATCAAGTAATGTTTCAATGCATTTTGATGGTTGCAAAAATTTTTTTAACTCTAGGTGTATTTAATTTATGTATTAAGTTTACCATTTTAGAGGTGTATAAATATATATTTTTATTTTTTTAAAAAATAGGAGTATTTTAGTCATTTGAAAATGACTAAAACTGTCTCTATTTTAAAAAATATATATGTATAAGTGTCTCGAAAAATTGTAAAATTTGATGTATAAATTAAATAAATACATGTAAAACAATAGTTTTCTAAAAAAATTTGAAAAATATATTTTAAAAAAATGGACTTTTGCACCCTGAAACGTTGAAACATTACTCTTAAAGATCAGTTGGTAACCAAAAGTAGAGTCGTAAAGACACCTAAGTTGCTCTTTCCTCCTTCAGTAGGACTATACTTGTATGGGTTGGTGAGTCTAAATACTTATATTGGGTTATTGATAAACTTTGTAATACCTGATTTTGCATTGCATTACTTTCTTCTTGACATCCAGACATTAAGGTTCTTGATAAATCATTTCTCGTTTTGTGGATGTTGAATATTGAATCGAATGATATGGCTTCTTTTGTTTTTCTTTTGGTTTTTCATAAATTACATGGACGGCTTCTCCTGCTGCATTGAATTCAAAACAGTTATACTTTGATTCAGGAAAAAGTCATGTTCCGAATGGGAGGAATTCGAATCTTTCATCTAGTCGCAAATTACATTAGTTCATTTTTGGATGGTGTGTAAGGAATGGTGCAACCACAAAAATTGCCTACCTTTTCTATATCTGTTTTCACCTTTGATGATAGGCTACTGTTTGATTGATTTGTTGTTTAAAAAATGCAGTCATATTTCTTTTTATGTCGTCGTTTCCCGCGACTTTTGTTGGACTTTTTGTCGCCAATTTAAGTAGCAAGCCACGAATTGGCCATAGGAAGAGAGGCAACTGCTGCAAGAAGCATTAAGAGATGGACGGTTTGAGCTGTCTTTAACTAAATTTCCTCGTTGAAGATGCATTGATACTCGCGTGTAGAGTGTTGAAGTATGATTCAAAGCTCTCTTGCTGCATCCGCCTATTTTCTCACATTCTTGAGCAACGTGTCCATATTCTATATAACCCCCTCCATATTTAAAATTTTGATAGTTGATGGAAAATCTACTCTATCCATTATATTTAATATTATTTATAGTGTCTTGGGAATCTTTTTATTTGTTTAGTTTCACTATCGATGGGTCCTATTTATAAATGTGTAAAGTAAACGTAATAAAATAGTTTAATGCTAAAATATTAATTTTGAAATAGATTTTTCAATATCTAAATCATCTAAAATATCACTATTATATAGATAAATGATTCTATAAGATATTATTACATTCTAATACACGTGTAAATGGATTTACGCATTTTTAATAATTTACACATGAATATGTATATTTTTCAACAAAAGTGCTTATAAGTATACTTGATCGAGATAAAACTTGGTCTGCTAGATAAACAAATGATGTTAAATACAATGAATGGATTGAATTTTCCATCAATGATCAAAATCTTAAAAATTTGGGAATTATATGCCTCCGTTTCTATGTAACTTTGTAGCATTGAAGTAGAGCCTATACATATATGAAATCTATCTGGTGCAGTTAGCTCAAAATGAGTCTCACATACACTTAAATATATTGATACTTTGTATAATTATTTATTCATATATAAATTATATTTGAAATAGTTTACATATTGAAAAAATAACTTTAAGGTTGTTATTTATATCAAACTATTATATTAGAATAAATTTGTACTATTTTTAGATAGGGTCCATACCCATCTAATTTGGACGAAAATTGATGTATTAGTAAAATAAATAATTCTAAATATCATAGGTGAAGTATATTATAACTTTATATAACTTATGGTATAGTTAACTACACTAGAATATCTATGTATAAGTATATGTAAGGGATGATTAGTTGAAAACATTTCCAACCTGCCTTAGGGGAAATGCTTGATCTGTACCGAATCAAAATTTTGTGAGATCTAAGGCATTCGTCGTGCTTAAGATTATATTTACATCATTAAAATCAAAATCATTTACAAAATCTATATAGACATGCAACACACTTGAGGTAAGAGTTTTAACATATTTACAAAGGTATTCAATTAATATTAATTTATAGAATACTATGATTATTTGAAATTTTTATTTCTTAACTAAATATAACCTATTAAACATGTTAAGTGATTAGGATTTCATAAAATCATCTTAATTAGGCTCAAGTAAAGCATTTCTTAAAGTGAGTCGGCTGGAAACATTTTCAACTACAAAAGTGGGAATGCTTGATTTTGAATAATCCTTATGGGATAATGATAATATACAATTAGATTTAGCTCTCGCTTTTTAAATTAAAAACTAGATTAAAATGGGAACTATTTACTATATTGATTATGTTCAATGATGCAAAATGATCATTTTAGGTCTAAACTGTCTCATTTCAAATCGATCTGAAAACATATTTTTTTTAAAAAAAATTATGAAAGTGTTAATCTAATAATATTTAATCTATAAACCAATTTTGAAAATATTTATATATTTAAAATAACTAAAATACCTTTCTATTTTAAAATCTAAAAAATATATATACATTTTCAAAATTAGTAAAATTTGATTTCTAAATTAAACATAAATAGAATAATAGACTTATAAAAAAATTTTAAAAAAATCTGTTCGGGACTGGTTGCCTACCTCACTTTTTAAAAATCTTTTTACAATGACGCTTGATTAATAAGCATCTCATCCTTGTTATGATAACAATGACTATATTCAACTGATCACATGCTTCGAACAAGCAGATGTGTAGGAAATAAAAAAAACTCCTGTGGGATGAGGCTATGGCTTTAGCAGGCCTGAACTGTGAGTTACCTTTGTTACATGGACTCCTTATGCCCAAATATTAAACATATAAGATAATCTTATTGTATTCGGTTCTAGGGGTGTAAATCGTAAAAGGTTGACTCGAGTTGGGGTAAATACAACCTTAATTTACTTTATAAAATCTTACTTTACTTAACTATATTTTTCGCACTTTAACCCAACTTTATTGGGACTTTTTTTAATGCACTTGGGTCCACTTAGCTTCAATGCACCCGGGTGTATTTAACCCATATTTATTTATTTATTTTGAAAATTTTTTTACAACGATTATTTTAGGTTTATTTAACTTGTATATAAATTTTTACTAATTTCATATTTTTTAATTTTTTAAAATCGGTGGTAGTTTCGTAATTTGCGAATTACAAAACTGCCACTGATTTTAAAAAATCCAAAAAATCTAAAAATATCCAAAATTAGTAAAAATTTATATACAAGCTATATAAACCTAGATTAAGACTTTAAAAATATAAAATATATGTTTTGCACCCGAGTGCACTAGATCGATGCTCGACTTTCTTTTAACCCTATAAAAATTAGCTTGGTTCGTATTAGAAATTGGGTTAATAAATATATAATATTTAAAAATATTTTTCTTAATTAAATTTATTTAAAATTATGAATCTATATAAAATAATAAAACTTAATTCTTTTTATAGAAATATTTTCCAATTTATGACCTATATAATAATATAATTGTTGAATAATCTAATTTCAAAGCAATAATGTCTGGTTAATTCATATGTATTATATGTTAATGTATGATTATTTTTAATAATTTATTATATTTTATACTAATATATGAAATTGGATCGAGTTAGGTTGACAATCATTTAACTCAAACCAACTTACTTTTGAAATCTAGGCGGTTCAAATCAAGTTATATGACTTATTTTTTTCCAAGAAGCCTAAACCAATCATACTATTAATCTTGTTGGGTTAGTTGGGTTCGAATTGAGACCAACCCTATTTATATCCTTATTCAGTTCATCGTGGGTGATGGCCATCAAGCTGCCCACATAAGTTAGAACTCCATGTGAAGAAAAAAATAGTAGTCAGAGTTTAGTATCTTAAAAATAAATAGGAGTTTATTGTCTTCTTTAAAGATATACAAGAGCTTATTGTTTACTTTGTGAATAAGCTTAATTTATAATATAAGATGTAGTATTGTACAAACAACAATAAAAATATATAGAAGAATCTCTAAAAAATAAGTAATAATTTTTTTAAAAAAAAGTCAAGTAATTGGACATGCATGTCTAGTTTTACCATTTTTAGATTATATATTTTTAAAAAATTTTAAATATTAGGATATTTTATACGCATATATACACTTAGATGTTTAAATTTCTCAAAATATATATACACATATCCAAAAATGGTAAAACTTAGTTTATATGTTAAATAAACTTAGATAAACAGGTGTATAAAAAAAAAAGAGAAGACAAATTGTAAATGATTTTTTAGATGGGCTAAACGAGACATCTGTTTCGCCTGTACTGACAGGATCACTTCTCATATATATATATATATATATATATATACACTTCTCATATATATGAGAAATGATCATGTCAGTACGTTTTTTCTTCACACACTTATTTATCTAAGTTTATTTAACATATAAACTAAATTGTACTATTTTCGGATATGTGTAAATGGATTTTTTGAGATTTTTAAAGACAAAAGTATTTTAAATACATATATACATATAAATCTTTTAAAATCTCAAAAAAATATACATATATCTAAAATTTAAAACTTAGTTATGTTAAATACACATAGATAAATAAGTGTATGAAAAAAAGAAAGTATTGTAAATGAGTTTTTTGAGATGAGCGAAGTATTATATATGGGTCCCATATATAGTGAAATTAAAAATAAAAGAGTTTTCAGGATATTATAATTGATGCTAAATACAATACATGAAGTAGATTTTCTATTAGCCATCAAGATTTAAAAAATGGAGGGGTTTCATAGAAGCTTCCAGCACTAAATTTTTTTTTTTTTTTTTTTTCACTCTTCATCAGGGAGAGGGTTCCAGCTCTGGATTTTTTTGGCTCCACCAATCTCTCCCAGAAAATCGCACTCTCTCCTCTCTCTTCGGTCAGTTTTTGGTGTTATCTCATAAAGGGATGAAATTGTAAATATGAGATGAACACAGGCTACAAAAATATACCAGAATTTTGAATGGACGGTGAGATGACGCATCTGGACAGGTGGACAGCAGTGGGAGCCCGCATTGAATCAGAGGCAGCTCGTTAAATGGTCCCTTAGGTTCAAAACTGCCAAAATCAGCAGGTTAGTTTCTGTACTCTATGTGAGGTTGCCGCACCATCCGAAGAGCGAGAGGCCTGATTTTGTCATGACTCACCAGGGACACCAATGACAATCAACCCCTGCCTTTGGAAATGAACGCTCCACGACGGGTCCACCGCTAACGAGTTAAAGACTTTCCGGTTTCATACTGGCCTCCTCTTCCCAAATGCACGTCTCGGTTACCCCCGCCTGCCCCACCAAGTGAATCACCTTAGTTATTTTTTTTATTATTGTTCCACGTTGGAATCGTACTTTATAATTTCTCTTTTTTTATTACAACAAAGATCTCAACTAATTTGTCTAAATTTTCACTCCATAATTGGATAAGTAGTAGCAGAAGGCAGCACTTTTACATAGGAGACAATAACTGTCCTAACTTTTGGCACCAAAGACCGGCATGAGCAGCAACTGTATTATGCACTTGGGCTCAATCACTTCAATTATTTGATCCAATTAATTTGATTCGTCTTTGATTTTAGGCATTTAACTCTCTTACTATTTATAAATATCCCACCTAAATACAAAGGCGCTTTTAAAAAAAAATTGATTTTCAAAATGAGTTTCCCACGTGGATCTAGGTAGCAATGCATATATTTTTATATTCAAGAGTTCACCTAAAAAACGATGGGCCATTTTTTCTACTAACCTATGTATTTGGAAGCCCAAGATAAATTTTATAGAAACCATTTGATGAATGGGCTCACAATGCCCATAAGCCCATTTTCGAAGCAAAGGTCAAAAACCTACGTCAATGATCGAGTGCAATCTTGACTCAGAACGAAGTAAAAATATTTCCTTAAGTTGAAAGGGTCGAGAGCAACGTGATGAATGACTTGGATCAAAAGAAAAATCGACAATTCATGAGTTTTTGAAGGGTCAAGATACATTTGATCAAGAAAATGTGAACAAGAGAAGAAGTAAAACTACAATATTCAAGCTACAAATTGAAGATCCAAACCAAGAAGATAATAAAGGGATCAAGACAAAATCAAAGGGATAAACGAATGGAAGAGAGAACACACTTGTGGGCACCCACAGCTGGTCCACAGCTGTCCAGCAATTGGCCCCACAGCTGGGACAGCCAGATGCAAATTTTGATAAAAACCCCCTTCTCATCATTTCATTTTGGAAAACAAACCAAACTGGATTTTACAAAATTTTTAAAATTACCTTCTCAACCCACAAGCCGGTAAATAGGCCTCTTCTCCACCCATTTAAAGGGGGGCCATGTTTCAACTCCAAAAGTCCCCACAGCTGCTGCCCTCCACCACCATGTTTGACGCCATTTCCATTTCTCTCATCACCGTTTGCCATTACTACCTCATCTTCGTTTCCTTCCATCCAGTGCCAACCACCAGTGCCAATCCAGATTGCTCGTCCCTCGTACCATCATCTGACAAAAAAAAAAAAAAAAAAAAAAAAGAAAAGAAAAGAAAAAAAGAAAAAAGAAGCATGCATGTCCAGCCATTTGCATCTGTTCTTTGTATGCATTTCAACGTCATTTCCATAGCATTAACAATTGCATTTAAAAAAAAAAAAATCATTACTCACCATCTGCATTTTTTTTTTTGTCCACATCTTCATGCATCTTTCAGCATTCCGTCTACGCTCCACGCCTGGCATTGTTCTCTTTAAAAAAAATTTCTTTTTATATTACATAAGCCCGTTATCATTATATTCAGCATTCTGCTTTTTTTTTTTTTTTTTTTAAAAAAATTTCATTTAGCGCCGTCCATTCATCTAGCATTGCGCCATCCTTTAAAAAAAAAAAAAAAAAAAAAAAAAATCATCCAGCACGTCATCTACCATTGCATTGCCCTTTAAATTTTTTATTTATATTTCATTCATCACGACCAGCATTTCTCCAAAGAAAAAAAAAAAAAAACGTGAAATTGAAATTACTTCCTTTGCCTCTAGCAGTTAATTGAGGAAAAAGGACTTTCATTTAATGGACAATTGCTGTTTAAAAAAAACGTTTATTCAAATCAAGCATCAGCCGAGGCATTTTGTTTTATAAAAAATAAAAAAAATCTGTTGATATTCCCCATTTTTAAGCCGTAGATTCTTTTTTTTAAAAAAAATTTGGTTCATATCATGTTATCTATGTAACAGGCATTTTCTATTGCATTTTTTCTAAAAAAAATCTCGAATCACGTAATTTGCATATCAGATATTAGCCACTGCATTCTAAAATATATATAAGATACGTTGTACGCATGAAATTTCTGCTGCTTTTTTTTATTAAAAAAAAATACCTTTCAAACCACGTTATCAAAAAAAAAAAAAAAAAGAAAAGATATCATTCCACTACACGTATCATCTTTTAGTTGTCCATTCCATTTTCAAAAAAAGAAAAAAATCTACATTAGCAATAGACTTACTATTCTAGTTTTCTCGGGACAAGGTGTCGTAACCAGACTTAAGAAAATAGATTGCTGCCTTTGATATCAAGACTGAATTAGGGCTAAAAAAAAAAAATCTAAGGAATAGATTCTCACCTCTGACATCCAACCTGAGTTAAAGTCTCAAAAAAATCTAAGGAAATAAGTTATCGTCTCTAACTCTTCTGGGCTTTTTATGTAAGAAATGTAAATTATTTTGCACTCCTATGACCAATATGTTAGAGAAGAATAAATCTGTATTTATTTATTTTTAGTCAAGAGTCCATTTGGACCATATCTATATTTCAGTATCTCATTGTATGCAATCTAATCACCATTATTTGGTTAATAGTGACTCCAATTAATTTGATATGCGGATATTATTGGTAATTATTCAGGAGCTATTTGTACTATAGTTTTTATATGCATTTACTAATTACTAATCGTGCCTAATTAACACACTTATTTGTGTTTGACTAACCTCACATAATGTAAAAAAATTTAACGTCTGCATCCTCTTTCTTTAATCCCCTCATTGTTTACACCTTTTCCCTTTATTCACATTTATGATCTTAAACTTCTCTTATGCATTTTCCTCTTTTTATTATGTACGTTTCCTTAATGCATTCATGCAACTTCGAAAAACGACTAACTGATGTACTTTTTAACTTACTCTGCATCATATAAAAAACTTTAATGATTCACATCATTATAAAAAAAAATTAACATGTGCATATTCCTTTTTTAACCTTCATGTCTACATTTTTTTTTATTCACATTTCGAATCTTGAATACCTCTTCTGCTCATCTTATTCTTTATTTATTAGAATATTGTATAGAGTTTGTAAGAATGACTCAGAGTTTAATTATAATTTTTTTTTTCTATTATAACTTCGGAAAAGAATTTTCCGGTCTAACGTTAGACTGCAAGATTTTGTTCTTTCATTCATGCAAGTAAATGAAAAAATTATGAAACATTTTCCTCCGTCGATCACCAAATGCATCTTAATATTCAGCCACTAGAAGGCAAGCTCCTCCTTTTTTCTGTACGGCATTCGTGTTGTAAATGAACATAAATAAAAATGACGCAATTTAATTGCAATATAATTTCAACATGACAGACATCCACCAAAATATGAATAGAATAAAATACATAAATAGGAAGAAATATTAAATCAAGTTAAACTTTATCAGATTTGGATTTACTTGAGTCTTGAATCTTATTTACAAATTCGGTAAGGGCTTTGCGAAAATAAGTATAAATATTAATTTTTTGACTTCATCGCATGAATTTCGAGTTTAACTAAACCCAAGTTGCATTCTCATTCCTATCTATCTAATTTCAATGCCGCCCTTAATTAAATACAGATCCAAATTAAAAGCATCCGACCTCAAACCATCTGCTTCACGCCATTTTTAATTTATAGAAAATGATCACACCATTAGCAAGTTGATCAATTTTTTTAAGAGGCCAGGCGTCAGCAGCAAAATGACCGAAAACACGAGCGGCCCACTTGCAAACTTTTCACTGTTATCGTGGCTTCTTGACTCACAACATTGACATATTCAGCTTGCACTCGTCAAGATAAGAAATTTTTTTTTAAAAAATGTATCTATTAACTTTTGTGATGGGCTCGGGTGGTCACCCCAGCTCCTATAAGATCTCGTGGCTAAGCGGGGATTTTATGTGAGCAGTGTAGTCTCGCTTTGCCAAGATGTGGATTTATAGGTGTCGAGGGTGCAACTTGGGCCGGGTTGAACCCGAACCCGGCCCATCTAACCTGATTGTAAACGATGTTGAAACCTTTTTTTTGGTAACTCGAACCCAATAAACCTGATTTGTAAATATGATAGGATCAGAGTTCAAGTGAACACGATTCTGTAGAACCAGAGCCCAATATTTTATATTTATTATAAAATATATTATATACGTACTACTTAAACAATATTTTTTTTGTATTCTTCATATTTTATGCTATTATATCTATATTTGAATATATGTTATTTTATATTATTATATCTATATTTGAATATATGTTTGACATATTGTAATTTTACTATAAATAAATTATATTATTTTCATTTATATTTATTTTTGATTTTTATCATTTACTTTTACATTCATTGATTTCCTTCCTTTATTTTATTTTTTATATTAAATTTTTTCTAAAAATATTCTTTATATTACTATTTTTTTAAAAAATATGTTGTTTGATTATATATTATTATGTTTACTTCATAATTTATTATTATTATTTATTCATATAAAATTCTAAATTTATGATTTTTAAATAAAACATAAATTTATCAACATAAATTCCAACCTGAAACTCAACCCGAAACCAATTTTCAAAAATAGAGTTAACGTTTAAGTTTTACAAATAGTGTTAGAGCTAGAGTTAGAGTTAGGGTTGATGTTTTCTAAATAGGGTTAGGGTTAGGGTTAGAGTTGAGGTGAACTCAAGTTTCATGAGCCCAAATTGCACCCCTAATAAGTGTAGTCTGCCTTTAGTAAAATGTGGATTTACAAAAATATCTCAGAACTTCATTGCATTGCATAATAAACTTCATAATTTATTCATAGTCTATGGACTAGAGTTTATTAGCAAAACCAAATATGTACTACTACCGCGGTACATGTACAAAAGAAAAGTTCACCCTTTAGCAATCGAAAGTTTATTCGTAAAGTGAAACATAGGATTGATCCTACACACCTTCTGGTTTTATTTCAGTTCTTAACTGTCTGACTCTTTTACTTTTTTCTGTTTAAAGTTTTGCTTCTATATCTACAAAGTTTGGTCCAAATTACAGTAGTTGTGACTTTTCTACAAATGATGCTTTTGGCTACAACTAAAACTTTTTAACTCTTCATAAGCTATTTTATTTTATTTTTAGTTGTTTATTCACATCTTACTACTCTACTTTTCAATCATTTTTACACAAGTACTCATGCAACTAAATTATTTATTTAACTTTATTTTTTACTCTTCATTATTATCTTTATGATATTACATTATTTTCTACCGATTCAAAAAATTTTACGCTAAAAAATTTTTATCCGAAAATTTTATTACTTCCCAAACACATTGGTTATGTGCCTATGGGATTTGCCTTAATTTGTAGGCATGTAACCACTTATAGCTTAAAAAGGATGAAAATACCTTTGCAAACAAATAAAATTATGAAGTGCCTACAAGATTTTGAAAACAAACAAAATCATAAATTATAAGTGTATTACAACTTTTGCAAAATTTGCGTGCATATATATAAGATTTGCTTCAAATTGCACATGCATCAATTAGGGCTTGAAAATTATGTAAAGACCCCTACAAATAAATAAAATTATAACGTGCAAAGTTAGAAAATATTATTTTAAAAAATATTATTCACATTAAATAGATATATTTAATAGTAAAATATTTTGAAAAATATTTCTTCATATTTTAAAAGTATTTTCTTGCATTTTATAAATTTTTATTTACAAATTAATTTTCTTATTTTATACTTTAAGTGATATGCCTATAATTTCAAGTAAACTTTAAAAATATGAGCTAGAAGTTTTGCTAGAGTTATCAACCGTTCCCTACAGGTATGAATGCAAATATTTCTTATTTTTTACATCTTTTCATGCAAATATTTCGTTTATTTTATCATGATATTTGCTTCACTATAATGAGGTTATAAAAGTGGTTTTATGTAACTTCATTTATTTTTCACATCCTCGTAATTGATAAAAACTCACATCATCTATCATATATAGCATCGTTTGTTTAAGTAGAAGATCAAGTTTCATCTAAATCAACAATAAACATGGCCCACATTTGATTAAAACATATATACATGTATAAATTATACAAAATTCTTAGATTCATTCATATATGATTAAATACAATAATGCTTTCTAAAATTAGTTATCCACATAGTAATGATATTTTTTTAAAAATTGAAGGTTAAAAATACAACTTAAAAATTAATATTTAGTATCAATTTATTTTATTCTATTGATTTTACACATTTATAGAGAGGTTCTTTATATAATGATACTAGACAAATAATGATATTTTAAAAAAATTGGAGGTTAAAAATGCAACTTAAAAATTAATATTTAGTATCAAATTATTTTATTATATTAATTTTACACATTTATAAAGTGGTTATTTATATAATGATACTAGAAAAATAATGGAATTTCCATAATACTAAGTATAATTGTTGGAGTGAATTTCTCATTAACATCAAAGTGCAAAACATAGAGAAGTTACATAAAAACTGAGTTTTGTAGTAAGGGAACTCTTTTATCTTTGTTGTCTTTACTTCTGTGTATTGCCTAACTCTCTCAATTTTTGAAAATTTTTAGCAAAACTATTTTCCTAATTTTTTTAACCTCGTACTACTGGTCCCAATATTTACTTTTGATATTGCAATAGGTTTACTTTTCTTTTTTCCCTTTCGATGAAGCAATGGGCTTACTTTTAAAGTTGCAGAGGCGTAGTTGCGCAATGACGAAGCATGATTATATATACATGTGTGATGTATTTTACGCTAAAATACAATATTAATTTATTTTATTTTTACTTTTATTTTATTTTTTCTTCATAAATATATTTTCCTAATTGTATTTAATCTATATATCAAGTTTTGCTATTTTATAATACTTTTACATATTTATTTTTTTAAAAAAATATCAATTTTAAGGGCATTTAGTCATTTTCCACCCCTTAAAAACTAGTTTTTAAGAAATAAAAAATAAATATCTAAAAGTATTATAAAATAATAAAACTTGATATACAGATTAAATACAATTAGGAAAACGTATTTATGAAAAAATTAAATAAAAGTAAAAATAAAATAAAATAAATGAATGTTATATTTTAGCCTAAAATACATCATGATGCATATAATCATACTCCCCCAAGGAGATATAGATGGACACGCCCAATGTTCAATTTTTTTAAAATAAAAGTCATATAAATTGTTTGCATTGATCAGAAATGGGTACAAAATTTCTACATTTTTAAAAAAATCAGGGCTATACATCCAATTAGGGGTGCAACTCGGGTCGGGTTATACCGGGTTGGAGTGAACCCAAACCCTAAGCCAACCGGGTTGGAGTAAACCCAAACCCAAACCCTAAGAATGTAACTCGGGTTCGGACCGGGTTCGGGTCGGGTTCGCATTGGTTTTGGTTTGGTTTCGGGTTAGAATTCGGGTTACCAATAAACTATTTTTTTCCAAATTCAGTTGTAATTTAAAAGAAAATTATTGAAATATACATATATGTGTTTATGAAGTAAAGCCTTACGCAGAATTCTGCAACATACTTTCAAAGAATTCTATAATATTCTTTGAATGAACTCTACAAGCAATTTTTTAGCATCCTATAGACACAAATAAATGACAAATTAGTTAGTTTTATGACTAGTTGGTCATTTCTATTTAATAGCTAATGGAAATGACTCAAGTATACCAAATAGAAAATGAACATATCATACCAACTTTGTAGTTGAAACTAAACATTATCGTACAAATTGCTAAAATTGAATTCAAACTGAATATTTATCATACAAATTGCTAAAGTAAAAATTGACCACTTGTTATACCAATAAACTTAAAATATGAATCAAATTTATATTACAATCTGAAATTCAAACTAACAGATTTCTCATGCTAATAGAAAGTATAATATGAAATAGATTTATCATGCCGACTCAAATTCAAACATAATTTACATAACAGTTATTCAAAGTAACTAAATCTAAATACATTAAGCATAATGGTTCAACATTCCAATCTAATTTAAGTGCAATCCAAATTTAAAATGAAAATATAAACAAATATCAAGTTTAAATAAGTTTACATCTACTTTTAAACATATTCAAATTTCAAATGAGTTCATGTCTCTAAAGTTTCCAAAAAAACTAAAAAACTATTCGAAGACTTCCAAGTAATTTCTCCCTTGATTTTCATCTGCATTTCTAATGTCAAGTTCTTCCTCCTCGATTTACAAATTTGAAAATAATATGCATCAACCTAGACGAAAAAAATGCATGCAACTGTTAATAATAAGAAGATAATAATTATAAAATATCATCCTAGAAATTAAGTTACCCAAGCATGCTTTGATAATGAAGAAAGAGGTGATTTGTCTAAATTAGAGTTAGTAATGCCTAAAACATGTATATATATAGATTAATATCACAAAAAAACATGTATAATTGATGAAAAAATTATATAAACTACACCGGGTTCGGACCGGGTCGGGTTTTGGTACCGGGTTGGTGCGAACCCGGTTTTGGTTTCGGGTTTCTACGGGTCGGGTTGAAACCGGGTCTATTTTGAAAAAAATCTTAAAAATAAAACCCATTTTTGGTTTTGATACCGGGTCGGGTCGGGCGGGTTCGGACCGACCCGGTACCAAGTTGCACCCCTACATCCAATACGGGCTATGTTCATTATCATTTTAAGAATGGAATGGTATGAATTTGTACCAGCAGTGGTCAGTAATCGTCAATAGCCAATAGGTGCTGTCATCATTAAATTTTTTTTTTTTTTTTTTTTATTATGGAAGTCGACATGAAATGTTGATATTTAAATATGCTATTTACGGTATGCGAAGCAAGGTAGAAATCTATAACGGACGGGAGATCCTATGCCTCGCTTATGCTCACCCGAGTCACCGATCTAACATAAGAACATAGAAAATGGAAGATCGATGCATTTGCAATTTATAATAATAATAATATTATTATTATTACATTTTAATCTGGTTTCGACAAAATGTAGACATATATCCACATTTCTGGAATTCCATGATCCGTGTGAACTCGCTAAAAGAATATCGTCCCCTGGGAGATGAAATCCGCTCTCACCCTTTTTCTTTTCTTCTCAGGCGGGTGATCACGACACGATCCCTCGTTCCCTCCTCCTTCCCGGGTCTTTCTTTCCTTGTCTCACTTGTACGGTTGTACTAGCTAAAAGTCCTTACATGGACAGACGCCGCATGCTCATATTCGCACAACTTCCTTACATGGTTGGACGCCGTGATGCTCATATTTGCAAAAGCCAGTACCTCTCAGCTGCGCATGCTTTTGATTCAAGACGTTTACAAATAGGCGTAAATTTGGACCGAGTTTGAGGAGGCTAATAAAATCCACTGCAACATAAATTAATTTTAATCTATAGAACAAGTCAAGTTGGCGCCGAACTGTTAAGAGTTGTTGAAACTGTTAATCTGATAACTCAACCCATTTTGCCAACCTAAGCAATAGGTCTTTTAGTACCATTTTATTATCGTATAATTACCATATTTATTCCTACTTTGTCGTTATTATATTACACCATTAAAAACAATGCCTATGTTTAAGTTCATTTTAAGTCAGTATAGCCTATTTGCATTGTTTTATTCCTTCGAAGAGGAGTTTGTAGGCACAAAAATATTGCTCTAGTATGCTTATGCAAGATTTTGTATTTCATTCCTTCATATTATCATATAACTCAATTACTGAGCCAGTGTATGCTCCTACCCTGATCCCCCAATATTATAATTTATAAATGGGTTATGGATCGAGTTAATGTTTTAGGAACTTAAATGAGTCTTAATTCGGTCTAATGTCATCAAGATTAATTATGACATACATTTCCATGGGCAAAACAAAAATAATAATAAAGGATTTTTGCAAATATGCTCATAAGATTTGTATAAAATTGAAAGCATGTCACTTCCGTTACGATGCTATTAGAATTTTTTGTAAAATAATTATAATGCGCTTTAAGCTAAGTCATGCACATAATTTTCTAAATATGGTAGACGTATTTGCTATTTTATTATTTATATATTTTTACATATATTATTATTTAAAATTTTTTGCAAATATATTTATATCATTTAGTTTAAAGGGTATTATCCTTATTTTATAAAAATTCTAATGGGGTTTTGACAAAAGGAACAGGTTTTCAATTTCATAGAAACTTTATGGATACATATGCAGTGTGGGCAAACTTAAGCAATACATTAGTTAAACGTCATTGAAATATTTGTAAAAAATCCTAATCATAATAATAATACGCAGAAACGTCGCACGTGTCACATCATACGATGCGTACTGTCGGTCAAAGAATGCGTTTTTAGTTTTTGCATCTCTGATCCCATTGTCTGCAACTGCAAAGGCATTAAAAAACAAGAAGACTAGTCCATCGTCCCCATCTCATTCTTCCCTCCTTCCTTCTCCTGCCTTTGGTTGTTGATAACTCTCTAATGTCTGCTTTTGCTTTGGATTTCATCTCGACACCAAAACATTGAAGTTCTTCTTTAGTTGCTCATTTCTTATTTTGTGGAGAATCTCAATTTATGGGGGTTTTTTTTTTCTGGGGCATTGCGAATGCTGTCGAATCAGAATCCAACATAGTGGGCAAGAATTGGATGTGTGGCTTCCTTTGTTGTAGCTTGTTTTTTGTCTGTCGTTGCGTTACAGCTCCTCCTCCACTGAATCTAAACGGTTTATTTCTTATAGACTTCTGATTCAGGAACAAGTTATTCTTCGAATTAGAGATTATGCTTATTTCTTACATCGAAAGCTCTGCCCCCACCTTATCCTGCTCTCGTCGTTTCAATTGAAAGTTTACAGGTACGAAGTTTTCCGCCCCTCTTCTGCGTTCTTCTTCTTCTTGTGTTGAAATATTCCTTTTTTTTTAATGAAGAGATTATTTAGCCTTTTTAATAAAATAGGGATAATTAATTTCAATATCGCCAAGGTTTCATGCTGTTAACCGCATAAGGGAATCCTGCAGTCACATCTGGAATTAGCCCTCTATATATATTTTTTTTAAAAAAAAAAAAATTTATACAATTTCAGGTCTTACCTAAACGAGTGTACATAGATCTTTTTAAAAAATTTTGAATTATCTAAATACTTCATTTTATATTTTAAATAAAATCTGAAAATTCTTATTATCAACGACACCATTAAATGCTAAAAAATAATTTAAAAAGGAAATAAGCGTTATTATATATCAGCAACAACGGTGAATTTCAGGTATTGATATTAAAAAGATTAGGCTAAGTGGACCAGCCACGTATTTAAGCATGACTGAATCCAATCAGAACTATACGGGCAAAAGAAAGTGCACTTACCACACGCAGACTCACAGCAAGGTAATACTACTAAACTACTCTTCAAGGAGTGAATAAATCAAAATTCACCTGTTACAAACTGATACTCTAGATATATTGAACAAATTTAATAATTTTTACTATTTTAAATGTATATATATTTTTTATTTTTTAAAATAGGAGTATCTTGGTCATTTGAAAGCTACTAAAATACCACCGTTTTAAAAAAATCAGAACTATCAATATACATATTTCCTTTTTTGGTGAAAATTTATTTATGACTTTTTTGAATATGCCTAAATTATCAATTTTATAAACAATTTTCAATTTTTTTTAAAAAGTATATCTTGCTTTAAAATTTAAATGCACTCAAGATGCATTGAACTAATTTCTTTACCAGAAAAATTCGTGGAAGCCGGTCAGTTTAGCGGTGACTTGGATTTCAAAAGACAATAGTCGACTTAGGCTTCGTTTGGCTCGGGTTTTAAATTTGAACTTTTCTAAGAAGTTGGAATGTAAATAAAACTTTTTATAACAAAGTCATGATAAAAAGTCGAGATGCATTTGGTATTATAATTTGAAAAGCACTTTTAACATTATTTTAATGTTTGGCTTGAAAAATAAAAGTACTTTTAGACATGCAAAATGACTAAAAATGACAAAGAAAATATTTCTAAATTTGATTATTTACTAATAAAAGATATTTGTAAAAAAGTAGGTAAATATTTTATAAAAAATGCAAAAGAACTGTTTCTAAATCTTGTAAAAGATTTTTATTTCTCTAATAGTTAATTGGATAGCATTCTATTTTAAAATTTAGAATCCTAATGTAGTTACAATTCTAAATTGTTTAACATTTACTTTGTGGGAAATACCGTAACATTATAAATTCTTACTAATTTTATAAATTATTATAACATTTGAATACATTTGTGGGTGAATTTAATTGACTTTATAATTTACACATAATTAATATGTATTTTTATAAGTATGGCTCATCTAATACTTAGATTGAAATGATTTTTAGTACCATGTAAATATATTTTGTTACGGGTTTGAATTGAATAAAAATTCAATCTGTTTGCGATTGCTATCTAATTAATAAGTATCTTGAAAATCAAAATGTTTTATTATAAATTAGAGATTTTCAAATGAAAAATACATTACAATGATCTATAAATATTTTAAAATCATTCATATTAGATTAGAATTATTCATATATAGTGAGGTGAAATTTTTTGAAACAATTTATATGTTATGAATCAAATTTTTCGAAGTAAATTTAATATACATTTAATATATTCTTATAATTTTTAAAAAATTTTAGCATGCTTGAATTTCGTAAAAATAACTTAGAAATGAATTATGACACCAAAAATGATTTCGAAATGCATTAATGGTCAGAATTTTTGGAGATGGTGTGAGATATTTTAGAATGTTCCAAATATATATTTGAAAATCAAAATATTTTATATCTTGCTACAATTTTTGAAAAAAATTAACATAAAAAAATGTGTAACTGATTTGAGATGATATATGATAAGTTGAAAGATTTTATAATAATAGATAAGAAGTAAAAGGTGAAAGCTACACAGAGTTTTGGATTGGAGAGGTATCTTACATGATGGGGGTACTTTTGTCTACCAATCTGCAATGCGCTTATGTAATTTGAAAAGCATCAAATTCAAACTTATTTCAAATAGCAGTTTTTTACGATTCCGATTTCAAATAGCAGATTCAAATGGCAAACCAAACACATGTGTAACCCTAAGAACGATTGTTTTGCCAAAATGCTTGGCCAAACAGGACTTGTAGCCTGTTAAGCCCGTGGTTGCCTACACATTGACAAGACAGGAGACCTCTTCCTTTGCCATCCTCGCAAAGAGCTCTGCAGCCATCTCCATTTGCTTTCCTCCACCTCCATATCAAGTAACTAATCTCTGTCTCTTCGACTGAAAACTCATAAGTACGTATCCGTCATTCCTCTTCTGCTTTCTTCTTCTTTTTGTTTACTGGCATAGGATTCAACTCCAATTTTATCGCAACTTATGAAGCCATCTGGAAATCCAGATAACATACTTGAGAGTGTTTGGTGAAGAAGCACTAATAAAGCTTAATTTCTTTTTTTTTTCGAAGGTGAATAAAGCTTAATTTTTGTGATGTATGTTATGTAAGGGGCAAGCCACGGATTATTTTGGAAGGTAGGACTTTTTATGCAGAATAAAAAATTTGAGCGAAGATGTAAAAATTGTGTAACAATGGGCTATTGCTTAAAATATAAGCAATACTAAATTAATATATGCAATATGAACCTACATATCAAATATCAATTGAAGCCTTATAAGAATCAATTCCACCGTGAGATAGTACTCATTTTACACAGCTTTTTGATAATTCGTTAATTCCACCGTGAGCATGAAAGCACGACTGCTAATTTTTTTCCAATTTGTCTGGGTTCAGAGAAATTAATGATGTCCACAAAAAAGGTATCAATACTCTGCCGATACAGTGGCGACTTCGTTGAAGAATCTAATAATGAGGTTTGTTACAAGGGTGGCATGAACCGCATCATACGGATGGAGGCTCAAGAAATCAACTATTCTAGTCTTCTATCCAAAGTGCTTGAGGTTTGCAGGTGGAGTCGGACTCAGATTGGCAGCATCAAGTACAAACATCCAGAATATGGCTTAGACTGTCTTGTGTCTCTTGAGAATGACGAAGACATCGACAACATGATGGAGGAATTTTCTCACAATAATGGCCCCATCCAACTTTTTGTTTTTGAAATCCAAAAAATACTTTCTCTCCACAAGACAATCATCCCTAGGTATTAAATTTGTCAGAAATGTGGTCATTCGCACTTATCAATTGATTATGCATGCAGCTCATTCTTTTACTTTATTCCTCATGATTCTATATGTTGGATCTTAATTTGGTGCAGTATTGGTAAAGAAGTCGCGGAGAATCAGGGAAGCAAAGAAATGCCACGACCTAATTCCACTATGAATATCAACGCTGAGACTGCAGGTGTGCTCACCTTTGGCGGGCGATCAGGAATGGAAAATGAACTTGCAGTGGATAATCATAGCGTAACTACCAACAACCGTACTGATCATGGTTATGCCAGCGATACATTGCTAGCGTCAAGCATGGAACTAGAAGAGGGCTGGGAAATGTCATTCCAACCTAGTGCCAAGACCGCAGGTATGCCAACTGATGACTTGCAATTAGAAATCGATCATGAGTTTGGGATAGATAATAATAATTTACCTAGAAATGACGGAATTGAATATGGTTGTGTAGATGATATGTTGCCGCCATTGCAGCCGGGAATGGAAATAGAAGAGGGCCAAGAAATGCCACTTCAACGGAATTCCAATATGGGTATTAATGCCAAGATTGCAGGTATGCCAGCTCACAACTTGCAATCAAAAACGGATCATGAGTTTGGGACGGATAATCGTAATTTAAGTAGCAACAATGGTGCTGAATACTGTTGTGCCGATAATAATAAGGCATTGCCACTGTGGCCGAGGATGGAACTAGAAGAGGGTCAGGAATTTCCAGATGGAAATGCTTTCCATAAGTTCTTGAGGCAGTATGCCATAAATTCAAATTTTGAATACAAGAGAACCAGGTCGGGACAAGGCTGTTTTGCTGCAAGTTGCATTAAAAAGGATTGCCCATGGAAGATTCGGGTTCTTATGCTCTCTAACCAGTCTGCCTTCAAAATAAAGTCTTTAGAAAGAAAGCATACCTGCGACCTAGGCAAGCATTTGGAAAGGACGACCCATCGTCAGGCTACAATGGAATGGATTGCTGATATTCTTGAAGATGGGAATTACTTGCAATGTACTCCCGAATTTGTTACTGACTTGATTAAGAAAAAATATGGGTTTAACATCAACTATCATAAAGCTTGGAGAGGCATAAAGTTGGCTTGCGAAAGAAGGAAGTCTGTTAAAAAGTTGGCTTGCAAAAGAAGGAATTTTGTTGGCAACAGTTGTCAAGGTTACGATAGCTGATTTCATGTTAGCTGATTTCATGTAATTTCTTTCATTTTTAAGAGATTGATTATTGCTCAAATTTTTAATTTGTTTACTGTATTTAATATTATTTGCTTGGCCAATAGAATAAGTTTTGTCCAAATTAAAATGTGGGCATAAGTTATATTAGTTCAAAATAGATATATTTATGTGTAAATTAAGAAAAATACTTAAAATTATTTACTTATGTATTAGAAGGTGATAATATTTGCTAAAATCATTTATCTATATTGCAGTGATATTTTAAATGGCTTAGATTTGAAAATATTACTTAAAAATTGCTTCTTAGTATTAAATTATTTTATTATATTGATTTTACATATTCATAGATAAGTCCATATATAGTGATACTAAATAAATGAGAAATTTTTCATGATGATATAAATAATGCTAAATACAATAAATGAAATAGATTTTCAATTGACTATTAAAAGATTAAAAATGAAGAAAATTACCAGAAGAGTGGTTTTATGAAAGCGTAGCCATTGAGGTACCAATCGAAATTTTATATTACCCGATTTTGCCTAAGAGGCTACTATTCGGACCCTATTAAAAATATTGTCAGAGTTGTATAATGTTCAAGTACATTGATCAACTATCGGTTGGCTTGTGATAGCTATTAATGTGATTTTCTATCTTAATATCTGATAATTTATTTCACCATTTTTTGATTTATGGGACAATGAGTCTACTTTTTTATTATTAAATCAACCACGGCTTTGTAAGAGAAGTCGTGTGATATGACAAAAGAAATATATGCTTGATTATTCATACTTTCTCTAGTATAGTACATGAAACTACCTGAATAGATTAGTCTGAAGAAGCTATACTAGCTCATGAAGCAGAGTTCTCACTAATTCTCTCTCTCTCTCTCTCTCTCTCTCTCTCTCTCTCTCCATCTTAGTTTGAATTATGATTCTCTTTCTTAGCATCAATTTATGAGCTAAAGCCAACTTGAATTGAGAGTATTTATTACCCAACTAGTGGATGTGAATTTTAATAACCTCTATTAAATCGAAAGATGAATGCTTCATTGCAATTTCTCCATCTTAGTTTGAATTATGATTCTCTTTCTTAGCATCAATTTATGAGCTAAAGCCAACTTGAATTGAGAGTATTTATTACCCAACTAGTGGATGTGAATTTTAATAACCTCTATTAAATCGAAAGATGAATGCTTCATTGCAATTTTTAGCCTCGATTTATGTTCCATTGTAACTACCGTATATCTATAATTTGGAATGATAGTTTTAATGTATTAGAGAGTGTTTTTTCATTATGAAGTTGTTTTTTTTTCACTCGAATTTTGGACATTTTTGTAAAGAGCTATATTGGGGAGCTTTTTATTTTCTTTATATGAAGCTATCTTTATATGAATAAGATGCACATTGTTGTTGTTGCTGTTGTTGTTGTTTTGTATGAAGCTCTATGGTAGAACAAATATAAAATTTTCAAGGATATTGTAGAACCAATTAAGATTATAATTAGAGGAAAATGAAGAAATAAATTCTACTATTTTTCTAATTACAATGTGTGTCAAACCCAACCTGCCAAAGATTTTCAATTCTCTCCTAATTTTCTAATAATAAAGACAAAACTGAAGGAGAAACCCATTTGCACCGGAAATTCACATGAAGACCAGGACAGAATCAGCATCCCACATGACTTTATGATATCAGTTGGTTAGGATTATTATGATTTTTAATTTATAAAACTTTGAGTATTGGCAATGATCCATATAATTAGGATAGGCATGATTATTTGCATCCGGTTGCAAGTGAGGTCATTCGTGACCAGGCCAAAAATATTTTTTTTATTTATCTCTATAAATTAAGTTTTATTATTTTCATAAAATATATATTTATTTTGTATTTTTACTCATAGAGATATTTTAATTATTTAAAATAATTTAAAATAACTAAAATACCTTTATGTTTAAAAATACAAAATAGATATAGACATATTTTTCAAAATTATAAAACTTGGTTTATAAATTTAATACAGCTATATTAACAATTGTATAAAAAATTAAAAAATAAATAGTATATTTTTGGCCCAGCCGCAAATATGAGAAACACGTTTAAAGAGAGTGAAATCATTGCAAGCAAAAATCAAAGCATCGAATTCAGGAAATAAAAACGCACACATGCAGAGCAACGTTACGTGGGAAACATTTATATTGATAAGAGGAAAAACCACAAGAAAGATAAAAGATCATTCCATCAAATGCCAAGGTTACAACAGTAAAATAAATGCATTCATCTTCACAACAAAAATAATATGTACAGATAATATGTACAGACGAAGTATATTAACGAGCTAGGCCTACTAACAAATAAACCCACTCGCGAAATACCACCGGCCGATCAGTAAAATGAAAATTACTACCTTTCTTATTACTACCTTTCTTAGGTCAATATGCTGGAACCCGCCATCTTTCTTTGTCTCTGTTGCCCGCATCTATAAAGCTTCTCAATTTCATTTGCTCATTTATCTCATGCAAGTTCACCCTCTCCATTTCTGGTTATACATTCTAATGATCAAGTAATGTTTCAATGCATTTTGATGGTTGCAAAAAAATTTTTAACTCTAGATGTATTTAATTTATGTATTAAGTTTACCATTTTAGAGGTGTATAAATATATATTTTTATTTTTTAAAAAAATAGGAGTATTTTAGTCATTTGAAAATGACTAAAACTTCCTCTATTTAAAAAAATTATATATGTATAAGTGTCTCCAAAAATTGTAAAATTTGATGTATAAATTAAATAAATACACGTAAAACAATAGTTTTCTAAAAAAAATTGAAAAATATATTTAAAAAAATGGACTTTTGCACCCTGATACATTGAAATATTACTCTTAAAGATCAGTTGGTAACCAAAAGTAGAGTTGTAAAGACACCTAAGTTGCTCTTTCCTCTTTCAGTAGGACTATACTTGTATGGGTCGGTGAGTCTAAATACTTATATTGGGTTATTGATAAACTTTGTAATACCTGATTTATCATTGCATTACTTTCTTTTTGACATCCAAACATTAAGGTTCTTCATAAATCATTTCTCGTTTTGTGGATGTTGAATATTGAATCGAATGATACTGCTGCTTTTGTTTTTCTTTTGGTTTTTCATAAATTATATGGACGGCTTCTCCTGCTGCATTGAATTCAAAACAGTTATACTTTTGATTCAGGAATAAGTCATGTTCCGAATGGGAGGAATTCGAATCTTTCATCTAGTCGCAAATTACATTAGTTCATTTTTGGATGGTGTGTAAGGAATGGTGCAACCACAAAATTTGCCTACCTTTTCTGAATCTGTTTTGGCCGTTGATGATAGGCTACTGTTTAATTGATTTGTTGTTTAAAAAATGCGGTCATATTTCTTTTTATTTTGTCGTTTTCCCGCGACTTTTTCGTTTTCACAGCAGCATAGATATCCCAATGAAGCTATTGATACTAGACTACAAATTCAAATAGATTTGCAAAGCTTAAGCCAAACAGAAGATCAAGTTTAGTTATTGGAATTTTACATCTTCGATATATAGATTCACGTTCCATTGGCCTTTTTTGTTGGACTTTTTGTCACCAATTTAACTAGCAAGCCACGAATTGGCCATAGGAAGAGAGGCAACTGCTACAAGAAGCATTAAGAGATGGACGGTTTGAGCTGTCTTTAACTAAATTTCCTCGTTGAAGATGCATTGATACTCGCGTGTAGAGTGTTGAAATATGATTCAAAGCTCTCGTTGCTGCATCCGCCTATTTTCTCACATTCTCCGCAACATGTCCATATTCTATATAGAGGAGTGATCCTATTAGCCTGGGCTAAGTAAATGTCTCACTTAGCTCACTTTAAAAAACCTATTTACAATAATTTTTTTTACTTTTTTCTTCGTGCACTTATTTATCTAAGTGTATTTAACATATAGGCCAAATTTTACCATTTTTGAATATATTTATTTATTTTTTTGAGATTTTTAAACATCTGTGTATATATATATTTAAAATATTCTTATTTTTAAAAATCTAAAAATAATATGTACATATATATAAAAATGGTAAAACTTGATTTATATATTAAATATACTTAGATAAACAACTGTACGAAGAAAAAAGTAAAAAAAGTAATTTTAAATAAGATTTTTGAGTTGGGCTAAGTAAGACATTTACTTAGCCCGGGCTAACAAGATCATTCCTCTTCTATATAAACCCCTCTATAAAATCTTAATAGTTGATGAAAAATCTACTCTATCCATGATATTTAATATCATTTGTAGTATCTTGGGAACCTTTTTATTTGTTTAGTTTCTCTATCTATGGGTCCTATTTATAAATGTGTAAAGTAAATGTAATAAAATAGTTTAATGCTAAAATATCAATTTTGAAATAGGTTTTTCAACATCTAAATCATCTAAAATATCACTATTATGTAGATAAATGATTCTATAAGATATTATTACATTCTAATACACATGTAAATGGATTTACGCATTTTTAATAATTTACACATGAATATGTATATTTTTCAACAAAAGTGCTCATAAGTATACTTGATCAAGATAAAACTTGGTCTAGATAAATAAATGATATTAAATACAATGAATGGATTGAATTTTTCATTAATGATCAAAATCTTACAAATTTAGGGAGTTACATGGCTCCGCTTCTATGTAACTTGGTTGCATTGAAGTGGAGCTTATACATATGTGAAATCTATCTGGTGCAGTTAGCTCAAAATGAGTCTCACATACACTTAAATATATTGATACTTTGTATAATTATTTATTCATATATAAATTATATTTGAAATAGTTTACATATTGAAAAAATAACTTTAAAGTTGTTATTTATATCAAACTATTTTATTAGAATAAATTTGTACTATTTTTAGATAGGGTCCATACCCATCTAATTTGGACGAAAATTGATGTATTAGTAAAATAAATAATTCTAAATATAATAGGTGAAGTATATTATAATTTTACATAACTTATGGTATAGTTAACTGCACTAGAATATCTATGTATAAGTATATGTAAGTAAGGGATGATTAGTTGAAAACATTTCCAACCTGCCTTAGGGGAAATGCTTGATCTGTGCCTAATCAAAATTTTGTGAGATCTAAGGCATTCATCGTGCTTGAGATTTTATTTACATCATTAAAATCAAAATCCTTTACAAAATCTATATACACATGCATCAACTTGAGGTAAAAGTTTTAACATATTTATAAAGGTTTTTAATTAATATTAATTTATAGAATACTATGATTATTTGAAATTTTTATTTCTTAATGAAATATAACCTATTAAACATGTTTAAGTGATTAGGATTTCATAAAATCATCTTAATTAGGCTCAAGTAAAGCATTTCTTAAAGTGAGTGGGCTGGAAACATTTTCAACTACAAAAGTGGGAATGCTTGATTTTGAATAATCCTTATGGGATAATGAT